>JAOWBP010002392.1:11004176-11016491 GCA_028571105.1 Tragopan temminckii
GCCCGCGGGCGGCGGGAGGCAGCGGGGACACGCGCGCACACGAACACACACAGAGCCCGGCGGGCGGGCACACGCGCGCGCACGCGGCAGAGCAAAGGGGAAGGTGCCCCCGTGCCCGGCGGGGCGCGCGGAGGATGCGCTGCCCAGGTCCCGCACCCGTTCGCTCCTCACGGAAAGAGAGGGAGGGGAAGGAAAGGAGGTGCGAGGGGCTCGGGCGTTCGCGCCGTAATGCCCTCGCGGAGAAGGTGGGAAAGAAAATAACGGCAGGCACGCGTTTTTGGAAAACATTAAGGCGTTTTGTCATCCCGCGATAGGAAAGCACAACTGTAATTTTGCCGTGCGACCCCCCCGGCGTTGCTCCCTGCGCGGAGCGGAGGGGAAGAAGGGCTCGTTTACACCCAACTCGAGCAGCGCGAGGGGGCGGCGGGAAGAAAGAGGATGCACGGCAGCGAACCCAGGGAGCGCGAGACGTGGGCCAGAAAGGCCCGGGCAGGGCAGGGGTGCTGCCGCGCACGTGTGGGACAGGTTTGGCGAGTGGAAAGATGGCCTGGGCACGGATAGCACAGCTCCTGGAGAAAGGGGGAGGGAAGGAAGCAGATCAGGTCACCTCTCATGGTTGGTTTCACTGCTACATGGCACTCCTACGTGCACACAGCAACCCGTGCTTGTGACATGTACCTTCCTGCTGTAATGCAGGAACGCACGAAGCTCCATCCTGAAGCAACGCCCGGTGCGTTCCGAGTCCCATACAGCAGCTTTCATTAACCAATACGTAACTGTCATTACTTGACAAACACGTGTTTCTTCAAAGACACGCATGAACATGAGGGAAAAATAGAGAAGGAATTGGGTCCGACTGAAGCCCAGAAGTACCTGGTGCAAGGGAAGCGTTCTCTGTGACTCGCAGTCATTTGGATAGAAGTTCATGCAGAGGTTGTTAATGATTTAAACTCAAAGTTGTTACTACAATTGAAGTAAAATGGTTTGAAGTGCGGCTGCTTCGTACAGCTCTCACTTTGTGTGGGGAAACTTTGAACTTAGCAGAATACATAATCAAAATCATGAGTCAGATGTTGCAAAACTAAAAAAGTGCGTTCTTCTCGCATGTATACCTATGAGATTTTTGCATTTGACAATCAGATGCATCACTTGCTCACATCAGATTTTATCCCAACTTCAGAACACTTTTTAAATCAACAACCGCTGGGGAGAACACAGAGCAGCAGATAGGCAGCCGTTACCTGGTACCTGCTAAGCCCTTACTCCTTACACTCAGCCACCTCACATTAGAAAGGCTCCAAACAACACTGCCCATTTTACAGCACAGTCCCCTGCTCCACATGGAGAAAAAAAAACAAACAACCTTAAATAATATTTAAAAGATTAAATGCACAAGAGAATCATGCGTTCATTAACACACATTCTGAGGCTAAAAACCTCACATATGGGTGACACTTCTGAGAAAGAACACACACCTGCTGGTTACAATTGGTTTGCCATCTCACAGTATAGCTAAAATACTTCATCTTCACAGGGAGATTAATTTTAATCCAATGCATCTAACTGATTGATATCCCAACAGCCACCTTACACTTTCTCGTGATCAAGTGTAACAGAGAGAATTCCCTCAGAAGAGTGAATCCCATATTTGCCTTCAGTTCTCCACACTGTGCTGTTTTGGAGATTTGTATTGATATTAACAAAAAAATACCAGAGGCTTTATTTATTTTTAACTCTCGCTCACAAACCTCAATTTTGACACGTTGGGACTTAAGCAATGTAACTTTGCTAACTTCAGAAGGGTTGCAGTGCTAAACTCTTCTTTATTATTATGTTTTCACTAAACACCAATGGCAGGGCCTTGAGCCAGGCCACCTGTGCACGCCCCAGACCTGCGGCTGCCTGAGCACCGCTCTCAGTGCAGGAGGCCGCAGAGCTGCCATGTCACAAAGGGAAGGAGCAGCCCCGTGCTGTTACCCACCGCTGCTGCAACAACCCTTCTTCAGGTGCTCTGTGAGAACAGCACGTCAGTAAACGCTGCTTTCTGCACCATCACTCTTCCCACCCTCTTTTTCTCTTGCATTTCTCACGTAAATGAATGCTGACAGTGTCAGCATTAATTTATAGCATGTTAATTTTTTCCTCCATCATTTCATTCCGCCTTCAGGGGAGTTAAGGTGGCTGCAGCAATGACACTGTGAGAACACTGCTCTTCGGAAGTGCCATGGGAACCGGCAAGTGACAGCAGCACCAACCTCTGAAGATGACCTTAGGTCCAACCAATGTCCCAAAAGTTTGATAAAGAGTTCAGAGGGCCAAACCTTTAGCCTGTTCTTCAGCAAAATAAATCCCAATGGCTGAACAAACAGGTTGAAGCTTGATATGCTCCAGCTTTAAGTAGTTTCTAATCCCATGCCTGGAAATGGTTTATATGGAAACAACTTGGTTCTCCATACCTCAGCTGGTTAACAACACTACCCTACATACTGTCCCATTTAAGATACTGCATTCAGCCACAATGGAATCTAAGACAGTCCCACAAACACTGACGTGCTTTCACACACCAGTTTAAGGAAGGTGACTAAGGGTATTCTGCCATTTTAAAAAATCGTCTTTCATTATATATTTGGCCGTATAGTGGGGAAAAAAGAAAGATGTTGGCTGACCATACTTTTGAACATTTCTAGTCCAAACACACAAAAAATAGTTGCGAGTCTTCCACAGATAACATAATATAAATAATGCATTCCTTCTGCAGGTCTTGCTATTAATAAGTAATGATTGTATGGCACCTTCCAAACACCAAAGCTAGTTACACATATGAATTAAGTTCAGCCCCAAACCACTTTTGAACAAAGTAAATATTTTCCTCACTTACACACAAGAAAAATGAAACAAATTGAGTAAATAAGGTTTTACACAGTAATAAATGATGTAATGTTCTTAAAATCTTCACAGGCTATCTAGAATCCAAACTATCATCACATAACGTAACAAATACTTGTAAAGACTGCTAAACAGAAACCTAAAAACTAACCAACATCCTCACTTTTTTGAAACTTTAAGAATTCTGTTGTTAGGATCAGCTTTAGAAAAAGAACAAAAAAGTGTGCTGAGTTGGGGGGGGGGAGAAGAGGCCATTATAAGCAGCTCTTGGGCCCCAAAACAGACTACGGTATTAGATCATAGTCTGCTTAAAATACGGCTTACCAAAAATATCGTCAAGCAAGTTGTGCGTCCCTAGAAAAACAAAGGAAAGATATACAGGATCTCTTCGATGCTGCTACCAGCTTCATATCAGTTTCCTACTGAGCAGAGAAGGTACTTGCCTATAGCCTCTGTATCTTCAGTATCTAATGAGCACACTGTTCTTCCGCTGAAATGGCACTCCTCCCCACACATCTTGGAGGGATATCCTCAACAGCTTAAGCTCCTCCTCTTTTCTCTTTTAATTGATGTCACTGTTTCTACACTGAGCAGCAACTATGAGTCAATCCTGCAAACAAGACTTAATTACAAAACTTCTCCTTGCTCTGAAGTGTTTAAGAGGCAAACACAACAGGATGATCAAATCCATAGGATAACAGCTCCTGAATAACATCATCCACGCTTGCAAGTGCTCTGTAAACTCATAACATTAAGTACTGGATTTGTAATAATAATAAATAATGACAAGTTAATTACTGGCGAGGCCACCAACCGTTTTCACAAAGACCATTAAATAATGATCAAAAGTCATTACAACCTGATGATTACCACCTTGGGACGAATAATAAGCAGTTGCAAAGTTGGAGGTAAAGTTGAATAACCAGTGGATCTCAAACCACAGACGGGCTTTAGCTTTTGAAGAAGGCAATCACACACTCCTTCCCCAAAATTTTAAACTTCTTTCTCTTTTAAATGAGAAACACAGTGCAAGGGCCACAGTCAGTAACAGCAACCTAGACAAAACCATTGAAATCATGGGCCGTGCTCTTCTGACTCTTCAGTTGCTTATGCCACATGAACGAACAGAGAACGCAAGGCATTAGGAATATTCTCCAAGAGTGAGGTTCCTGTGAGTTCCAGTACAGCCTTGCATCCTCAGAGTGGGTACGCATCAAGAAAGAGCGCATCTTATTCTGCATCTCTTACCAAAGTCACAAGCAGCTTTGTCAGAATATTGTCCAGATCCTGCTAAGCAAACTAGCCATCATCATTTTATAACAATGTCAGCGTAAGCTGCTTCTAGTTGAAATGTAAATGCTGTAATTCTTCTAAAGGGATTAATGGTCTGAATGTACATGTGCCAGCTGCAGGTATAGCATATGACTTCAGTAGAGTGATATAGTTCTCAAATACACCAAACAAACACACACCACCACCACCGCAATGCTAAAAGGCTGCTAGCCTTAAACTCATGCTGATAAATCACCCTGGAGTTGCAGGCCGGAAATACACTGACTACAGGCCTAGAGGTGCAGTTGCTACTCAACTACTACGGGATGTTTCTTCAGATTTGCCAAGGAAGTCTTGTCACTTTTATTTTATTGTTGCCACAGTTGGTTTTTCATTTCCATAATTCACTACAGTACCTCTTCATGCCCTTTTCTCTAAGTGCATTTTGCAAAAAACTCACTTGAGCCTGTAACTATGAGACTTAAATCTACAGATATTTGAGATGAAGAATTTCTCCAGAAATTTTGACCTTTACACACTACAGCTTACTACAAACTAAATACACAGAAATTAATTTCATATTTTGCAACATAAAACACTAAACATCTCCTGAACTGTTAAGTCAAATGGAAACTGGAGCACCTGGCTCAGGGCTATTAGTTACAAATATGAACAAAATAAAGAAGTACCTGCTCCAATACTATCTTTTTCACTATTTTCCATCTTCAGTTCACTAAAATCTATAATAGCTTCACCCCCATTTTAAGAATGGTTTAATTTAAATTAGACTGAGATGAAGAACACCCTCTATCATTTTCTTTCCACTTCTAGTTAATCACTGGTTAATTGAAGATTTCGGTACGACCATGCTTATTAGCAAACACCTGCCATGGTTTAAGACACTACAACCCACCTACAGAAACTGGTCCCACATCCCAACTAGCAAAACAATGCAACTGGCCTCTTCATTTGCTTCAGTATCAAGTCTTACAGCTTGGTTTGGTAGAAAGGCAATAGCATTTTAAGCCACAGCTGCTTGCTAACTGAAAGTGTGTCTAAGTTCTTAAACACCTTGTTACACATACTTTGAGAGGCAGAGTTTCTGCTACACCAGCAAGGTGGCAAATTCCTCAGGGAAATCAATTCTGGTTTCTCAATTCACTAGCTAGTTTTGTGTTAAAGCACTAGAGTAATACTGAGACTGCTCTGGATCTCAAGAACTGTCAGGATCCCAAGGGGCTTACCTACCATCCAGGACTGTGCATCTATCAAGCTCATTTCTCCCTTCGACACAGTAGCTTACAAACAAGATGAGGGAAAGCTCTGAAGTAGATTTGCAGTTTAACACAAGCTACACTCTCTCTGTAATACCTCAACAGCTTAAGAAGAGAATAGAAGGGCAACTGAGAGAAAGAAAACATGGTGGTGCTGAAATATTATGCTCGCAGAGAAAGGAAACAAAGCAGTAAGGAAGAGGAGGAGCATGTGGAGATTAAGCTCTTTATGGACTCTACCTGCCTGGTGTGATGAATTTCACTTGGCATTCAACTATACTTCACCATGCCACACGTCCTTAGTTATCAGTCCTTACCCCAGTGGCATGCGGAAGGATTTGGGCCACAAGTCAGCCTGCTGTCACCACTGCTTGCTGAGCGTGAAGTCATGTGGCAGTTGCTCCTCGAGGGAGTATCTTCTTGCTTTGTCACTTCCCCATCACACCAAACAGTAAAGAGAAAGAGGTTATTTGCCTTTTGAGATACTAGAAATAGTCTGGTCTCTTCAACTCCTGCTTGCTTACAGTTTAACGAACACACCATTTCTAGTCCCTACTTTTCAGCATCACTAAGGCTACACAGCATTTTCAAGTTTGTAGTATACAGCAAGATGCAAATTATTTGTCCATAAGAAGCAGGCTAATAATAGTGGAAAGTCTCACACGGAGTAGCACAAAACTTCATGAGTAGGAAGGAAGGGGAAGAAGTGATGACTGGAGGGAAGCAGCTTATGGTTTCACATAAGAAAGCTGAGGGATGCAGTTATACAACAAGAGGAGAGACAACAAACAGTGTTACAGTGACTGAAGTGGGGCTTTCAGAGAAAGGGAGAGCTGCTCAACTGAACAGGTGGGGAGTAGAAGACTGCAAAGGAGAACTTTGAGGAAAAAAGAATCAATTGGACATTCACTAGCTAAGGAGAATCAAAGCTTTGTACAGCTCAGATAAAAACAAATATCTGCATTCAACTCCTTTACTCAAAGTCATCACATACATATTGGGAGATGCTGGTTTCCTTTTAAGATAGAAACAAATCTGAAGGTTGAAAAACCGGACATCTTCCTTCATATGAATTCTCTTATTTTCACACCTGTATCATAATTTAGGAAACAGCTCTAAGTTATCATTTCCACCTGAAAAGGAACATTTTAATATACATGACTAAAATGTTTCCATTCTTGTCCTGTAAAAGCGGAGCTACTCTAAATTTCATCTGACTAGAGAAGAATATTTATTAAATAATACAACCATCTATTTCTCCTGCTAAAGGATAACATAAGTATTCTGTGGAGATGCATCTCTCAGAGGCTGATGAAAACACCGTCAATAGGTAAAATTCTACCAGCTTTCAGTTGTCCAGTAAGGAGACTTTCTCTCTCAAATTATTTTTATACCCAGAATAGACCAGAAAGCCCATTCCGTCTTTCCCAAGGAAAAGTTTGACAGTTGGACTGGATGATCTTAGAGGTCTTTTACAACTTTAATGATTCTATGAATGCCTTGCAAGAAAACAGAAGTTTGACAGTTTTGGAAGAGAATACTGCAAGACTAAAGCCAAGTAATGGACCACAGCAATCAATGCTGAATAAAACAGCATGTGAAACTTGAAAATGAAAGCCAAAATGCCTTTCTTGCCTTCATCAATATAACTAGCCTGTATGAATTCTAGGTCCCTGAAACCAGAGTAAAAATTTGGAGCAAGGAAGACTTGCTTTTAGTGGAACAGAGCCAGGTGAGGAGGAGCTTAAGCTGGACATCCCAGAAAGGTTGAGAGAGGTTCCTGAAAGCTGGAAGACAGCAAACATCACTCCAGTCTTCAACAAGAACAAGAAAAACAGTCCAGGGAACTACAGGCCACTAGCTTCACTTTTGTATGTAGAAAGCTGATGGAAAAAAAAAATCCTCCTGGAAAGCATTTCCACTGTCTGAATGACAAGAAAGTGATCAGGAGTAGTCAGACTTACGAAGAGGAATATTTTTTTAACAAACCTGACACCCTTCTACAATGAGGTGACAGGGTTGGTGGACAAAGGCAGAGCAGTGGATGTTGTTTACCTCAACTTTAGTACAGCCCATAACATTTCCCCAGGAAGTCATCATAGGCAAGGTGACAAAGTACGGGTTAGATGAGTAACAAGCAATGTGGACTTAAAACTAGCAGAATGACCAGGCCCAGAGAGACGTAACTGACAGCACAAAGGCCAGGTAGAGGCAAATGACTAGCACCTCTGGAGTCAATACTGAATCCAATATTATTAAACATCTTCATTAATGACCTGGACAAGAGACAGAGAGCACCTTCAACAAGGTCACAGAGGACAGAAAAACAAAAGGAGCGGCTGATACACCAGACAGTTGTGCTGCCATTCTGCATTATCTTAACAGGCTGGAGAACTGGGCAGGGAGGAATCTCACGAAATTCGTGAGGAAATGCAGAGTCCTACATCTAGGGGGGAATAATCCCAGGCACCAACGCCTCCTGGGGGCCAACCAGGTGGAAAGCAGCTTTGTCAAGGAGGCCCTTGGGATCTTGGCAGGCAAGCCAGCAAGGCACACTTGCAGCCAAGACCACCAACAGTACCATGCATTGCACTAGGAATAACACTGTCAGCAGGATGAGGGAAGCACTGGCTGAGGCTGTGTATGGAATGCTGTGTCCTGTTTCAGGCTCCCTGGTATAAGAAAAGTATGGACATACGAAGCAAACCCCACACAGGGCCACAAAGATGACTAAGGAACTAGAGTACCTCTCATACAAGGAGAGACTGAAAGAGCTAAGGCTGTCTGGCCTGGAAAAGAGAAGGCTCAGTGGGATCTTCTCTGTGTACAGAACTATGATGGGTTCAAATGAAGATAAAGGAGCCAGACTCTTCTCAGCAATGCCCACTGACTCGATAGGAAGCAACAGGCAAGAATTAAAAACAAAACAGAAAATTCCATCTGAGCACAAGAAAGCACCTGTTTTTCCCCTCCCACGAGGGTAATCAAACCGGCACACGATGCACAGAGGCTGCAGAATCTCCATCTACAAAGATTTCCAAAACTTGACTGGGTATGCTCCTGTATATGCTCCTGTCCAGCTCCAGCTGGGCAACCAGCTTCAGGACCGAGGTTGGACTGTATGATCTCAAGAGGTTCCTTTCAAACAAAATATCCTGTTAAAAAGCTAACACAAGCACTTCTCATTTCTTAAACATGGTATCCACGTCTAGCTTTATAGGAATAGTTTACAGAATACAAATATTACAGATTTTTTTCTTGAATGTCCAAATATTTAAAGCTCCTACTGGCTACTGAGCTACTTCCCAGCAGAAAAGTCACTATTCCTTCCAAAACCACGAACGGTATTTTACTCCCTTGCTCTTCTTCCCTTAGTATGGTTTCCATCTGAGGATTTTACAAACTAAATGAAGCTACAATGTAATCACAGAGCATGTAGAAGAGTGACTATTTTTTAACCCCGCTAAACTCATGCATTACAAGTTCACTGTCTTTCTTAGACTTAGGCATTTGCAAACTACTGTTATGTCCACATTGTAGTTGGGGGTGTCACAAACACACATTTTAATCTGATGCGTAGGTAACATGGCCACAGGATAAAATTGATACATATATATATATTTAGCTGACCTGCACCCATTCCTCCTTCATGCAATTCACTTCTTTTAACAGCAGCCACACAGTTTTGCTGCTCGCCCTAAAGGTTCCTATTTCGTGTAAGGTACACATATAATTCATGAGGTAGCCATATAATTTGATTTGTTGTTACTCTTACTCTCATTTAGATCTAGGGACAGATGCTAGTACTGCTGTAAAGGGAGAAACTTTATGTCAGCAGTGCTATTCAAAACCTGAAGTGCCCACAGCGTATTGGGATTATGGCGACCCTCGGTGAAGAGCAGCATGCTCTTGCCTGCAGAGGGAGTAATGGACCCATGTGACACGCTCTCACACCTCTTTTCCCCAGTTGGAGCAAAAACCAACACAGTAATAGAGCCATGGGGCAGAGCTTTTGCCCATTTCCTTGCATGCCAATCGAAAAGAAACTGTATGAATGAAGAACTGATGAACTGACAGTAGAAGAAAATACTAGCAAGCATCCAGGTGACGTCTGTTTATCTTTTTGTACACGTGCCATAAGACCTTGGTATTTCTATTAAAGAAGTAGGGAAAAGAGGGGCAGAAGTGTTTTTCATGTGAAGGGAAGAAGTATTTTTTCCATATTTTATGCACTGAAACTTGCACAAGTCAAATCAACAGAAACTGACAGGTGCCTGAACAGAAGGTATTTCCCACCAGACCAGAGGACAAAGTCCACTTGGTTTTCTGAAGGTCACTGAGGAAACATCAAAACAAGTGACCATTAGAGAAGGGGTCCAGCAAGACAACCGACTTGTACCAGGCCTACCAATTTTATCATGTTTTTGTTGAGTTTTGATGGAAATCTCTATTACACTATATTACATTCCAGTGTATTGAAGGGAAACCAAGAGAGAACAAGTAAACCTCCTTGGTCTCAATAATCATGAAGTTAGATGGCCTGTATGCCATAGTGCAAAGAACAGTGGCCAATAGTGGGGGTGAGGGAGAAAGGAAGGAAGTAGGTGAGCAACACATTTTGGCTGCCTCATTTGTGAATCCTTTAAAAGACAACTCAGAAGGGAGGTATTGGGATGTTTTCATTTACATGGAGATAAAAGCAAAAATCAGTGGCTTTTAAACTATCAGCCTCGTTGAAAAACAATTAGTCAGTCACGAAGGCTCTCAAGTGCAAGCTTTCTAAGGGAAAACAGTTGAAGAAGGTACTACAACAGAGATAAGCTTGGGAAAAACTAGTGTGAAATGTCTTTCTGATCCTTCTGTAAAAAGAAAGTTTGCTTTGCAGAGAAGGATAATGCAGAAAATATGAGAAGAACTCTCCTGTTCACAGCTTATCAGGTTCATATGATTTATACAACCTTTCAGTCCCAACAACCATGATATCATGTCAGACATTTAAGCCTGCTGCCCAACTGGATGTGCTAATCAAGGAAGCTGAGTCAAGTCTCACCCCTACTTCCCTTAATCAACTTATTAAAAATGTAGAAAGCTCATCACAATCTCCACTGGAGAATATGAAAACATGGAAGTTGTCATCTTCCACTGCTTACAATCTTTCAGATCTTTATAACACACAGCCTTTTACCAGAGGTCCTACTTTATGCTCAGTGCCTCTACATTGTTAGGAAGAATAGCACATCAAGTTGCCTGAGCTAGATAATTCAGGTTCAACAAAATAAGAAAATATTTATACAAAAAACACCTCACACCAAAAATCAAAGCAAACCCCCAAAAAATAAAACTCTGCAACCTCATCCAAAAAATAGTCAAAAAAAAAAAAAAAAAAAAAAGAAAATGCCACAAAAGATGTTAAAAGGACAGACATTTTAGGCTGCCAGGAAAGCTAAAATTCAAATTCGTGTTGCTGAAAGTGCTCAGCTCTTAACACCTTTTGGCTCAACAGGTCAAACATTGCAGCTGACTCAAATTGTCATCCTATCATATAATACAATATCTAACTTACAACCCTTTTAAGCTTCTCTTCTCAAGTTACCTCTGAACTGTTACCTCATTCAGTTTATTCCTCCCTGCTCCTCTCATGCTGAAAATAACACCAATTTTATCTTTATGACTGAAGCACTTTCTTCCCCTTCTCCCTGGCCCAGGACATTCTTCTAGCCTAGGTGAACACCTAAACCCTATATTCTTCCTCTGTTCAATCACTCTAATTCAAAGCTTCTTGCTTTATTCGCTGGTAAGAAAAACCAAAACAAAAAAAATCAATCATCCTTACCAGACTGGAAAAGAGAAGGCTCCCATCTCCCAACTGCTGTGCCTTCAACAGTTTCCAAAATTATGAAGACTCTTCTGCCCAGCATCATTCAAAACAGATTCCTTTTACTTGGCCCTCTTTAGAGTAACATTCTCTGTCAAACTGCTTATCTCCTCATTAAAGCCTCCCCTTATCTCTGCGACATTGTCCTCAGAGAGGCTTCCCATACCACCAAGTGTCCTTTTTTATCTGCGCCTTGTACAACCAGCCTTACGTTTTTACTGGCACAGTAAAGCCATCTTACACACAAAACGGTAAGATGCGATGTTGCCCCACAGTCACGAAGAGAAGGGAACCCTTATGGCTCTTAGCTTTTAGAGCACGGCCCTAAGGGATTGCAGTGCACCTCTTCAGAGCCTTGGACTGAAGCAGCCACACCAGCAGATTCTTGTAGCAAACACGCTTCTTTCTTAGCCCTTTCTTGCATGTAAGGTGTAGGAATTCCTGAGGCCTTGTTCACCTGTCTATTAAAATAGGGAACATCCAAACTCTCGTATTAAAAGCCCTTCTTACATTAGGGAGAAAGCCTGCTGAAGGAAACGGCTGTGTCAATATACAGAAGTTAACAAAGTCACAAGTGCAGGAGGATTGGGTTACAGGCCAGCGCTTGTTTCCTAGTGATAAGGTTAAGAATGCTGAAGATAAAGCAGTGACTTATTCATGTGCACAGGAATACAAATTCTGCACAAGTTTAAGCAGTTTGTACACCTCACTAGCAAGAACAAGCTAACGGTTCAATCAGCCGCAGACACAGCTTCCTTTTAAAACCCACCACATCTTTCCACCGCGTTTCAACAGAATGAAACCCGTCACCAGGTGAGAAGAGACACCTACGGCAGAACTGACCCACACAAGGCGCTCGCGTGACTCTCCGAGTCCCTCTCCTGAGGTCTTTAGGACACCACTCCCCCCAGCTCTGGGGCACAGCGTCCCGCGTTCGCCTTTAAGAGCAGGTCGGCCCGGCGCTGCCCCTGCCCGGGCGGGCGGCGCTTCGGGCACGCTCGGTCGGGG
>JAOWBP010002392.1:11054885-11069055 GCA_028571105.1 Tragopan temminckii
TAACTGGTCTAGTATTAAATGGGGAGGTTGGTGGCCCTGCATGTGGCAGGGGGTTGGAGATTCATGATCTTTGTGGTTCCTTCCAACCCTGGCCATTCTGTGATTCTGTATGGGATTAATTACACTTATTTTTAAAAGCCATGGAAGCAATAAGTTTTAAATAAACAGGCTTTGTACAATATTTACTGAAACTCTCTTAACTGTACTGCTTTCTTCTTTTCACAGTATTGTACATAAGCACACAGAAAAGAAGGATGTGAAGATGCCAGAAGGAGGCTCTTCTGTATTTGTGAGTCTCTCCAAATGGATGAGACCTATTTCATTTGTAGTTTACCATTCACAGGTGACATATTCAAGACCTTATTTTTTTTTTAAATAAATGTAAACCAATGTAAGCTTCCTGAATATTTTTGTTTGAAAATATTGTTTTGTTCCGCTGTACAGAAATAAAAATGAAGCATGCAAGAGTGTCACAAGACTAATTCAAAGCACCAGCTTATTTGGTTACACTAACAGTCACAGCAAAACTAATCCGTAGGTAAGCAGGTGTAGAACTGCAAGTTACAGCTCTGTAGTCATGGCAAAAGAAGGGTTTAAGTAATGCTGGGAAGGGAAAAGCATTTGGTGACAGAGACGTGGCCCTTTCAGAAAACACAGTCAGCTTCAAATAGCAAACTGCAGTAAGAGTCACTGGGTAAAAAAGTCAGCTGCTGACTGTTAAATTACCCAGAACATCTTGAATCGTGGGACTGAAATCAAGGGATGTAACGGTGACACTTCAACAATTAGGGGTGGGGAATGAAATGGAAGAAAAGCCCTGAGGGGCAGCACTGCCCCGCTGTGGAAGTCAGTCACCAGTGAAAAGCTCTCAGCTGATGCCCCAGCACAGCTAGCAGCCGCATCGCCACCTACCTCTGTTCCCCACCCCTGCTTGCAGTACCTTTGTTTTTAGGTCTCTTTACCACACACAATAAAAAACAATTTTAACTCATATCTAAAGCTACTCTTTAAAACAGACTGGAAATCCAAAAGCTTTTATAAACGTGTATCCTCTTCAAACTGGTCACTCCTGTTCTCCCATCTGCTTACCCTCAACCTGGTACCATCCACATTTGCTCATTTTTAGCCAGAAAAGTGAAAAAAATATATCGAGCTCATAGCATGGGTTATGTGTTAGGGGAAGAGAAATCTCTTGTAGGCAGTGAAGTTGGAACTTGTTTACATTCCGCAACAACGCTCCCAGTTAATCAAAGACCAGTGAATAAACCCAGCTCAGTTTTAGATGGATATTCGCATCAGTTTATAAAATAGCTTCTCATTTTATTTGCAGTCAGCCAAGAAATAAACCATGAATGTTCAGGTAGCCTGATGTTACTGCACATAACATACAGATTTTTCAGAATGTTTTCTTGTTCCTCGATACAAGGATAAAGCTTAGGGTACTGCACCTTGTGGTAAGGTTGTTCAGGTTTTTGTTTTCTGAAGCCCTGCTTTATTCTTTGAGCCATCAATAGTGCCTTCATGAATAAAGGAAATGAAATACTTCTAGTTGTGGATGGATAAACAAGACAGCACATCTTCCCAAGTACCAGTAGCTCCAATGCAAGTAGGGAACAGTAACATTTCAATTATCCATGGGAGAGAATGTGGATTGCTTTTTTTTTTTTTTTTGTGAATAACAATTAGGGAATAATTCAAATTATTTTGCAATTAATAGTTAACCTTTCAACATTAAACACTTCAGAAGCCACCACAGAACACATAAATAGAGATGTTACTTTACAATATCCCTTAGTAATTTATCATTCTTTGACAAGGGCTTGAAAAGGGTCCAGGATGCAAGTACAAATCACCAACTTGCTCTTTTGTAAGGGACTTCTTAAAAAAGAAAGCTGTGCCTCCAAGTAGTGTGTGCAGTTTCTCATTTACTTTGTCATTTATATACAGCTGGCAGGTTACTGCGTTCTTCCAGTCAGGGACTTTTTTTTTTTTAAATTTTAATGTTTATTTTTCATTTCTCTTCCTCCTCCACCTACCCACCTATAACAACAAATTCAGCGTAGCCTTTGCTTTGTTCTCGAGAGATTGCATCTCTAACTTTATAACTGCATTTCTGTTTCTACAAGGCTAGTTATGGAACAACTTCCAGTTGGGATCTGCTACTTCAAAAGGCAGAGCATGGTCTAATCACATATTAAACATGAACTTGAAAAATACTGTTTAGTTTAAAATGCTGAGATTTTTGTTAATGTATTCCAGATCACGAGGTCACTATTTACTATGCAAGGTAGGTAAGAAAATTTGCATTAAAGAAGAGCTGTTGCAATCTGTATTCAAGTTTCAAAAGTAACTAAAATTATATGTTTAATTCCCACAATCACTGACTTTCACGTACATTTTGTAAGACTTTTGCCCTTAATGCAGACTTCAGCCCTTATGTTGAAGTCAATTCAACATTTGAGCCTTACTTCAATAGGCATTCCAACGTTTGGATGTTGTTTGAGTTGGATACAACATCCATCTTGGATTTACTTATCGTTTAGTACCTGTTTTAACTTACTACGTTACGTTTGACAACGTACCAGTTAGGAATAAATCAGATAGCCCACTTTCAGAGCAGCATATGAAATGCTATTCAAAGTTTAATGCACTCTATCCCATCATCAATGTGTGTGAACATCCAAGTGTGTACTTCACAAACTCTTGATGCTTAGAAATCACTCAACCAAATTTATCTCCTTATCTCATGGGGAGAATGGCTACCGATGGCAACATCATACGTTTTTCTTTCTCTTCCAATGCATCTTCACACAAAGACAGTATTAGATACTAACACTTATGTCCTTCATTTATTTCTTTTACCATGTCCTAATGCTCTCTGCCCAGTAGCTGTGCAAAGCTTTGTAGATCAAGCACATCTAGGTCAGGACTGAAAGTAAAGTTTCCCTTAAGCAGCTTACAAATGCTGGTCCATAACAGCAACCACTTTTTTTAGAAGAATGCATCCACAATTAAACAATTAAAAATCAACAAACAAATAAATTGAATTTCCAAGGAGAAAGGTACATTTGCGTATGTACATAGTGTCTTAATGTGATGAGATCACTTCAAGGAACTATGGCCATCCAGTCTCTGCTCCCTTCCACACTCTCAGTTCACAGGCAGAGCAGAAACTCCAAAGTGCCTCAGAAGAATCCAACTTGAAAAGCAGTACTACACCACATCCCCTTACACAGAATCCTAACCAGACGTAGCAAGGCCTCGTGCTCTATGGGAGCAAAAGAAAACATGACTGGAAGAAGGAGACATACACTCACCATCAATGACGGAACAGCCAGAGACAAGGCTACTACTAAGGCCCGTTGTACCCTGCAGTGCCCCCATATGATGTGAGCAGGGGACGGTGAGAGAGGATTCCTTCAAAGGTGTATGGGCTGGGTATGACACCCTTGTAATTTTCCTTCTGACTTCCGATTCAAAGGAAATCTAATGCAAAAGCATTCTGAACATTATTTATTCGAGCTATCTCTTTCACATAATTTCAGTGACAAAACAGCCACCCAGAATCCTTCTGAGCACTACTTGCCCATTAGATCACAAGGTTCGTGCCTGGCTCTAAGAGGGGATTAAACAATGCTGCTGTATGTTTCAGCTGCATTGTTCATGGGAATCAAGAATGTGTGGAAGTGTTTGCAAAGTGACGCCTTAGAGCATTTGACTGATGGTACCAACGCCTGAGCTTTAATATGCCAACCCATGCCTGCAGCCAGCTCCAGCTCATTGTCATTTTTGAAAGCAAACAAACAGTAGAACCAGTGGTTGTGAGTCTGAGGTTCCTGTGCCAACCTTCTCCAAAGCAGAGAAGGGGCACAGCAGCCAGCTCTCCCCGAGCGGTACCGATCTCACCCGAGGGGCTGCTGCACACATAGGGTTCAGTGGTGCCAAGCAGTTGCCTGGGGCGCAGCTCTCAAGGACGGCAGAGGCTGCTTGCTGTGGGATCACCAGAGCCGGCTCTGTGTAGCAGGAGCCCACGGGCAGCTCCCACTGCCTGCACCACCTGCCTGGCCTTGCCCTCATTGTGCAGCACGGCAAGGTGCTCTTAAGAGAACAGCCTCCAGGAGCAGAGATGTTTTTTTGTAAGGAAATCGCACAATAGTTCAAGTGGCCAAAAGAGAGAGCTTCTCTCCTCAGGCAGGGTCAGATCTGCTTTGTGCAGCAGAACGTGGGAAAAATCCATCCAGGCTCTAATGCTATCTGAACACGTTGTACACAGCATCTGAAGAGAGGTGCAATTTACTCACTATCTGTATCCCTCTTCTTTTTCCATCTGAAGCAGCTATCCATTTGCTGTCAGGCCTTTCTTACCGGGAGCCAGAAAGAACCCTGAATCACCCTTCTCCTCATCCCCACCCACATCCCCACACGCCCTCAAGTAGTTACCAAATAAAGTGCTGGGGCAAGGGTAAGCAGAACTTGTAAGACAACGAGACACAGGAGGCCACGCCATATTCTGTATGTGTGTGTGTATATTAGTTCATTCCCAACAACATTTGAACGCACTACCAAACCTCACTAAGTTTGACAGAGGAATAGCAAAAACAGCTGACGAGGTAGAAGCAGGAGGTCCTGCCAGTACTTCTACTGACCCTCCTTCCAACTACATGTCAGAGAGTACCCCCTTTTCCCCGATCTCCCCAAACACAGAGCCACAGATGTGCACAGGCCAACCCTGAGATGCTAGTTTGTAAGCAGTGTTCTTCATACTACCCAATGGAGTATTTTTCTTTTCTAGAAATCTGTGACAGAACCGTCGCTGAGAAAACAATGATCAGGGAGTAAGTTGCCATACATCCCCTTCTCCATGTCAGCTTCCTAACAACAAAGAAATTTATGACAGGAAAAAGCCCAAACTCTCTCCAGTGACAGCAGTGCCACTTGTCTGTGTCTGGGCCCCGTTGTGAGAGAGATGTGCAGAGCATGGCTGAGCAAAAACGACTCCAGGTCACAGCTCTGGCCAGAAAAGACTGAGGCAATGCTGTCCTGTTGGGTGATGCAACCAAAGGCTACGGGGAGGACTGTATTTCTTACTGGGAGCAAATGCCTGTCACTTGGCGTTAGAACTTGCAGCTGGGGGCTGCTGATAGGTGTTCATGTCGTGGTGATGACTATGATGGGATTTTTCCATCCCTAAGTAGAAGGCAATGCTGACGTTTGGTTTGACTGCCACTGTGAAGCCCCTGAGTTCTCTGCTTGAGTGCAGACAGCAAGGATGAACTCAGTGTAAGGCTGTATTTCAGCCTCACCTAAATAAGTCCTGAATAACTCCTGCCTAGGCTGTGCAGTTCTCTGACTTGCTACTGAGCTGAGCAGGGCTACCTGCAGGCCTGCAGCCTGCAGCCCCATGGTGCTTCCGAAAGCCATGTGAGCCCTGGGGCTTGCTGGAGGTGCACAATGAAGCACGTGCTTAAGGCACAGCAGCAGCTGAAGAAGGCTATGCGATGCTTCAATACCACACTATAACTCAAAGATGCACATTTACCTGCGATGCTGCTCTTGAGTCTTGTCACTCCATGTCAGAATGGCTGCAATGCATTTGGTGGGTTTAGATGTTTCCCTTTGGATTGGCAGAGGCCTGGATCTGGAATTACAGGAAAGGAATTGTTTAAGTAGAGAATATGTAAGTGAGGAACATCCGAAAGAGACTAGCTCATTTCAAGAAAGGATTAGGTACTAAAATAAAATTACTTGAATATACTCTTTATAAAAACATGTAAAGTATGGGCAATTGCAAACTGAAATAGAAGCACTAATACAAAGTATTTCTCTCTTTCTTTGAACTATTACACCTAAAACTCCCTTCTTCCACTGACAAAAAGAAGGAAAACCAGAAGCATCATATACTGCAATCCAGTGAATTTAAGGCCTTTTTCAGATACAGAGGAGAGCAGTCTGCTAAGAGCCCAGTACCACCCATTTCCACACTTTCAGAACAGCTAAGCAGATGTTTTAACTTCACCAAAGCATGCACCAGTCTCCTCCAGAGCAGAGTGTTGCAGTGTCCTGCAGATGCCATAGCACCAGCAAGAACTTGTTCCAGACACGTTTGTCAGCAGAGGAGGACTCGAGGGCACCAAGCCTTCCACCATCACCCCTCCCATCCATAAGTGATGAGGCTGGGTGCATTCCCTGCTACAAGGCCTAGCCTCAGCCCTGAGGCAGCTCCAGCTCCAGCAAGAGCCCTGCCCCACTGGCCTGGTACTGCTGACCAGGGCTGGCCAAGGGTCTGGGCCACCACAACAGCCTTAAGGGACAGGGGCCAGGACCAGCTCCAACAGCTCAGGTAGGGACCAGGGGGGTCCAAGGACCTGGTGAGGGATGCTGCTACAGCTGGAACTGCTTTGCCAGAACCTGCCACGCAACCTCCTGAAGTACAGCAAAGCCCATTACAGGCAAGGTGACAATGGGCATTAGCAGTGTTTTTACGGCCACGTCAATTTTGTGCTGGAATGCAAACCTGTACATGACACATGCACACTGAAGCCCATTTTCAAGCTTTTTGGCTCAGGTGGGTAAGAATCTATCTGAAGGGTGACCTAAGGCTGAGAGGATTGCACCTGTCCAAGCCACCTTCCCATCTCATCATGCCTCTGCAGGGGCCCAGCACAGCCCATGCACATCCCAGGGCTTTCTGCCACCCCCCTGTCCTTCTTTGCTATTTGCTTTGTTTTCATTGCCAAAGCTTAAATAAATTAAAAAAAAAAAAAAAAGAGGTGACTGGGATGTGAAGACGAAAACTAATGTGATTACGGCTGAATTTGGGCACTGCCAGCGCGTTCCCGTGGTCAGCGGGTGCAAGCAGTAACAGCTGCTGCGCTTCCCATTAGAGGAGAAAGTAAAGACCTTCCCTGACGGGATGCATTGCTGGCAGGCTGGGGACGCGGCGGCAGCAGACAGGAGGGAGGTAAGCGTGGGGCCAGCGCTGACATGGGCCCAAACCCGCACCCACTCCCAAACGTGGGTGGCTGCAGCCCTGGGGGTGACATTCGCACTGCCTGTGAGTGCGTGGGGAACGGTGCGGGAGGCAGCGTGGGCAGGATGGGAAGGGGGAAACTGTAGCCTGGGAACCTCAGGAGGAGCAGAGCTGCTGCTCAGAGGTACTTGTCTGAGCTGCCACGAGAAACCTCACCCGGCAGAGATTTGGATGTCTCGGCATCTGGGCTCCAAGAGCACGAGAGCATCCCACCACTAGAGCAGGGGCAGGGAGTCTGGCCAAGGCTCCTGTGAACCCCAGAACATCTCTGGCATGCAGCTGATGGGAGCGTGAAGGTGCCCTGCTGCAGAAGGTTGAACTGCATCCTTCTGCTCCCGGCTTCAGGCTGGGCACGAGCTGTTCCATGTGAGCGGTTTTAACGGCAGTGTACACTGGACCTCCTCAGTCTCTGATTCTCTTTCATGTCTTTACATCTATTTATTGACTGAACATAACAAAATCTAAGCCAGGAAAGATTAGAAAGAGCTACATTAAAAGCAGGGCAGTACGCAATAAATACGGTGCGCTCACTCTTCATCCTCATTTTCAAAAGGGCCTGGAAAACTGGAATAAGAAAATATCCTGCCTAATCTGGGGATGTGCGTTTTGCCAGCCACCCAGTCTGGGTGATAACCAACAGCAAAGCATAGAACTTGTGGAGTTCAGCAAGGGTAGAGGGAGCTAAGCTGAGTCATTAGCATGTGCACACAGAGCCTTATCCTCCTGCTAAATATGAATTTCTGGAGCAAGTCTCTCCCAGCCATTCACCCTATGGATGACTTCACTAGAAACGCGTCCTCTGGCAGGGTCTTTTCCTTCCCAACCTCAACAAGTAACTTCCAAATGTGGAATTCTGCGGATTCCCAAAGAGGATCCACGTGCCATGGGGATCACTTATTCCTCTTCTTTTTAGAGGCTGTGGGAAAGGCCGCTCAGCTAACTGGAAGGTGACGGACGCCATTCCGGTGTGGGTGCGCCGGCCACGTCCCCGCGCAGCATGGAGGAGAGGCAGAAGGCCTGCCTGGCGGTGGCTGCCTGCGCATGCACCGTGCTCTGCCTGATCTCCTCCACATCCGCCTTCTCGCACGGCGCCAGCCCCTCTGCCTGTGCTGACATGATGCCCAGGCACCTGCGGGCTCAGCAGCACAGCCCCACGAACAACTACGTTACCATCCACACCAACGTGTCCTTCTATGTCCCGGGAGACAAGGTCCCAGGTGAGGACAGCTGTTGGCTCTGTCTCAGCCCAATCCCACAGAAATCCCTATTAGTTTTCGCTGGTGGCAGTTTCGCAGGCAGTCTTTCAAATTATATTCATTTGTGACTCGAAACTCAGTGTACTGAGCGGAGCAGCTTTCTGCTCCGTGCTCCTGACTCAGAGGAGCAATTATTTAGGAAACATTTATGAATCTGAAAAATCCACGCTATCTAATCGTGAGTGATGACATTAATCTTAGAGAGGGATGGGAAGAGGGACACTATCCTCACAGCACGGCTCCAGGTGCATTATGCCATATCTCATCACTAGAAAATGAATGTATTTACAGAGAGATCCTGTCTGCAGTGCTTTGCCTTAAGCTTTCTCAGGCGGTGCCTGGCCCCAGATCCCCACCGTGCGTAGCATCAGAGACAGCTGGTAGGTTTGGGTGCTTTGAGTGGGATTTATCTCAGCTGCCTCTCACCCGTACAGAACCCACCACGCAGTGGCACACGAGAGGTGCCTGCGGAGGGTGAGCCATCCCCTCTGCCTGTCACCCTGTGAGGGATGGGCTCTCCTCAGGGCATGAGGGTTGACTGTCTGGGCTGCAGACAGAGCTGAGAGGCACCGTCCTCCAGCCCAGCCAATTTCCCTTTCCATCCCCATCCAAAATAACCCTCCTTCAAGGGCAGTGTACAATCATCTGCGTATGTGCAGCATGGTACCCAAATCTCTCCTTAAAGGTGGCTGCATACTGCCTAATGCAATGTGGTTAGCATTACAATCAAGGGGGAAGAAGACTCAAACAAACTGCCTGTGCAATTTCATACTACAAAGCTATAGTCTGGCACCCCATATCCAGCACATCCAACACAGATTGTAAGGGCAAAGGTTGTAGGATGCAGTGGTTTTTTTTGACGAGGTTTTCTTTTGATTTCACAGGTGCCGATGGAAATTCCATCACAAAAAATTCACCTGAGAACTGCAACACAAATCCCTTCATGTCCCATGTTTTGTCTTGCAGTGACAGTGAGGAGCAGCCGGGATTTCATGGGCTTTTTGCTTCAAGCTCGCAAAGTGTCTAATGATGAAACTGCTGGCACATTTGTCTTCATTCCTCCTGGCTCCAAGCTGCTGTCTTGCTTTGAAGATGGTGATACTGTCACCCACTCGGACAAGTCCCTGAAGAGAAACCTGTCCTTTGTATGGAAGGCGCCAGACCAACCCATTGGAGACATCAGATTTTTGTAAGAACACGTCAGTCCCTAACCGGTGTTAGCGTCCTCGCAGTTTCAGTCTTTCTCATCTTTCAGCTTTCACAAATGTGGTTGCATTTTTCCATTGTACTTTTCTAGCACGGTGGTTTGATGTCTCTTGAATCCTATAGAGCTAAACGCTTATAAAATCCTGCATCAGCATCCCAGCTGGTATATAAACCCCCATTTGTATTGCTGGGTACTGCTTTTTTTTTACTTACGTGGTCACTGTTTTCTCAGAATAAACGCACTGGGAGATGACAGCCTAAGCAGTTAGGAAACAGAAACGTTAAGGCTTAAGGAGAGAACTGTGATCAGTCTGCCTGCTTTTCTAAATAACGTGCCCTGTAGGACTTCCCTGCCTGCAGGACAATGTCACATGTCATTGCTGTGTTGAATTATTTTTTTGTTTTTAGTTTACTGCTTGTTTGTTTTGCTTTCATTTTTGTTAAATGTAAAATTGTTAAATGTTAAATTTGTACATTCTTGTTAAATGTAAACAGAGTTACTCCCAGGAGAACTAGATGGGGAGCACTGGGTCAAAACCTCACATCACTCTTTTGCACCAAAGTCCAAGTGTTTTGATTCTGAAGTGGAATTAAAAATAAATAAATACATAAATTGAACTGGCTGCCTTAGAGGGAGCACAGGGATTTTTTCATTTTGGAATAGATTACATTGTTTTGACTTTACAAAATTGCTTAGAAGCTCCTTGGCCAGATCCCTGGCTGCTCCCCAAAACGCAATCCTCCTGGTGAGTGCTGTGGCTTGCACATCTCATCGTGATGCAACACAAAGTAATGGAAACAAAAATATTTCTGCTCAGCATTTCCATTTTGCCCGCTGTTACAGACTGGGAAATACTATTAAAAACACGTGAAAAGCAAACAGATAAAAATAGCCCAAATGCTGCCATGCCCGTTCCTAGCCACCCACTCTGACTCCCCCTGCACCCTGCAGCTGCTGCCCTCCAGGCCAGCCCCACAGCCCTTCCCTTCTCTCCCCAAGGCCGTGCCATGCCAGCAGCCACAGGCCATGTCTCCAGAAGAAACTGTGACTGCTCCCTCCTCCCTGTTTTCTCCCTATTGCCCACTTCTGCTGCTGCTTCTGCTCTCATATTCCTTCCCCCCCCCTCCCCGCCCCGCCCTCAAATTACTTATAAATCAGTAAACTTTGCCATAAGCTTTGGGCAGATTTAACGCAGAAAGCAAACAGCACGTGTTGTAAAGGTGATCCCCAGCCGCACTGTAAATCCATGTTTCATAACTTGTGTTACAACATCCGAGAAAGGTACTTGTTCCATTTAAAAGTGTCTCACAAGAACCATTCAGCACAGGAAAGGCAAGGTCGTTCCCCCTTTATCTCATCTTCACAGGCATCTGAGTGATCTGAGCTGAAATCCTCCCCCAGGATGAAGCTTCCCCACGCTCTGGGGACTGGGGACGTGCCTAAAGGTTGGCACCTGATGAAAAGCAGTGTGAGGCAGGTGCAAATATTGAAGGGCTCAGAAGAAAGTGCCTGTGGCTTTTTCTACCTACTCCGCTGTTTGTACAAGTTACGTTGACCTGTTTTAATTAGTAAATACCTCTGTTGTCTCCCTGCCTACGGAAGATTATATGCAGAGCTATTCAAAGTTTTCCAAATGTACTCCTACCAACACAGCAAATATAACAGCTTTTTTTTTTTTCTTTTCAGTTCCCACACATTTTTGACTGATTGTAATTATGAGTGATCCTTCACTCACGATCTTTCATATGGGACCTGGTATCCTTTATTTGTAATATAAAAACGTGTGACGGGCTAATCCTTTAAAATATTTTCACGCTGCCTTTAGATTAAAGCACTCCTTCTGATCAGCTGAGCATTCTGATCTTTTATTAATAACTCTGAGAGAGTAAATTTCTGCATAATTATCTTTTAACAGCATCTCTGTAGTCCAGTCGTACTTTGTTTACTGGGCAAGGATCGAATCGGCCACCGTGGCTCAGCGAGGGCACAACGACACATCTGCTGGAAGCAGCAGGAAGGCCGGCCCTGCAGCACCTGCACCCACACAGGAACCTGCTGGCCCCCACGTAGCTGGCACAGCAAGCAAAGGTACGTGGTTTGTTGCTGACAGTTTTCAGCACGGTGTTTTTACAGCTTATTCCTTGCAACTGTTGAAGACAGAAGAGATAAACAAGCTAAAGAGGCCCATTTAATTCTTTCAGCTGCTGGCGAGATCAGTGATGGCCACGAAGAACTCCCTGATGAGAAGGCACAAATGGGCATCCTAGGTAACAGTCAGTCCCAAGGAGGGTACCAACAGGATAAACACTGTTGCCAGATCCTATGATTTGAATGAAAACCCTAAAACACTGCTGAAAAACCCCAAATGTATTTCACCTAAAATCCTAGGTCCTAAAGACAAGTAAGTGCAGTTAGCAAAGCTACCCACATACTGGAATACATTTGTCTCTAAATGTGACTACTGCCCTTCAGGCATGTAGTTATTTGTATTTATGCTGCCTCTGGTTTGTAAAAGGCTCTAAGAATTTACTTACATTTCAATCAGATCTGTTTCTCAGCCTTTTTGGCATAGCATCAAGCCTGAGCTTTAATTATTTTACCCGAATGCCTGTTAAGCAGCAGGCTTTGCTTCTTTACTCCCTGTCTGGGTTCCTATTTGAAACCAAGCACCTTAAAAATAAGATCACTGCTGTGATCCTTACTAGTAAATGCTAGCACCAAGTGCAATTTGAAAGAAACAAAGCAAAGAAAGTTGACTTCCACTCCTCTTTTGCTTTTTGCTGTCTCTGTCTTGCTAGGCTCTGGTTCTTCCACTGCCATCCCCAGCTCTCTCCAGTACACCAGCCCAGCTCTGGTCAGCCTGGCCGGCATCATGCCAACAGCAGCACAGGGGTCAGGCGTTGGTATCCACTCAGATGTGCAGCCCACTGCAGAACCAACGCAGCTGTCCCAAACCTTGCAGGGTGCCTCCAGTAGGAGTGGAGGGAGCAGCCCCACGAGCAGCGCAGGGCTGGAGCCATCGCTTGCCTTCCAAGAGCCAGGCATGGCCGATGCTCTGCAAAGCTTCCTCTTCCAGGACTACGCCTCCAGGCAGAGCTTCTCTGACAGGTACTGCACCACGTGATAGCCAGGTAGCGGGAACGGCTGCTTTTCCAGCAGTCCAGGGGAAGAAAATCAATGCTGGTTTCACTGCGGGTAAATAAGGGTGTTTATAAGGTGTGTGCGACTGTGGGGGCAGCTGGGAGGATGCTTGCTTGCTGAATTTTTGAAAAATAATCCTTTAGTGACAGACGGTGGCAGTGAGACAGTCAGAGCACAGACCTTGTGCTCATCAGCCCAGCAGAGCTGCCTCGCCAAGTGACTGAAAAATGTAATAAAAGCTATTGACCAGAATTGATTGCTGCAATATTTTTCTAAAAGTGTGTGCAAATATCCAAAGAAATGGCAAACTTAACAAAGCTATTCCTCCACCTGCAGGGAAAAGGGAGAAAGGATTTAAAGCAATTATGAAATGTTGCCTTGAGGAGGTCTGCTCAGAAGTCTGAAAGGCCACACGACCTTTAATGCAATGTATTACACCGTGGGTGTAAATGATGTGGCTATGTCTAAATGATCAGACATTATGGAACACACAGCCTATGTGGTCTGTGTTGACTGTATGTACCACGAGGCTGCTCCAGCAAGTGGCACTCTTCACAAACCATGCATACTGTAGAGCTCAGGGGTTCTACTTCTGTGTTCTGAAATAGCAGGTATCAGGTATTAACTCTGTCTTTTCTGTTTCAGAGCACAAAGTGCTGCCAGCACTACCAACCCACACCTGTGTGTGATGTGTAAAGAAGATGAGCAGGTAAGCACTGAAGACGGGGAGGATTCCTTTTTTGTTTTCTCCAAAGACAGAAACTGCAAGAAGCTGGTGAAAATTCTTAGAGATGAGGATAAAACCTCTCTGCTGCTTCCCAGCACCAAGAAGCATGCGTATGTCTCATGAGTGACTAAAATTACTTTGAGGTTGTGGAGTTGTTTGTTGTTTGCTTTTTTTTTTTTAACCTTAACTGGGAATTGGTTTTTATCTCTCTCTTCTCTTTTCTTCTTTCCTGACGTCTGGGTTGCTAAGAGTTCCACTGCAAAAACAACCCAAAGTAATGATTTTCTCCGTATGCAGCCATCACCACAGCTTCATGCTGCTGGACGTTACTGGGCTGGAAATACGCATTTTATTCCAGTGGAAGGCTGAGACTCTCCTTTCTAGATGTGCCTGATAGGTACTGCTCATTACATTCACCGGAGGTGAAACACTTCATCCATTCTGGTGAAGGCCAAGGACGCTGTATGCTTTTGGAGGGCAGATCCACACCACTCTGTGGTCACAATACCGTCCTAGGAGTGGGGGGAAATTGAAAGCCTGTTTCTTTGTTTTTTTTACAGAGCTGAGCTTTATTTCCTAATACTACTTCTTGGAGTGGCATCCAAAATTACTCTATTTCCCCATCAGTAGGTGGCATCCCTCTCTGCCCAAAGCTCCTTGAAGTCGTCACCTCCTTGTGGTGTCACCAAAGGCCTGCTCTGTATATAAAACAAACGTATAGAGCTTCTATGGCACCTTCCTATTTCTCTGAGCACTGAAATGCATGCAAAGAAAACAAGCTCCTTCATGTGCTCACACAAGCACACATC
>JAOWBP010002392.1:11076807-11089434 GCA_028571105.1 Tragopan temminckii
GACAGAGGTAAAAGTGACCTAGACCAATGCTTTTGCAGGTTTTCACAGTGATACCATTTTTCTACCTCTAGCTCCTCACCAGCAGGGCCCCGGTCTCACCCTAACTCCTAATGATTCCTAATGTAACAAACAAAGCAGAGGCCTGTTTGACTCTTGGTACGTTCAGACACTGGATCCACTCTGGATAAAGGCAAGCTGCAGCTCTTCTGTCACCTAAAACAAACCTGATACTAGGTGCTCGTATCCGAATTAGGGGTGAACCCTAATGAACTGAAAGAATTATAGAACAACAGAACCATAAAGGTTGGAAAAGACCTCTAAGATGATGAAGTCCAGCCTCCAACCCATCCCCACCGACCACGTCCTTCAGTGCCACATCCACACGTTTCTTGAGCGGCTGCAGGGACAGTGACTCCGCTACCTCCCTGGGCAGCCTGTGCCAATGCTTGGCCGCTCTTTCGGAGAAGAAATGTTTCCTAATATCCAACCTCAATCTCTCAACTGGCAGCATAAGGCCATTTCCTCTCATCCAATCACTACTGCGTGGGAGAAGAGGCCGAGCCCCACCTCAGCACGCCGCCTCAGGTCAGTGCTGAGGGCAATGAGGTCGCCCCCGAGCTTTCTCTTCTCCAGACTGAACAACGCCATCAGCTTCCCTCATCAGCCTTGCGCCCCACACCACTCACAGCTCTCTGCCTTTCTCGGACGCGCTCCAGAGCCTCAATGTCTCTCACGCTGAGGGGCCCAAAACTGGTGGCGGTACTCGAGGCGCGGCCTCACCAGAGCAGAGCGCAGTGCCGACCACGTCCCTGCTGCGCTGCCGCAAGCCAGCGCGCCACCGGCCTCGCAGACCAGCTGGGCACACCGCTGGCTCGCGCCCAGCCGAGCGCCGCCCCAAACCCGCAGACCCTTTTCCACACAGAAAAGCACACGCAGGGCGTACCTTACCCAGCCGCACGCCTTCTTTCTGCCGACGTCTGGGGACGGCCGCTTATCGCAAAGCAGAGCGGCAAACTTCCTTACGCCAGCCCACCCGCGGCGGCTGAGGGACACGCGGTTCCCGCTCGGGGCCCGAGGCGCGGTCCCGTTCCCGCCCGGCCTGCACGGCCTCGCGGCGCCGCCAGAGGGCAGCGTTGCTCCTGCAGCTCCGCAGCCCGGCGGGACGCTGCTGTGAGGCGCCGCGCGCGCGGCGGGACTGGGGCAGCGCAAAGCAAAGCGGGAACGCGGGAAACGCAGCCGCTCAGCAACAGCGGGCTCTGCCGGCTGCCCCCAGCGCCGAGCCTCGCTCTGTAACGCGGGGTCGGGAAAGGGCTGATCTGTTAGCTAGCATTCATCGGCTCCTTCCAGTCTGCGTGAGAGGTTCAGCTGCAGAATCCCCACTAAAATAAAGAACGCAGACAGAACAGGGAGTTGAAGGAAGAAATTAATTCCTAGAAACCAAGAGTGCACGCTGAAACTCCCTCCGTAATTTCCTGTACTGCCGCCACAGGGCGACCCTCAGTCCCATCCATCAGCTCAGCCTCCCGACTCGACTCCTGACAGAGCAGCTATCCTAATTCCTAAGCACTACTATGCGGAAGGGACCAACAGAACAGCACACGTGGTGACCTGCGTGATTTATCTGGCAAAGCCCATTACTTCTTTCTGGAAGCAAATTAATAATAATTCCCATCTCTTTTGTCAGTGTGAATTTAATGTAGGCCAAAAAGTCATGGGAAGTTTTCTTCAGAGGGAAGTCCATTCAAAACGGAACAAGAAAAAAAGCTTAATTAAGTCTTTTTTGAACGAAAACCACTCAAGGCTTGACTGTTAATCAAAAGAACATTACTTACCTTACTCAGCGTAGCTGGAACCAGGAGCTGGCAGCAGGTCTTAAAAAGGATCTCTTTTGTCTTTCTTTGGTCAGAGCTTACAAAAGACTGCAGCTGAACTATTGGCTATAAATACTCTTTTCCCTCTGCTAACGTATTGTGCTTCTGGGATTTTGTTCAGAGCAAACATTTTGTTACTAAGACAATATACTCCAAAATTTGGGCTTCTGAAAAAGCTGCAAATGGGCTCCAAGCAGCAGCTCTTCCAACAATACTGTTATGTGCTAACAAACCAGATTGTTGGGATTGTTTTCACTAATACTGGAAAATGAATTAAAATTTCCCACCAAATTTCATTTTTAAACATAGAAAACTACTGCTTGCTGTATGCCGGAGCATATTTATGTATAAACCAAAGCTAAAAATGCAGACGGGGTGAATTAGCAGGGAGATCGCTGTGGAAAACAAATAGCTAGACAAGCAAAGCAACCTATTAAATACACGTGACATCTTAAACCACAGAACAGAGAAGATAATTCAGTGCAAACAGAGTTACACAGGGAGAGCATTTTTTCTACGTGTAATACACACCTTACTTAAAAAAAGAAAAAAAAACAACAAAACACCTACCTAAAAATCTGCCCCCCAAACAGTAAGATTTTACTGTTTTTGAACAATGCCCTCAAAGACACTTGAAATGAGATTTGGGCACACGTTTACGTGATTGCATGTAACATTATACAGCTCCTTACGTCCTTTACGATTAGAGAGGCCCTGCGTTAGCCACGTTACCAGAGGAAGTCACAGACCCCACAGGCTGCAGCACTTTTACTCTACTCCCGACTCACAGAACCTCACACTTCACAACCCAGCAATCCTTTTTTTCATTTGGAGGGACCAGAAAGAGAGGAATCCATAAACAGCAGTGGCACAAATACAGGCACACTGGAGAGGCTCTGCTCCCACACTCCATTAATGGGCTGTGAGATTTGAGTCGGGTGAGGAGAGCTGTGCCTGGTGCTCACAGCAGGCTGAGCTGGAAAGACAGGGCTCCCCACGTTAACACTCCGTGAGCTGCATCAAACAGAGTTATCGTATTAGCTGCCTGAAACTGTGTCACAGCCGTATTTTTAGTACACTTTTATGCCCCTGGGATGTATTTTATTTACCAAGGAATTGGACCTAAACAGAGATGTTAACACCAGAGCACTAAAGGGCACTTCAGACAACTCTTTTTGAGGGCCGTATGTGCATTTGGGGAAGGGAAGGCAGAGTGAATGGACGAGCCAAATGCTGTGCATGCATCTTCCTGAGCCACTCGTTGGAATCACAGTTTGTTTTTCAGTTGCCCTGAAAGAGAACTATAATAAAATATTTCACTGAAAAAAAAAGATGTAATTTTTATAAAGAAAAACATTAGGAATATGAAAGAACCTAATTTAAAGCAACACTACGAAATAGAGCAGGCAAGAACTTGCTGAAGATCTTGGCAAAAGATAGCACACAATTATTGCTACATATGTTTCACAGGCTGCCATTGGCACCAACAGTGGGTGCAAGCATTGGCTCAGGGCTACTGATCCAGACATAAATGCTGCTCATTGTGCAGCAACACTGCTTTGCGCTGGATGGCTAAGGACAGTTAGACTCTGCTCTTTCCAAGGTGTTATCCTGACTCCAGCTTTACTTTTCTAGAGAATCCTTTGATCCTCAACTGACAGCCACAACAGTGAGCTTTGGGCTCACGTGAGAGCTGGCAGCGCACACAAGGAGGCTCGAGTCCCAATGAAGAATGTGTCAGGTTGAAGATAGGGGAAAAAAAAAAAAAAGACATTTTATTGCAGATTTCATCAAATGTTCCAGGTGAAAACTGGCAGAACTGCACAGAGAAGACACCAGGAAATGGGATACAATTTCCTAACTTCTCAGGTGTGGGCTGTGCAGCACACAAAGGACACTGATCGGGAAGGGCTGCTGTTCTGATACTAAGAAATAGAGCACAGAATTGTAAAAAGCTTTTGTCAATAGAATTTCATACCCAATTATTGTCACGGGACTCTCAAATTTTATTTTCCACAATTCCTCTGGCAAAAGGCCAGATCTCACATGACCTCCATAATTTTCTTAATCGCATCAATGAAATCAACTTTCCTTCAAGGCAACCCATTTTTTTTTTTTTTTCTGTTAAGAGACCTGATTTCTCTTAGAATTTGGAACCATTTCATAACTGAATAGTAATTTTTCTCTTACAGAGAGAACATCCGCAAACCTTTTATTTTATTACAATCATACCTGATGGTGCCCACCCACACAGGTTGCTGTCCAGAGAGGGTTTTTTCTTGTTCACTTCATGAAAAATGCTTTTGCCAAGTGGCAACTCTGAACATAAGTAAGGAGTGGGCAATACACACCCGCACAGGATCATCAGGAGACAGATGGCCTCTTCTGCATGCTGCAGCGTTGAAGGATTGGCTGCCACGCTGAGCAAGGATCACAGCCGGTTCCTAGTCTCGTGCCTGCTTTCAGTCTGGGCGAGCAACACAGAGCCAGAGCTGGCCTGGACCTACCAGGTACGCTAAGAATTAACATGTTACTCTAGGAGCTATGTAGTTATTCATTATTCCCCTTTTCACTAAGAGCTTGCACTGATCTTCGTATTTTTTTTTCCTTAGGTGATCTGAGGCCCAGCTTCAGGAAAAATACTGAAATCTAAGAAAAGTGCTTAACTTAGCAAACGCCAGTGTTGGGATCAACTCAGCAGAGTTCTTTTCTGCAAGATTTTGGCCTACCTGCCTTCCCTGCCCAAACTGTGCTCAGAAAGTAACACTCTAATTCAAGAGCAGCTATTGCTCATTTCTTTGTCACTCTATAGGTCACTGGCTAGAAATCTCTGCAGAAATGCATCTAAAGATATTTTGAGAACTTGGCCTCCACTGATGAGAAAATTAAGTGGTGACTCATGCTCCCATCAGCTCCAGGCTTGATTACTGCAATTTGATGGACTGAGAAGCTGATATTCCACCGAGACGGCAATTTGCTTAGGGGAGCAGCTGAGAGGCCTCATTGGCACCAATTGCTTCCAACACATCTCTCTTATCCTTTTAATCACTAGCAAATTTAATTTCACTTCTCACTGAAGATCTCACTCTCTGCTTTTCTGGCAAGAGAACAATTCAGAGGCTGATTTTGTAACCTCTGCTACAGCTCTGGATTCCAGCATGAAGCAAACTTGCTTGTACCAACATCTCAGAACTCTATTTCCTGGCATTTCATTTTCTAGTCCTTCCAATCTAAAGCCCCACTACTCACGATTAGTTACCATTCTGCTGGGTGTTCTCTGTCGGACAAGAATGGTAGAACTGTGCACATAAGCTTCAAATAACAGAATTCAAAATGCCTCCTTACAAGAGCTCACAATCTAACAATCACAAGTGATACATGGTTCACAACAGTAAACTGCAAAGAGACAATTTCCTTCAGACATTGCTCCAAACAGGTGCTGTAATTCTGTTCTGAGAGACCAGGGCTACCAGTGGAAATGGGGGCGAGAGAGATTTGGTTTATACGTGCCAGAAAGGGCAGGCCATCTGAAATGAAGTACAGAATACTCTTCATTTGCTCTCTTCAGATGCTACGTTATCACGGAGTGTTGTTAGAACAACAGCAGAGCTTTGCAAACAGATTCCTTTGGGAGAGTGCTCCACAGCTTAACAGCCTTTTCACTGGAGATACACAAGTGTAGCCCAGGGCAGAATTCAGTCTCCCATCTATTTAACATGTTTGAAAAGGATGGTATGCATTTCTGGCACTTCATAATAATAATAGTAATATAAATGCATTTGGATTATAACAAAATGGAGAAACCATGATTTAGCTTCTTACTGTGTTGTAATTCCCAAATGCATCAACATCTATTTGAGTGCAAAATAATCTACAGTTTACAAATACAATGCTGCAATTGTCTGCTGTAAAGGTTCTGTATAAGATTATGACTCAATACAAAACACAATTCAGTGACTGAAATTTCATTTTTAATGTCACAATAACATAAAAAAGTAGCTCTTTCTCCATATAAAGACCTGCAAAAAACGTATACAAGAGACTTGGTCCTTCCTCGCATTTCTACACGTGTAACTGCTCATATCTTATGCACATACGCCCTTACACATAGATAAATGTGCTTGCAGACAGACAATATTTCATCTTAACTTCTAACCTCCTGCTGTCAAGGTATTTTCACAGAAAACCGTACACAAAACTAAAAGCTCCTCTCTCCCTGACTGCCTGAGTAATTGAGATGACTACAGTAAAACCAAATTATTGGATTACTCCTCTTTGGTCTGTGAACAAGCAGAACTGCCCAGCTTCTGCTGAGACTGCGGTCTTTCTGTCGTACAACCCATTCGCACTAGCTAGAAGTTACACAAGAAAAAAAACGCAACCACAAAATAAAGATCTGTATTTTTGAATACACAAAAAATTATTTTCTTGGACCTTACTGGTGCCATCATAAGCTTCTCAAGTACTGCAAAAAAGGGGAGATAACGCTTTTGAGAGACTCAACACAACTTACAAAGACTCCCTGTGAACTCTGAAGTATCGCTTTATTGTCTTGGTGGGTTTTTTCCCTCTGATATAATTAAATGGGATTATAGAAACGTAGAAGCTAAGAAGCATTGATGATTAAGAAAATCCTAATGTTTTATATACAAAGTTCTCACTTCTCATCAGTTTTGCCTGATCACATTAATCACCAACTCTCAGTTAAATCTAAGGCTAAAAAACCAAACTATTTTAGCCCTCTACTGAAACAGTGTTGTAGTCAATGGATTAACTTCCATTTGATTATAACTTGCAGTATGCCTTATTTCTCCAAGTTTAGTTCATTAAACATCTTTAAACAGCTCAGATTTATTTATTTTTTTTAATCAGGACAAGCAAACAATTTAAGAAAGTTGCAAAAGAACAAAAAGTAGGTAATGGGTAAAAAGTTGACCCAAAGGATAAGTGATTTTATCTTGTTCTCCTGTTAGCCAAATGAAATTCAAAACCATCCTGTTTATTAAGGGCATTAAGCATAACAAGAAGCCATAAAACAAACAACAGTCTTTAAACAAAACACAATTGGTATGCATAATTAAGTTTCATGAAGTATGGTTTTAAAATCTGCATTGCAGTTTTGCTTTGTATTCCCTTTAGATGAACACATCCAATGCTGATACACAATATTATGCTGCCCCAAGCAATCAACAGTGACTTAGTAAAGGCTTTCACAGAACTCCACCTTAAAACAATTGGAAATATTCTTAAACGCAGAACATACTGAGAGGGAAAAAAAAGGATGTTTTCAGTGGAATCTAAGCAAGTTGTTGGTTGTACTAAAGATAGGAGATTCAGTACAGAGGTAGCTCAGTAAGGGTAGCTGCAGTGTTCTAACTATTTAGCATCAACACAACCACACTCATCGTATGCTTGAACTTCTCCTTCACATTAAAACAACAACTACAACAACTAAAACAACAGCAACAAAAAGACTATCATTTTCCAGGAATGTTGTTTTGCCATTCAAAACTAACAGAAAGAGACACCGATTTCAACGAGAGATTAATTCCTTACATATTCTGGAAGTTTGGGTTTATAGAAATAGAATAAAAAGAAGCCACCCTCAGTCTGGACTCTGCTGCAAGCACAGACAAAGGAATTTTAGTGCTCAAGGAGCCAGATTCTGATTAAAGTGTGTTAAAGAAATGGCCCAAGAACACGCATGCTACTCTCTCCACTCAACCACCCAGGTTGGCCTGCTGGTGGATCTGACTGCCATCAAGAGATTCAGTGATCACAACTGTGAGCTCGCTGCTCTCTGCCCTCTGGCTACAGAGAAGAGAGCACAGCCCTGGAGGATGCTGGGAGTGGACAGTGGGCAGAGTTTGACTCCTCTCCAGGGAATGAAAAGCAATCAGCCCGTGACCTCATCACATACCTTCGTTATGTGGTTTCTTCATTGTTGACAACAACCTTGAATAAAGGTGACAGTGCCGGCTCCTAACGGTTTCTCAGACAAATGGTAACAGAACAGTCTTGCACTAACTGACCATCAGGTACAGCACCCAGGATGGGTGTCAGATTGCTTTCCTGTTGTTCACAGGAATGACAGGCTAGATAAAACAGTAGATATATCAAACACTTCTTTTTTCACTAAGGAAAAAAAGATACGTATTTAATGTACCTACCCTAATAAAAAAAGACCTTTAGCTTGTGTAAATGTCTACAGCCTTATCAGAGCTACATCTGCTAAAGATCTGCTCAGCTGCGCCATTAACTGCTACGTTAACCCTGACACACGTGACACTTCTGCACTCACATCGATCTCCGTTTGACCTATTTCTTTCCTTCCTTTTAATGTTGTAATGTACAATTGCCAGCACAGTTTTTGCAGATGGGTACCCCTCAGAGCCCAGAGTAGAGAGTCTTCTGAAGTCTTCATCTCCCAGACAATATGCAGAGCTGGCTAGGTGCTTAAAATATACGCCTACGTTCCTTTCTCTTCGATTCTCCTCTTGGAAGTGATATTTTGTATGCGTTTTATATAGCTTTTTTAATAAAGTAACATTTTATTCTCAAAAAAGTTGTGATGGATTGTCAAATTAGCTATGATAGTGTTCCTGTTACTGTAAGGATCCTTCTAATTAGAAAAAAAAAATAATTGTCAACTCTTGCCCTCACAAGCTATTGTTCATTACCAATGCAGCAATGTAGAAAACAAAGCTCGGCTTACTACAATAGAGACTCTGCTTCAATATTAGCATCCTAAATTCTGTCACTGCAGATCTCTGTGCATTGCACCAAGGGAAGGAAAAAAAAAAAAAAGAAAAGAAAAAGAAAGAAAAATTTGTGTTCTTTAGGGGTAAATTATAAAAAGAAATCTCCTAGCTGCAAACACAAATACTTCACTCATAACCCAAGCACCAGATCAGTTCTTTGAAGAAGCTTATGAGGCATTTAAGATATACAATGGCACAATATCATACAATGGAATTGAAAGAATTTTCTTGAGAAACCATTAACTTTGAAGGAATGTCTAGACAACTGTGTCAACAAATGCAAATAATTCATGCTTCTCAGCTCCTATCCAATGGATGGCCCCATGCTGAGTATACACAAACTCAGAAGAAAAAGGCATGTCACAGTCATATGACTAGGGAGTGTAACAGAATCGCACAGAAATTCAAGTCAGTCTTGAAAAAAACCCTTCAGAAAGCTCTTCTCCAGGGTAAGCCAGCAGTGGGATAGGCTACTGGTCATTTTGGCTGCTTACAGCTGGTGCACCCTGGCTTCAAAGCAGGGGCAATGGAAGAAACACAGCTGTTATTCATGACCTCTTCATTTCATTCCGTTAGAAAAATAAAAACTAAAGAACTTCAAAATACTGTACAAACCTTTTGCAGTAGCCAACCAAGTGGCTTCTGGAAACAATGCTTTTGCCAAAAATGCATCTGTAAGGCACTTAAAGGGTATCTTTTATATATATATATGTATATATAAAAATAAAATATGCACTGAAGCAACATTCACAAATACCCAGTTGTCTCAATCATCTGTGTGTACAGTATAGTACATATATACATTCACTGTGACACCGGCCATCTCCATCATTATACCTTCACGGGTACTTTGGGTTGCCTGGTTAACTTCAGTGCCTGTGAACACAAAAAACAAAAGCAGTCACTTTTTTATATTCTTAAAAGACTGACAGCACAAAACAAACTTTTTATTAAGGGGTGACAAAATGCTCCCGATTCTTCTGGGATGCTGAGTGAGGTATCAGCATGCAGCTGACAGCCCACTCTGGCTTTCGTGATATCTTTGCATCTCTGGTAGCCCATCACAACAGACAGCCTTAAGAAAGGAACGATAAGGAACACAGCCAGACCGCCAGCAAAGGAAGCTGGAATGGATTTCAGATGTCTTTTAGAAAGCAGCTATTGGGGTCCCACTGAAGAAACCACCTGTGGTACAGCTTTTTAGCTTCTGACTTACTCAGGGAAAGACAGTGAAGAAAACTTCTGCAAACATCTTTGTATTCTCAGGCCTTGTTTTCACACGGCTCAAAGCACACCCATAGCATAGTCACTGCTGCAGCACTGCTGCAGTGATGGATGTCACGCACTTTGGATGTTACCTTCACATATGAGGAAAGGTAACAACAAGCCATGCCCATCCATCCAAAGATGACCTTATCCCAAGTGAACCTGACATTTTTGTTTACAATGGCTGCAGCTTGAGTCTGCTTTTACCAAACGTTTTTACAAGGAGAGAAAATCCATGGAGAAACCTTTAAGTGCAGAAGAGTCAGTCAGTTACAGTAGGTAAACTATGCAGTGTGAGGTTCAACTTGAATGACAGGTGGTCATCCTTCCACTTGGGCAGGATGCACCCTCACTAACTTAGAAGGTAAGTGTGACAGGCTTAAAAGACACGAGGTTTTCAGCTGCTCCTGTATACACACGTGGGCACTGTGAAGGATATGCCTTCTTTTGGTGTGCTGCACAATAAAATAAAGCTCGGTGCTTTTTTATGGCCTGAGCAAGAAGGAAGTTCATGAAATTTGGAACCAGTGTTTTCCATGTCCTCCTGGGGGAAGTGTCCTGGCAGACTGGCATTTGCTTGAGAGACTTATTTCTGGAGAGCTGGCTAAACAAGCAAAATTCAGTCTGAGAGATAAGTGTGATGGGTCTTCCTATTGTAGCTATTAACCTTTAATATTGTACATTTAAAGCTTGTATGCACTGCTTGAAAAACATTCTAGCACAAATGTAAACCCGTTAAAAAAAAATCCAATCCTTTAAAAATAAATAGGCTTTATTCCCCTCACAAACACCAGCTTTCAGAAACACCAGCATTTAACTATTGTTAAATCTAGCCATTTGAGATTAGTCTTTTGGATATTATTCATCAAGAGACTCGGAGAGATATCAGTTCACATTTTGTTTGGGAAAACAATTTTTTAACTTTGTAGTTTGGCAGATTCTGCTGCCATATTTACAAACTAGAAATACCTTAGTGTAGATGAACCTCTAAATATTTAAATTCAATTTCATACAACCAGATCACATGTACTATCATAATTAAGTAAGAATGTCACTGCAGTTGAGCACTGTGACTGGATAACCACCTCCCCCTGCAAGAGATGCCAAAATGAAGCCAAGGTGTTTATAGAAAATAAACATCAAGGGTGATGATGACATGTTTATTTTCAAAGTGGAAGACCATTATCCAGTCACAACACTCTCTTCTATTATACTTATTGCAACCGTACAGACCCAACCTCATTGATTTTTCTTATGAGAGTAATTAAAAAAACATTTGTGAATAATAGAGAAGGCCAACTGAAGAAACTGCTGCAACAGAACAACAATTCCCCAAAGTGGTTCTATGGTAGCATTATAGTCTGATTAGCACAGAAGGTTTATTTGAAGCTTAATGAATAAGAAACTAGTGCTGGTGAACTGTAAATCTCGGCAGTACTGGTTGACTTTTCTGATGCCCTGTTTAAAGGCTGTGTTAACTTGCAACAACTGACAGCAGCCCCTAAAGGCCCTCACCACCCCTGTGCATCAGGGAGGTCTGGATGAACTCCAGCCAACTGCAGGTCTTGGCAGCAGGGAGCAGCCAGACAATGAGGAGAAACCTGCATTGCAGGGATTGTTTCTGTCACTGGTAGTGTCTTCAGGCTATCGTTCTTCAGGTGAAGCACTTTATTTTCTTTATGCAATCTGACCCCCGATTATTTCTGATAATTAGAAACAAAATCATTGCTTCAGACTGTTGGAATTTCTGAAATTATGTATGATTTGCAAATTTCCATTTTTGAACGCTGAGATAAATGCAGCTTTATGAGACCTGATTTCTGGACTCACTGCTGGAAAAACTGGGGGCTTTCCTGCTTTTTATAATTCAGATAATCATAAATAGAGCAACACGAAGTGACTACGTTAGGATCTAGCATTCAAATTAGCAAGGTAATTTTGCTGAAGTGAAGCAGTAAAATGCTGGTCTGTTGAAATTTGCTGAAATCTGGCAACACGGAAGATAAAAATAATTCTTCATCGAAGAAGTGAAGAATGAGGAGTACTGGTGGAGCTGGGCTTTCTACAGTATGACTCAACCTTCACATAACATGACTCTCTAAAACTACCTCAGTTGTCACAGCTTCTTGATCCTTATCATCTCCGAACATTAGAGACAGAATTATAATCAGTGGCAAAGAACAGCCAGCTGTGCAGTGGTTATTACTGTTCTGAGAACATGACTGAAACCACTGCAATTTCACGTACGTCACAGAATGGCTCCCATACGTGAATAGCTTCAATCAGCACTGAAATAAATGGAACTTGAATCATAGGATCATAGAATTGGCCAGGTTGGAAAAGACCTTAAGGATCATCAAGTCCAACCCCAACCTAACCGTACTCCCCTAACTCTAACAAGCCTCCGCTAAATCATGTCCTTGAGCACCACATCCAAACGGCTTTTAAACACATCCAGGGATGGTGACTCAGTGATGCCAACGCAAAAATCTCTAGGTTAGTCTATAATCCCATAGGCTATTCCACATTTTTGACACGAAATGTGATGCACCGAACTTCTGTAGACTTCTGGCTACTATAAAGGGTGACCTAAGTAAAAACTATACGAACACCACAAAAAAGCAACCTCCCCCGCCTAAAAAAGCCACAACCAATACAAAACATTTTCATCTTGTTTCAATACAGTTCCCAAAGGGCCCTCATTTTAGCTGATTCCTGAAGCTCTCATG
>JAOWBP010002392.1:11092769-11114753 GCA_028571105.1 Tragopan temminckii
CTAGAGGAAAGCTATTTCAGTAAACTATGAAAAGAAAATTGAAGCAGTCAAATATAGATATAAGATACTGTAGTTAGCGTGACAATGTAATGAGATTGCAGGGTGGAAAGAGATTCTTAATTCAGAGCTCATTTAAACGCACGTCAAAACAATAGGTTCAAGCAAGCCAGTAATGTGCAATTAAAGTTCCTGCTATTTACTAGGAAAAACTAACAGGTAAAAAGAGAAAGCAATCAATTTTGCATGTACACCCGTGTTTAAAGGAAAGAAAAAGCTCTGTTGCCTTTTTACAAACTTCCTGACTTTTGCAATTCCAACAAAGCCAGTACGCAGCTCTCTCAGAAAATGTTTCATGACAGAGATCCATAGACTACAGTCACAAATGTTTACGTCAGGAGCAGCACCACAAAGCTGAACAAAACAGCATGGGATTTTACTTGTTTTTAAAAATGTTCTTTAAACTTTTTTTATCCCACTGCAAAGTAACAGCAAGCATAGGTACGACAGCTGTTTTCCAAATGCATAAAACTGATACAAGTTTCTACTTAGGAAAATATATTTTACTAGCTATTACTCCCTCTCTTAGGAACAGAAGAAATTGGGTGCGAGTGTTTGTTTTTCTAAAATAAACCATCTGTTCCCCAAAACAAAAGCAACAACAAAATGAAAAACAAATCTCAGGCAAAGGAAGAAAAGTGACATTGCAATAACCGGGCTGATGCTTCATGCTAAATCTTTGCACAGAATGTATTTTCAAAATGAGGTTATGAACTAGTGTTAAGAGAAGCTATAACAGAAACACTGAAACAGTAGTGACATAAACAGATGCTGCTATAACAAAACTAATAAAGTAAGATGAGTTTAAATCTTTCGGATAGATAGCAGGGAATAAAGGTGCTAAGCAAAATAAAACTTATATTTATTTTGTCCACCCTTCTTTCCCTCATCATTTATAGCCTATTGTTCCTAGTGTTAATGGAGTATGATAGCTACACTTAGTGTAACATAAGTAAAATTTTGCACAGGATCGAATCACTTGCAGTAACCAAGCCACTAGCACAGTTGTAATTCTCTTCAGTTTCCTCAAAGAACAAAGCAGCTGCACCCTGCGAGCCCCTAACACTACTGGGGCATTTATTTACAGAACTGATTGCTAAGGCTGCATTCATTTGTGTGAAGAACAATATCTGAAAGGATTAGTTGTTCTGTTTTCACAGAGCCATTAGAATCACGCTTACCTGCATTTCAAGGCTGTGGTGCCGACTTGCTTCAATCCAAGTGCAAAGTCTTCTACCTGGGTCGTGGCAACCCCTGCTATCAGAATAAACTGGGGGATGTAAGAAGAGAGCACAGCCCTGCTGAAAAGGATCTGGGGATACTGGTGGATGGCAAGCTGGACATGAGCCAGCAATGTGCCCTTGCAGCCCAGAAAGCCAACCGTGTCCTGGGCTGCATCAAAAGCAGCATGGCAAGCAGGTGGAGGGCTACGTTGTGCTAGTGAGGCCACACCTGGAGTACTGCATCCAGACATGGAGTCCTCAGCACAGGAGAGACGCGGACCTGTTCGAGTGTATCCAGAGGAGAATCACAAAATTGACCCAAGGGGTGGACCACCTTCCCTATGAGGACAGACAGAGAGAGCTGGGGCTGTTCAGCCCGGAGAAGAGAAAGCTTTGGAGAGACCTGAGAGAGGCCTGTTAATATCTCAAGAGGGGCTACAAGATGGAAAGTACAAATTATTTAGCAGGGCCTATTGTGACAAGGCAAGGGGAAATGGTTTCAAAGCAAAAGAGGGTAGATTTAGTCTGGACATATGATTTTTTCTTTACTATAAGGGTGATGAAGCACTGAAATAGGTTTTCCAGAGAGGTGGTGGAACCCATGTCCTCGGAGACGTTCTAGGTGAGGCTGGATGGGGCTCTAAGCAACCTGGTCTAGATGCAAATCCCCTGTTCATTTCAGGGGAGCTGGACTTAACGGCCTTCAACCATTAAGTTGGTCTCTTCCAACTTAAAAGACAGTATGATTTATCCTGACCGACAATGAAGGAGGAAAATGGGAATTGACAAAAAGACTGCATACAAACTGAGAAGTTTTTAAATTGCTGTCTGAAGGCAGTCTGAAGGTTCACGACACAAACATCAACTCAGGTTGCTGCAATTTATGATATTTCAGGCTTCTAGCAGCTAGGTTTGGCTCCTCTGCCAAAGACCCTCACTCACTACATATGACATGAAGAAAAAGTGGAAACGTGGTACTCAGCTGAGTGAGAAAACAGTACTTCACCTGACCAGGAGAACAAAAAGGAACAGCAGAAGCAAGAATGCACTGAGATCATTCCATAGATATCCCTCACAAGCAAGATGACAAATATTCTTAGTATTTTATTCTGAACTTGCCTCTTCTCCTTTGTTCAGCTTTGTTCTCCTGTCACTCACTGTTCACCCATCTTCCTCCTTGCTCTTGGGCTCCAGAACTCAAAGGATACATTTTTCCTTCTTTCTGTTCGTTTTTTTTTCCTCTCTTCTTCTTACTCCTCCACTTCCACGCTTCTAGGCATTTTTTGTTTGCTTCCCAATACCTTCGATATTGCTCTCACTTGCAGCAGCATAAAATGTGGGTACATCCACTAATATCAGTAAACTGCCAACAGGGTCACAGCAACAAAGAGAAGGAAGTTTGCCTGTGATACGGAGTGCTATTCACTTTTCTTCCTGTTTGCACCCTCATCCAGCCCATTTCATGCAAGAACTTCGCATGAACCTGAAGAACTGCTAACAAAGAGAAGCTGTTGAACTTTCATCTATGACCTTCCACAGCAGCAAGGAGTGAGAAAACTACTCTCATCTTCTGGTATGGGAAAGCCCTGGTTGCTCTCCATTGCTCTAGGGTATTCCAGTCTTGCTCCAAGGCTGTGGCTTATCAGCCCCGGCTTAAGGCCCCTATTTCTCTAATAGCCTACACAGCTGAAAGCTATTTAGCCTTCCTCCAGCTTTGTACCCAACATAACCTCCCACACGCTCCCCTTTCCCACTTTCAAAGTTGGTCACCACCTCCATAAAAGGTCCATGAAAATGGTTTGCTGCACCTCTCTGCATTCAGTTAACTGTAAAATAATAATAATAAAAATCCTAAAACATCTGAAAATATTTTTAAGAGAATTTAAATATAGGACTCTTTTCATCTAGCTATCACGGCAGTAATATAAATGAAGCAAATTAATTTTAATGCTCCAAGGTACTGATTCTGTGTCACTGTCACTGATGGGATCCAGCCAGACTTTATGAGATGGCATTTGACTTTATGGAAGTGAACACTATGCACGCATTTACAATTTTACAGGGACTTTAAGCTGTCATGCTGAAAAATGTTTATAAAACATTAATCAAAAAATGCCTCTTTAATACAATGCATTGTCTGAAAGATGTTAGGAGGCACATATTGTAAATGGATTCTTTTTCTGACTAAAGTAATTTCTACCAAAAGCCTTTCCCCACTGCTATACAAGTACACAGTGTGGAAAGATAAAGAGCACTTTCTCAGCACATTACTACCTGATTCAAACACTTGGGAAATCACTAATGTACAGCATGCCATATTTCCATGTCACACATGACACATTTGTCTAAAATTACCCAACAGAGTTTGACATTGCAGCATATTCCATAGCAGAGCTTTCAACTGACATCTGCCAAGTAAGAACTTGAAGTAAGAGCTTTCTTCTTCTAACAAGCAAGTAAGAGTTTTCTTTTATCCCATACCCATGATGGAAGTGATAAAACAATAAGCACTGGAAACCAGTTTTTTTTCTATTTTAATATGTTTATTTTATGCTCACTGAATGCGTAAGCTCCCCTCAAAAGCAGTGTTTCATCATTTCTTGTTTCCTATCACATTGCAATGGGTTCAGAGAACTTAATAGAACATTTTTATTACCACCGAAACATAGGCCATTCTCTCTCACACCCAGAGCAGAATTATTGCTAGACGCTCTACTTACATACTTTACCATACAGATTTTTCCTCTTAAATGTCCTCACAACAAACAATTTTTCCTAAAACTTTATTGCTTACATTACTGAAGCGCATTCCAAATCACAAAACGCTCCAGCATTTCTTAGGAAAAGAGGTTTGGTGCAAAACAAAGAGGTCACCGCTAAGGCTATAGAAGCACAAGGAATCAGAGCATCAAACAACTGTTAGAGAGAGAGAGTGGAAGTACTTAGAAGAAAATCCTTAATAATTCTCTTTTCTACTCATTTCAGAATTCTCAATTGCCATAATGTTCAATTGCAATACACAAAATGAAGCAGCTGTGCAATGGCAGCTTCTCTGACACTCTGTGCTATGATGTCTTTCTGAAGAACCTTTTCAGGGGTAGAAATGAAGGGAACATCTCTAGGCCAAGTAATACTCCTTTTTTTTAAACTGAGAAAAAGCCTTCAAAGAGAAGCATATACTACATTAAAGCTCTCTTAAAGTGCCAAAGCAGGGATTTTCTGAGCTTAGTCTTGCAAAGACAGTGACAAATCAGCACCTGAAATTTTAGCGCATAGTTTCAGAATAGCATCACATGTGGCCCAGTGACTGCATGATGGGGATGGGTGGTGAGATCAGGGAGCAGGATTATGAAGATGTTGTTCATGCACATGGCTACCAGAACACAACTAGCACACAGATACCAGAATGGCAATATACCATTAATCTCTTGTTGGTAAACTTTCTTATGGATTTCCCTTCTTTTTTTCCAGGCAAATCACATTGCAATGATTAGTTTTGAGGAGACAGAGGTTTATACACTGTGCCTGTCCTCAGTGAAGGCTAGACAGGAGTAGAAGTTCACTGTCCTTGCTGAGATTCTGCTATCACATACTGATATCAAAATAGGAGAAGGTGTTTCTGACAAAATAACCACTTAGGGATTATATTTACTTAACCACATCTTTTCCACAATATGCACAGAACTCAAGTTAAATGCTCTTCCCCTAAAACAAGCTTCTTTCAGGTGTGGAAACAGCTGAATTCCAATAACCATGCAAATGAATTCAAATAACCATGCTCACTCTCAAGTATAGCCATTTTAGTTGAAGAAAGAACCAATGTAACAGAAAATCATATTAAGTTGGAGGGAGAATAGATTAATGGAAGCTGAACCTAAAACATGCAGCCAAACTCTTCCACAGGTGAAGACTTCCCCAGAGTACATCTGGTCATTATTTTCCAGCACAACTCCACCTGCAACTCTAGGATTGCTTTTTTGCTCTTAGCCCTCACCAAGAGGCTGTAGAGCTTAGAGTCATTCTGCACTCTGCAGAGGGACCAAGATTGAGAGAAATAATACATGACAATCACTACTCTCTTGTCCAGAAGGAAATAAGCATACCAAATCCACTATGGTTAGACAGGCCTGTACAATGGTTTGCAGCACTTTTGGTTCAATTACAGTGTGATGACCCAATCTAACACTATCACAGAAAACTAACTTGTGCTGGAAGGATAAGGAGACCATCTTTCAGCACAACCACAACTGCCAGCAGATAATATGACACTCAGTGTCCAAGTAGAAAGAACCCACAGTGGAAGTAGTATTTGAGACCATATTCCCCTTGCCTTTTTACCCACAACTACACGTGCTCTACACAGAATTGTGCTTAAAATATTATCAGGGGAAAAAAAGAGTTATTTTTATCTGCACATTTTCATATTTCAGCTCAGTGAAGAGTGTAATGGGGAGCAAAAAAAAACAAAAAACAAAAAACCCAAAACAAGAGCCAGGCTCATAAAGAGGTAAAAACAAACATCTGTTTAGGAGCTTTTACAAGGCACTGGTGAGAGATTAAAGGAGTCTGGAATGGCTGCAAAGGAAAATTGCAATATGAGTGGACCTAGTTCAGTTGAAGGTGTGCATAGACCCTAATCTTCAAACACTTTCACCTTTATCCCTCTCCTTGCTAAAGAACTATATTATCAGAATATTCAACAGGCCTTCACATTAGGCTAGATGATTTACCTCTTCTGGAGGACTTAAATTATTGGGAAGGCTTTGTACTGAATCAGAGAGCTGTGATCACACGGTGTAACGCATACCTTTATGCTAGAATGCAAGAATTTCACTGACAATCACGCCATGTTTTAAGAGACTGGGCCAGTCTAACACTCAGGTAAAGAAGGAGGAAAAAATATGGAATAAGCTATTCCTTTTGTCGTAACTAGCAAAGACTTAAAAAAAGAAAAAAGAAAATCTGGCATGCTTTGAATGCTCGTAATAATTATTATTCTTCAGTTAAGTGGATCGCTACACTGATCATACATCAGGAACTTAAGTTAAATGTAAGTACGGCTACTAGGAACAGCATATTTTGATTCCATCAAACTTTTAAGTAAATAAACGTAAAGGATAGAAGAGAAAGAAAGCACAGTTTGTCTATTTCTGGGGTTTCAACATGTGTTCAGATTGGAAGTGATGTTTAATGAACAACATAGGCAATCTTACCAGCTGCTAACAATGAAACATTTAACACTAACAACAGAAGACTAGATCCTCAGGCTCCAAAACATCTCCACCCACCTGACAACATGGTAGTAATCATTAGTTAGCAGGGAACACGAGAAGGAATTGAACCATCACAAGTCATACTTCAGATATGTCTTACCCTTAATTTGGGACCGCAGTGCAGTCACTTCAATATTGTAAGCTGATCCTAGCTCTTCAGTGCTTTTCATGACTTCAATTTCAATTCACTCTTCATATATACATACACAAGGCACAGGGTAAAATCCTCCTTGTAATTCACTGAAAATATCTAACGTACGAAGTTTAAATAAACAGAGTTTAAGCAGTTCCTTCCTTTCTCTACAATTCTTGTAATCAATAGCTTTTGAAGCTTAAACACGTTAGACCCACTAATGAAACAGTTTCTGGACAGAGTTTGACAGCTGAGGCTAATTTCTCTCTGAGCACTGAAGCTTTGATTACATGGATTTTGTTTACATATTTCAAGAAACTATTATAGCCACTGCTACAGTTCCATTAAGATCTATAAAATATTCCTGATTAATTGCTCTCAGTTTACCCCTTCCAGTGAGTGGTGTTTTATAGCCACTGCTATTATTTTTGTAAACCTAAGAAGGAAAGGATTACAGTCCAAAATATCTTCTAATTAGATTTTTCTTCTTAAGTCTTTTTCTCCAGCAGCCTTGATGCAAAGAAAAACATGATGTCACAAATTCACTGTAAACTGTAAAAGAAAGCATTTCTTTCAATAAAGAGAAAAATATTTCTTAGGAATACTAGCATGATTTTTCCTTCAATTTTCTCTTCACTTGATTTCTGTAGCCAAAAAAGAGATGCTGTGACATGAGACCAGAAAAGCTTTGACGTTCCAGACATCACAGAAGACTTTTGGAGAAGACAGCACAGTAACTCGAAATACTGAGGGATACTATTTCTCATCCTAAAATTGCAGGAGTTAGGGTCGTGCGCCTGCAGTGGTCACAGCAGTTTTCAGAGGATGACCCCTCTTTTAGATTCCCAAGACTATACCGTACTAAGACTGCAAAATTTCTAAGTTTTGCTGCTGCTGTTGTGATTATTTTTTTTTTTTTATAATACATCTTCGCACCCAAAGTGTCTAGAGTCAACAGCTCAGACTGGCTGCCAGGTGCACAGAGAGTGGCAAATGTAGATGCAAGTCTCTCAGGGAGACTCAACATCAGCTTCAATACTCGGCAGTTTTAGTATGGGTGACACTTGTAGCCTCTGCCAGCTTGAGGTAAAAAAAAAAAATCTTGAGTCATGTCCAAACGTGGATCTTCCCAAGGGTAACCTGTCAGCTGTCTGCAGAGTATAATGTAGTTTTTAAAAGTAGATAAATTAACTTTAACTGTTTTTGGTGGGGAGGGAGGGTTGAGAGGGCTCTAGTGTCATTATCATTTTACAGACGGATATGTGCGTTTATTTTTTTTTATTATGATGATGAAGAGGTACGAGGTATGCTGTCATTAAAAAACCTGCAATCTGGTTTTTAGTGTCTGATCCAATTATGTGTACATCTGGGAAGACACACAACCAAATAAATAATTGGAGAGGTGCAACTCCGAAATGACAATTGTTATTCATCGATCTTTTTCTGTAAGTCGAGATTGAGAGATGTAAACTTCAAGTGAATGAGATCTCCTGGGTGAGATTCTGCAGTTCAAACACAGTAAACAACTGTTGTCCTCTGATGCACATTTTAGTACTGCTGGAGGCAAACTTTCTAAATATTAATAAAAAACCTACTACTGGCAGAGTATACAGATGAAAAGGAAGCCTGGGAGCCAGTGCAGAATTTCTAGCCACATTTGAAGTCTAATCAAAGAAACATACATTTCAGGTCAGAACAGAAAGGAGATTCCTTAATTTTCTCCAGTATTTCCCCTTCTGAAATCACAGAGAGATAAAAATTGAGTAAACTGCAAAATATTAAACAGGCTACATTGCAAGTCTGGTGAAAAAAAGGAACAGAATGAGCTACTCTGTGTCCAAAAACCACTAGAAGTGATTGGACTAAACCATTTCTGACATTAACGTTGGCCTGCTAGGCATTTTCTTCCTGAAAGTATAGCTTTGGGATGCCCTGGTATGAAGGAGACAAGCAGTGCGTACTTGCCCAGCTGTGCACACAAGCAGCAAGGGAACACAGAAGAGATGCTGTGATGCAGACTATCCGAGCAACCACAGGCTGCTCAGAACTATCAGTTTGACTTCTCACGGAGAGACTCTTCAAGTGAGCGGTGGGCTTTGCATTAGGGAAATGCTTGCACGTGCAAAATGACATTTCACCTTCGGTGGATTAGGCAATGCGTGCTAGTAGAAAACATACTGTTCTGATTACATAAATCTCAGAGATAAGAACAACTTTTCAGTTTGGCTCGAAGAGTCACAGTACCAAAAACTGCGGGAGGTTCCAGCAACCACCAAATCCCCTGAGATCTCAGGAGTACGTCTGGGATAAACAGGGCCCTCCTGTTTTTAACCCTCTGGCAAAAGCGAGGGGTACGTATTGTCCCAGACACAGCCTTCACAAGGCACTCACTCTTTCCACCAATATTTCCCCCATGGACATCCCTTCAACTCCAGGGGTCAGCATCCCACCAATTACAGGCAGAGCAGTAGGCAGACCATTTTCATTTACATCACTCTATCAGATACCTGGGTAAAAAATCTGGAACAGGTAAGCAAATATGCCCTAACAACACAAAGAAGCATGATAGGCTACCAGCAGAAATGCCTCTTGTTCAACACTCAAACAAAAATATTAGAAGTCAAAAAGACAGCATCACAAGTCTTACTCTTGAAAACTTCCTGAGAGCACTTAATCAGGAATATTCTATAGATCTCTCTGGAATTATTCCTGTATGTAAACCTAGTCACAGCTAGTACCCTGCATGAATAGAGGACAATTCTCAGCCAAGAGCAGATAAAAGCCACTCCATTTCAAGAATATCACAGAGTTTGGTTTGAATATTCACGTAAGGCAATGCACCTGTTTTCATCATCTCACTTTTCTTTTACAGAATGCCTATAACCTTTGTTGAATTTCATGCTGTTAGTAACTGGCTGCTGTTTACAGGCAATTGAACTCTTTGTGAATCAACTTGTGCACTACACAGTGCCATTAAGAGCTGTTCAGGGATAGACTATCAATGCTGCATTCATGGAGAAATAAGCTGAGTATTTCAAAAGCAAATTTGATTGAAATTATAACATTACAAAGGAAAGCCAAAGCTTTGCCTTTTATTTCCAAAATTAATTCTCTTCTCTCCTGGAAGTATTACGTACTCAAGAAACTTTGACTGCATTACTTTAAGAATTCCATGACGAAAGAACTGGTGCACTGGAAAATACAGGTGAGGGAAAAATGTTCTGTGCATCACAACCAATACCCTAATTTCATTTTAAGGGCTACTTAAAAAAAAAAACAAAACAAAACCAATCACACTTACCATACTGACATTTACACTCGTGGTCGCCTGAAAATGTAGCAGTATTACATTTTCTGCTCATAAAATAATTTTACAGAGTAAATGAAAGTATTAAATACAAATATTTATTGACAATTTCAGTTCTTAATTCAGTTTCAGAGTTGAAACTTCTGTCTAGCACTTAATTGTGCAAAAAACAATGTTCTGCACTCAGTTGTAACTTTTGTTTAAGTCCAAGCAACAACTGCAGTATTTTTTAAATGAGCCTCACTGATAGCTGTTCACTTCCTTGAGGCCTCTTCCCTTCTTACTGAATGAACTCCAGGGAATGGCATTATGTCGGGCTCTCCAGATGGATTATGTGAAGCCATAGCTCAATGTCATTTTCAATAGCAAGGCTCATAATTAAAGGTCAAATAGTCACTTCATCTGCAATCAATCAATAGAAGAAGTACTAATACTAAGTACTAATCAATCAATGGCAAATGCACTAATAAAAGCCATGCATCAAATGTCTGCGTATGTGTGCGCTCACATGTACTGTGCATATATGTGAGCAGGGAGAAGGAGAGAAAGAGAACAAAGTGCGGGCGAATGTGCCAGAGGGCACTGTGAGTACTCTGTTTATCTTCACTACTTTTAAATTCGTATCTTGTTTCACTCATTACGTGAAATCTTTTTTCTCTGCACATGATGTACTATATTAAAAAAAAAAAACCTGCCAAAGCACCCACCTCTACTCAGAAATATCAGCTCGTGCTTCTAACTAAGAAACACAAAGGCACCTACTCTGCGTAATTTGTCCTTACACAAACATGCCACGCACTCTGATCCTCGAGACAAAAAGTGCGTCAACTGTGCTGTCTACAAAATAAAACCCAGCATATGGGAACAGCACTCATCTCTGTGCAAAGCGAGCACTTATTCATGGATTCAACAGTAGAAGTGGCAGTTGGCCTCATGAGCACGCACTGCATGGGAATTTGTTGGTTTCATAATATGGTGTGGGAGAAAGTGACTTACAAAAGTCTTCTCATGCCTTTCCCATTACCACTTCTAAAGCTTTAAAGCTGTCAGCTCTTCTCCCACTTCTGTTGGTACCGCTGGAAACTCCCCAGGGAAGGGACCAGACGTACCTATCTGGAACTTCACCTGCCAAGCTGAGAGAAATCACTTTCACAGCGAAAGAACAAGTGTTGGGGGGTCATTTATACGCTACCACTGGAATCTTGAAGACAAACACAGCAGAGTTCCACAGTGGATGTGAAACCAGACCCTGAGATGTAGCTGTACTTTCAGGTACTGTGAAGAAATGGAGAGGGAAAAACACTTCCTGCTACAGGAGAACAGAAGGTTTCTCACTGAATGGTCTATAATAAACACCTCTGGATACTGAGAATGTGACAGAACGACAAAGCAAAAAAGCTATGTCCTTGTTTCTGCTAAGATCAGGGCAGACAAGACTGTGCTATAGATTTTACTGCCACTCAGAATCTGCAGATCCTTAAGAACAAACTATATCCTCTCTGCTGTCATCTTCAGTGAAGGAAAAAATGCTAGTCGCTCTGGTTAACAAATCTAGTTTACAGCATCAGCACAGAACCATACCTCATCTTATTACAGCTTTACAAAACCTGATCCTTTTTATTCACACAGAAATGCATATTTAAGCAGCTCTGTCTTACCAGGACCTGGTACTAGTAACAAAGTAGAGTACCAACGGTCTCAAAGCCAGTCAGCTTCTGTACAGTATGCAGGCCTACGTCATGTGAACACTGTGCAAAGTACACAGGAGACTGATGGTGCCTTCGGCCTTACCAGAGATGGGCTCCCAGAGACTACCAGGGCTCATGCTCAGTTCGGCACTCAAATACTAAAAAAACAATTTGCAGTTATTCTCCTAGAGCCATGGCAAGCTGCAGCAGTATTGACAGAATGCATATAAAATTGATTTCGCTGAGAAGAAAAGGAGGGAATTACACGTTTGTGCTATCAAATACAACCAACTTCTCCTGTGTAGTATCACAGTTGTGTCCTAAGTTCCTATGCATCTCCATATAACAGCAAGAATAGCAGGGCGTTATGACTTAGGTGTGGGGTTACTTTCTCTAAATACAGTTGTAACCGTCCTCCCAATTACAATCTCATTTGCTAGTTGAAGCTTCAGTTTCACAAAACTTGTGGCTGGAAAGAACCTCAGATGTCACTTATCTTCTGCTTTATGTCAGAATCAGCTCCAGTTTCTCTAAGGCTTGCTTACAATGATAAGGGATTCCAAGACATCAATAGGCAACATATCCCATGGTTAAGAAGTTTTTACATTACAGTGGTGTCCTTGACTGTTACCTTAAATCTTCCTCATTGTAAGAAAGCTTTTTTCCTTTTCAAAGTCCACAGTGAAAGAGGCACTTCGTTTCCCTACTTTTTGCATCAACCATTTACGCATTTCAAGACCACTACTTTACTTCTGTTGTCATCTCTGAAGAATTTTGGTTATTTCAACCTTCCTGAAGAGTCGTGTTTATGAGACCTAGGATCATTTATGGTATGCTCCTCCGATCTCTTTTCAGTTGGTTCACATCATTTTTGAACCCCAAAGACCGTGCCATAGTGTCAGAAGCCATAGTATTCTCAACCCATGTGACTTTTTCTACCACTCTGCAATCCATAGGACCAAGGATATTAGTTTAGTTCGACCTAATATGCACTTTACAAATCTATGGGGCTGCTACTCATATTCTAGTTTCCTCCTACGCTTAGAATTATTTAAACATTTCAGTAATTTTCTATGAAGTTTAACTCACTGACCTGTAAGTCCTCGCCCCTCCCCATTTCTGTTTTGAAAGGAGGCATTCTATTTGCCTTTCTCTTGTCTTCTAGGAACTCATTCACCTCCCACAGTCTGCCAAGGACCCTCGCTAACCACTCTGCAGCACAAGTCTGGCTGTAGCAAAGAATCCAGAGCTTACTTTTGCCACATCAAACTGACCTGAAAAGATCTCAGCTCTCTAAGTCCTAACTTGTTCTTTCCTTATTTCAGGCTCAGTTCTTATCTTTCTTACTAACATTAGCTGCAATTATCTTTGAAAGACAGAATCCTGAGAAGACTTAATTGCATACACTTTATCAAATACGTTTTTACATTTTCAAAAACAGCACAAAAATACTCACTGGCTGAATGAAAGGAATGAAGCAGTATCAGGTAGCTCTAAATGGGACTCCAATTCAGCAGTATTTTGTGATTTACACCCGAACTTCTTATCACAAAGGGATTTTAAATGACAAATACCTAAATAGTCTTCTGATAAATTAATTCTAATAAATAAAACAATGCCACACAAAAAAAATCTGCAGACTTAAAATTGCTATGTTTTGCTCATTTAAACAAAAGACAGTATCGTCTACTTGTGATTTCTGAACGCACTCCAAGCTTGGATTTTTCACTTACGCACCCTAGTTTAGAAGTAAATGATCTTTACAGTGAGACTGGAAAGATATACCTTAGAATGTTTTCTGAAACAAAATTGAAATGCTATCAATACTGGCAACAGAACAGCAGTACAAAAAAAGAAAAGTCCAGCTTTCTGGAAGTGAGGAGGTCTTACTGTACAACCACTGAAATCTCCGAGAACTCTGTTTCCTGCCCTGTAATAAGCACGTATCTTCTCTGTGCAGAACTATTATCCTACTATTAATACTGTACAGACAATATTACTTTTCACACTAATAACAAAATCTTTAAGCACAAAAGCCAGCAATCAGCAACAACCTTCTTCCCTCAAGACAGCAAGGCACGAATGTTACTGCTGTTTTGCTTAGAAGCTCATCTCCTGACTTACCCAGGGTGAGAGATTTGTGTGTGGAACAGAATATGATAGCCACTGTGTCCGCTGGTGTGAAACCAGAGTCATTCCTAGAAAAAAGAAGTTTTAATAACCTCTATTAGAAAAAAAAACTCTTAAAACATCATCGATCAAATGCACTACTTTGAGGATCCATATGCATATTCACATCCCTTTGATCAGTACTAGTGACAGAAATAATTCACAAATGAATGGTAGCATTTATTCATTTTTAAGCAGAATTGTTTCTCAGTTGCGGCAAACTCTCTAATGAATGTACTCTCTTGTGAAGGGGAAGAGTTCTAAACACGCAGTATATAGGACAACTTAATCCCAGCAGGGGTTACTTTTGCAAACATGCTGTACCACGGCAGTGGCCAGCTCACCTCTGTAAAAAAAAATAAAATAAAATAAAAGGGAATTAACTAGAATTTCTTTTCCTAGCCTGTAATGACAATAAAGCACTCAATTTAGATAGTTTATTGATTCCATGCTATAAGCATTGCTTAGAATATGTAGTTTTCTTCCACTTCAGAGAAAAGCTAAGGGTTTAGGCACTGGAAGAACTTTTAGGAAGGGTGGAAAAAATGACACGCAGAGGTAAATGACTGGATCACACCCTTCGGTCCAAATTTGGAATAATTTTCTGAGATACTAAATACTTATCATAGTGTCCACGCTGGTTACAACTTAAAACATATTAGATTTCAGGGACAGATTTTTGTTGGGACAGACTTTTCTCCCAGCTCAGATACAGACATTCAAAAGTTATTTAAAATTGCCTTTCAAAGTCAGAGTATGACCTTGTCACAGAAAAATTTTCTCGTGGCATTAAGAAAAGTATAAGTAGCTGTAAGACATGGCGCCTTTCTTTATGATTTTCCCTTACAGATATTGTATAATTTATATAAAGCATGTCTGTTGTCTGCTGTATTATGGCCCTTAGCATTCAGCAGAGTGCTGCTAAGGAAAATGCTCCAGAAAGCACCAATCAAAGCAATGTCCAATGGTGGACATTCTAACTAGCTCAAGCGAAGCCTTTGGATCACTAAGCCTCTCAATAACACCATTCTGACAGTTCTATTTTTTGAGAAGTGAATGTACAACTTCTCTTCCTAGTCGATATTTAAAAAGAAAAGAAATATATCTCTACCAAACGTTAGTTCAGGACAACTGTCTGTTAAGAATCACCGTATAAACGTAACACATTTGACAAGTACAAAGAAGATGGGACTGCCAGCCCAGCAAATGTGTCTTGAGATGTAAAAAGTCAAACTGAGTTCTCTCTCTCATATGTCATCAGCATGTCTGCAGGGCAAATTATACCTTCGGTGACATCTGTGCAAATGCATTTTTTTTTCAGTAGATGAGGTATAGCAGTGATTGATTGAGATTTAACAACTCTGTAATTAACACACAAGAAAGGACAGAATTCAGGTCCTGTTCTCTTAGCTTAGGAAATCCTAACAGAAAAAATGCAGTAAGGACAATATGAGATATCAAAATGAGGTCACCCCTATCCAGAAATCCGCTCTTTAGACATTTTTGTATCACTCAAAACAAGAGCATCACACGCTTCTGTCTCAGGAAACTCAATTACCTTGTAGAGAAGAGGAAAGTCAAAAACATGAAGCTCATCTGAACAGAAAATACTGAAAAAGAAACAGGTTCAAATTAGACTTACATCACAGCAGTAAATGCCCCTTAAATCCCTGTGAGTGCTGCGTACCTGCCTTTTGTACCTACACAAGAGATCAGAAGCCAGGCTGGACCAAGTCAATCCCGAGAAACCCAATGACAGACAACCCTTAAAGCTGATGATTAGGAAAATCATGTCTGGAAGAACAACATGCATCATCACATCTGAGAAAGCTAGCGCTAGCATTCTGGCTACACAGGTTTTTCTTGAGGTAACGTCTGAATCAAGTATTTATTCAAACAATTAATGACAGAGGCTCGCTGTTGCATGCCGCTCATCTGTTTTCACTAGTTTTGCTTATTGGGTCAACAACATAAAATTTGTCGGATGTGCTCTGGTTGCCAAGTATTTAAATGAAGTCCCATTCTATTTAACAGAAGGAAGTACAATGTGTGAGCACGATTGCAATAAAATATTCTCACACACTGGATATATTACTCTCCAGATGAATGATAATAATTAACAGAAGATAATTACACACATTTAATTCCCTGTGAGACAAAGGCTAATTCCTGAACTGGGCAGTGCACATCAGACAAAGCAGCTGTTCATTCAAGCTCAGTCAACTTTGCAAGCGTGGCTGTGTTTTGCACACACTGAGGGGAGATCTCCTCTCTGCCAGCTCACACGATACCTGCAGGGGTTCCGGGCCACGCAGAGCCCACACTCGAACTGTGGTGATGTTGGGAATGAGCTCGGGGAAGCAGTCTGCTCCCCAGCTGTGCCACGAGTAGCTGCTGGGGCTGCAGAGACCAGCTCTGCACCGGAGGGCAGGAACTCCCTGCAGAGCTGGAGGAGAAGCCCTATGACCTACGCAGACCTTTTCAGGGCTTGTGTGCGCTATGGAGGGAGGGCTTTTACTTTCAGCAGAATCTAGGGCGAGTTCTCTCCCTTTTCCTTGCAAAACTTGTGAGTGCAATAAGGCTAATGTGCCCCTGAGGGTACTGCAAGCCAAGACAATGCATCTGATTGTGACCCGAGATTGTAACTGGGCAACGTGGCAGGGATATTAGCTATTATCAGTGACATTTTCCATTCTCTTACGTACATTTCCTAGGATATATAAATGTCACCTCAGCATGCACTTAATACTTCCTTCATGAACTACAGAATCAATCCATTGTTCCTGAACTACAGTTTTTCTGCAACTAAGTACATTAATTTAATATGCACAGAAAAAAAATCCCTTAATACATATGATTCTGTAAAGCAATATGCAAGCGCCGCCACCAATTATCCCTTGTGCATGGTTTGCTGTGGCTAGAATATTAACATAAAAACTACATGAAAACATTAATCAGCAGAATAATAAATGTGGTTTCATCTCAAAATCTTTGTGCTCATTTCCCTCTGTGGTTTAACAACACAGACATCCAGCCAACACACCCAATGAAGGTACAGAAACTTTTGTCTAGAACAACAAACACATTCATCTCCACAATTCCTTATCGTTCCGTTTTATAATGTTTTTAGAAAAAATAGACATCTAGTATCTTCTCAGCACTTTCAAGGCTTATGTTAATATTTGTATGAAGAAACTCCAATTATGCACACCGGAAATTAAAAGCACAGGTCGTGTACATAATTACATGTGGCACAAATGTCAAGCACTCTCTGCTAAAAGAAATTGTGAGAAAGGCAATGGAAGCAACCACTTTACAACAACTGTTCAAGAAAGAACATGTCTTCTTATCCGAAAGGCAACTTTTTTTTAAGTGGTCATCACAGTAACTAAATGACTTCTCAGTTTCTCTGCATGTTAAGGCAGAGATAGAGATTTCTATATCCTTCTTTTTCCCCTGACAACTCCGCTCTTATTTAGGCTTGTGGTCCCTCTCAGGTGCCTGTGCAAATAATTATTTACTCCGTTCTGAAAAAGCTCATTAGAATGGCTTCCTTCACTGGTTTCAGAATAAAGTGTTTACACAGTACCAATTGTAGTTTCATGTGGTATTTTACACACACGTCCAGTTTCACAACCCCCCCAAAACTGCCACAATTAGAACATGAAAGACAGAATAAAAACTGACCCGCAAAGGACGGGCCAAATTTCCCAGTAGCTTCAGTGACAGTTCAATTTATACAGGATACATTAAATTTGTTAGACAGAAACGTGCACGCACGCACATTTGAGGAAGGTAACATACTGAGTTCTTAAAATTAGTTTTAGGGAATTTGAGATGTGTTTTATACTGTAATATGCTGCAGTTACTTCGTCTCTAAGCAAACTGAAACTGCCTCTGCACAGTCTGAAATGAGACAGGAATTACCTACTGGGAGAAGAGACAGTGCCTGTATACCACTGCCCTTCCCTGGGAGGTAGTGATCTGCAAGTGTATTTTTAACTGATGGCAAAGATACCAGCAGTCTATTCTCATGTGTGCATTACTTAAGGCTGAATGAATAGAGTGCTTCTAAAACAAACTCTGTACCAAATGTGTTCATCCACAGGAATGTATTAACACCTTCAAACTCCCAACTAGTTTTTAGGTTTGTACAACAGTAAGGAACTATTTAAAAGTAAAACAACGTTTCTGAGTAACAGCTCACATGCAAATATTTCCTTTTTGTTTGGAATACTTCTATGCAAACATGGCTGTTTAATAACCAAGCAGCCAAAATCTGAACAGTCATGAACACTTGGAAAGTGAAATCACACCCCTTTAGAAAGGAAGGATCACCAAGCAATCTCAGGGACACCTAAATAGCAGGGCTCACCCCTCTCAAAATGCTTACTCAATCTCCTAAAAGCATCCAGTGCCTGAGAAGTCAAGTAATCTATTTAGTTTACCGGATACATTGAAAGTACAAGCTCTAAGCCCATGCCAGTATTCCCTCAGCCCCACTCCTTCCAGTATGTATAAGCTCACCGCCCATAAAAATTGCTGATGAATTAGATGTTTTAAGATTATACTTACTTATAAACACTATTATAATCAAGCTAAATTTATCAAGGTCGATATTCGGATTGGCGAAAGTATCACAGAACGTAGTATAGATGATCATCAGGAGCACACAGCTGCTGATAGTGCCAAATGGAGGCTTCTTCCTTTCAAGCCAGTCCTTGATGTATCTTCGGACAATCTGAAACACAGAAATCAACAGGTTGCCTCTTTTCAAAGATGCAGGGAGCCAACTTGGGCATCACAAAGTGAATCTGACAGCAGAAAGACACAAAGAGAAGAGAGTAATTTGGATGACGGCCACAGTGGATTTCAAAGCTTCCCTGCCACACAACTCTTCTTCTGGGGAATTTAACATTTGTAGTGCAACTTCCACTGGGCGTCCATAATGAGAGTATATTTTCAAGTACATTCAAATCCATCCTTAATCATGCCAAATGTTCTTTGCTAGCTGTCACTGAGACATGCCCATTAAGCCTCCCCAAAGTTTATCTCCTCTGCTGATACTAATGGATGTATGTAATTATCACAGTCCCCTTTGCATCAACAGACAATTCCAAGTGCAACTTTGGGAATCTTAAAAATCTGACATCTTCAGGAATTTTAGGACAGTAGATAATCGAAAGTGATCCATGGAACATTTTAATATTTAAATAGCCAGCGATGCACCAGAAGTTTTTAATTAAATTATAACTCAAGCTTGAAAAGCAAAAGTGCATGTGTTGTGGGAGTTTAAATAATTCAAACTCTGAATATCTAGAGTTTTTGTAAATCCAAAGACAAATGCCATTTGCACGCTTTCAGAATACCAGAATTAACACATGAAAACAAGCAAACCGACTGTACTTTGCCTAACTTTTGCACTTTCAGGAAACTGAATCTGAAATTGTTTCTTAAGGTATTTTTTTCCTCTTTTACAAACACCTAAAAATTTTGAAGTAAATTCTACTTCTAAATTATGCCAAACACTACAGAACAATGCATCACCAGATACATCTACTTCAGCCCTGCCTGGGGAGTTGCTTTTATTTTTTCCTCTTCCTTTTATATGGTTTGAAAAAACTTTCTGAAGCTTTTCCCATACAGCTTTGATTTGTGTTAATTTTTAAGTGACCACATTATCTTGCCTAGTTTTTCCTGAGGCTCTCAATATTCTCTGTTTCCTTATTCTTTCAGAAATAATAGCATAAGATCCAAAAACAATTACAGCAGAACCTCTAAAGGAGTTTCATTACCTTCCATAGTAACACCATTAATAAATATTACCATTATCAGTTTATATTTTAGAGGTATTTGAGATTAATATTAAAGCATCATCACCAATGCTACCACAGAACATTTTCGCACACCAACAGCCAAAGCCACTGGATTGACCTCATAGCTGTCGGCTTCCTCACTCCCTTCCCTGCCTGTTTGCAGATGTCTTGAGAGGGAAGTGTTCTAAGTAGCTACCCCAGTAACCAAGGAAAATAGACCTGATAAACCACATAGCAGGTCATCTGCTAACAACTCTGCACACGGAGTTAGAGGGCATCTGAAGAGTGGCTGAGGTCCCTTGGTTTGTTCAGCCCCGAGCAGAGGAGGCTGAAGGGAGGCCTGAGGGCAGTCTGCAGCTCCTCACAGCGAGCGGAGGGGCAGCGCTGAGCTCTGCTCTCTGGTGACAGCGGCAGGGCTCAAGGGAACAGCATGGAGCTGTGTCAGGGGAGTATTATGAAAAGGTTCTCCACCACAGGGTGGCCAGCACTGAAACAGCCTCCCCAGTTAGTGGTCACAGCCCCAAGCTGACAGAGTTCAAGTAGCATTTGGACAATACGGTCTAAATCTTGAGTGGTTCCTTGTGGATCCAGGAGTTGCACTCAAAGATCTATGTGGGTCTTTTCCAGCTGAGGATGTTCCATCATTCCATGGGGTTCACAAAAAGCTTAGCAGGCTGAAGACCATTGCTCACCTGACAGGACTTCTAAGCTTTTTGCTGAACAACAACAGATTTACAAGAAACCATAAAAGGAAACGTTCAGCGCTGCAGTGGAAACATTCAACTTTAACCTTCCACACTTGCCAGATGTTAAAGAAGGAACACAACTCAGTGATACAGCCACAGTGTAACACCATGGAAAGCATGGCAAAGGCAACTGAGTAGCAAAATCCTAGGCTGAAGCAAGTCAGGACTTGCTCAAATGCGGCTGCTGTGAGCACAGAAACAAAGGAAAGAAACTGCTGAAAGCCTCAGGTACACAGGGATCTCCAGAGAGACACCCTCACCTCCACTGCCAACCCTTACGTGAGGTTTGGGAAGGGGTGCATCCTGGCTCCACTCCTCACTCAGGTACATTGCATGCACCTGAGCTCCCCTGGGTTGGCCCTGCCTTCCACCAGGTGCTCAATCACTGCTTCAGGCCATGACTTAGCATTTCTGCTATGCCAAGGCAGCTGCGAGCAGGAGTTCAGAGCGCAGTATTGACAGAGATGAAAAGCCAGGTTAGCTTAAACTGAGCCGATCTGGGACTCTGTAATCAAAAAGCAAAAAATTTTCACCAGTAAAGTAACAGTTTTCTAAGGAAGTAAAAAAAAAAAAAAAACCCAAACCCTAATATCCCCTAAATTGAGGCTACACTGGGGAAAAGGAAAAGCTACTGACAAAGAAAAGGCCACTCATTCACAGTCCTTTTGCAAGGCTTGTACTAAAAGTAGCATGATGCTGAAAAAGAAAAGTTACAGTTAATTACGCCACAGTGCAATTTAAACTGTGCAATTTAAGTGCAATTTAAATGTGTCTGTACAAGGTATAATTATAACATGTATGACAATACTGACTTCATACACGTATTCAACACACACTGATGCCTAAGGGAAAACATTTTAAAGCTGAAAGAAGTATTTACTTGAACTCTTCAATCAGCTGATACCTTCTTTAGATACCTGTCTCTACTGAGTCTGCAATTATTGTGAATAAGCATGCACAAACGTCAGCACAGCTTTCTACTGCGCTTAATATAACAAAAAGAGAAATAACAGAAGACGTAATCAGACCACGTAGAACTAAACTGTGCCTTTAGAAATTCATTAGCTCAACTCTGTATCACATGACATACATACCGTAAAACCATAGATGAGTACGTCCTCTGTAACACAGAAGCTGATACGTTTTGGTGTTCTCTCAAAGTCAAAAATATGTGAAATTTCAGAGGTCAACTCAGCATATAATCTTAAATATGGGAAATGGGTTTAAGTTGAGGGAGAGGAGATTTAGGTTGAATGTCAGGGGAAGTTCTTTACCAAGACAGTGGTGAGGTGCTGGAACAGGCTGCCCAGAGAGGTTGTGCATGCCCCGTCCCTGGAGGTGTTCAAGGCCAGATTGGGTGGGGCCCTGGACAGTCTGGTCTAGTATTAGATGTGGAGGTTGGTGACCCTGCACGTGGCAGGAGGGTTGGAGATTCATGATCACAGAATCACACAGAATCACAGAATGGCCAGGATTGGAAGAGACCTCAAGGATTATAAATCTCCAACCCCCCTGCCACGTGCAGGGCCACCAGCCTCGCCATTTAATCCTAGGCTAGTTAATACTAGACCA
>JAOWBP010002392.1:11114853-11125069 GCA_028571105.1 Tragopan temminckii
GGTGTTCAAGGCCAGATTGGATGGAGCCCTGGGCAGCCTGGTCTAGTATTAACTAGCCTAGGATTAAATGGCGAGGCCAGTGGCCCTGCACATGGCAGGGGGGTTGGAAATTTGAGATCCTTGTGGTCCCCTTCCAACCCTGGCCATTCTGTGATTCTGTGTGATTCTGTGATTCTTAAATAATTTCAGAGAGGAAAAAAACAACCCAACAGGTATTCATAAGTTTTTTCACAAGGAAGATCACGTCAGCTGATTCATTTTGACTGACAATCTATTTGTTACTTACTCATGCTCTGCAGTTGTTCAGGACTAGGATGCTTTGAGAGCCTTTTAATTCTTAACCTAATTTTATAACTTTCCCGTGTTTAAAAAAAAAAAAAAACCTACAAAACCACAGCTTGCCAAGTTCTGTAGAGAAATAATGACAAATCCCACAAATACAATAGAGTCAACACATACAAGAGGTATAGAATTAGGCAGGGAACCTGCTGGTTCCGTGGTGATGGCAGACTCTGACAGCAACCCTAATAGAGGCTGAAAAGCCACAAGCAGCACAGACCGAAAAGATTAAATAAAGAATCCACTAGGTAAAATCAGAGCCCGAAGAGGGACATTAAGCTTCATTTGTCTGCAAATACAGAGAGCTAACACAATGATTTTTGTGTGTTATGCACTGAACCAAAGATGCCAGACTCAAGCACTGTACTGATGCGCTGCTTCTTTGTCGATCAACTCCGGTCTGGTATTTTCAAGTACACACCACTACGAGGGGGCACAAGCACCAGAGAGACAAGCAGTTGCAAAAACGTCCAAATTGATATTTCTGTGAACAGATGAACTCGTAGCCTGGAGCAGAAACATGAAGAACTGACATCCAAAATAGATGCACTGCACTGGCACACTGATGAAAAAGAGCAAAAAGGACAATGCTCTTTAGATGCAATAATTCCACAGACCCCAGTGAAAGGGAATTCCTTACATAAAAAAAAAATTAGAAACATAGCTAAAGTAGGGGAAATAAGGCAGAGATGTAAAAATAATCAGTGTGAACCTTAAAAGCACTTAAAAGCATACTTTACATGAGAAAACACTGCAGGATGCTACCTCATCACGGAGAAACCATGCACAATTTCTTAAGGCACAAAGGCCTTGCAACCCCTAGCCCTGCCGAGACCTCCTGCAGAACTGCATCTACAAGGAGAGCTTGTGGCCTCTGGGCCCGTGGTAGCGATCCCATTAAGCACAAAGAACTGCAAGGATTTTCATGCACATTCGAATGCCAGTCTCGAAGAGCAGGGAATTCCTGACGGCTGACCTAGAAGTTGCACATATAAGAACAAGGCTCAAACTGGCTTAGTGGAGAAAAGCAAGGAGGAGAAGTAAAAATTTGTATAAGATGATATTTTATAACTAAACTGTGTGATGAGAGATGCTGAATAAAAGGAAGAAAAGTTAGATGTCAGCCAAACAAAAATGCATCCATCGAGTGCCTAGGACCTGGGAATCTCCAAAGGCATCAGCTCAAATTCACTTCAAAAATAGTTCCAGGCTCAAACTTCCCTCTAGGCCAGAATTTAACTTCTAGCAACAATGGAATGTAATTACACATCAATTAACAAAATTGAGCCCATTTCAAATTAGTTCTTCTACCAGAATAGTTACATGCCATGTACTTTTCCTCCAGTCTGCTCAGCATCCTGCTGTAACCTTCTTGTTGACACAACAGTCTTCCCAAGCAAATGGGCTGTTTATCTTCTTAATTCACTTAGCATGCCCTGTGCAAAGAAACACGACCTGCTCTTCCAGGAAAGCAGGTAAATACTGCTCATCTGTTATAAGATCATACATGAAAATAGCAGGAGATGCATTATAGAAAAACAATTATCTTATTATACCTTCATAACAGTCAAACTACATACCCAGAGAAATCCATCAGTAAAATACAGTTAGACTGTTTCCACCTGCCTGCTCAAGTGCTGGACATGCAAGATAAAAAATGCAATAAACAACGTAATTCATTAATGATCATTATTATTTGATCTAAATAGGACAAGGAGCTTTTTTCCCCCCCTTGTGTACATGGAATGGAGCCATCTCTGACATATGTAATACACTACACCTTTTAAAAATTACCTCGAATTTTAACTCATCTTATTTTTAGCTCTTGAAGTTAAAAACAGGAGGAAATGGTTGTGAAGCCACTTTTTCCTCTCTCCACAAGAATATCTCCTGGTATTTGCATCATCATGCAAAGTAGATATTTTTCTAAATCTATCAAAGTCTTGGGAGTGATGTAAACTTTTAAGGGAAATTAGGCTTTTACTGCACTTTTGCTCCTGTTGTTTTTTAGCTGTTGTTACGGACTTCAAAATACCCAGACAAAACACCTGAGCTTTAACATTTCAACAAAGAAACAAGCTACTTTTAACTTGCATTCAAACACACCAGGAAGCAGCTGAAACAAGGCTGGATTCACCATTATCCCTACATGCAGTAGTTCGCTTGCTTACTTTGTATCTTAAGGTAGGATTCCTAGCTAATTCTTTACTACTGTTTTCACTACTATAACTTTGCAATGCAACATTTTCTTTTGAAAAGCTATCAGCCAGGCTAGAAAGATATTTGGAATAGTTCAATGACTTCTCAATATCTCTTCGTATATAGTGACAAAGCAAGTAGGAAGTCTGCATGGAATAAAGGGAACAACATCAGTGAAGCTTGGAAAATATGACAAGGGAGAATATACTAAAAAAAACGTAAAGGAAGTAAACTAAGAAAATCACTAGAAAGACTGAGATATCAGGAGATTATATCGGTTGCAGTTTTTCATGTGTGACGTAAATAAGATGCAACTTCCTTCACAGATCTATGTAACATCATAACCCTCCACACAACCAGGGTCCACACTGCAGTTCAGGTGCACTGACTTTTCCAGAGAGGAGCTCCTACCACTGGACCAGACCCTGCCCTGATCACTTGACAGGAACGACACCCATTCTTACTCATGCCTGTCATACAGGCCCAGACATCTTTCCATAGCTTCTAGAACATCAACAGATGTCAAATCTGTCCTTATACTAGAATGTGCCATCTAATTAAATAGTTCTGAAGATGGGATTGGGCACGAAAAAAAACACAACTGTTTTTGAAATCTGCGAGAAAAAAAAATGTTTACAAGCCTCTTGTTTCCTTTCCTCAGTTTACCAAATTCCTCTGAAAGCTGCTTTACTTCATTCTCCTCACCAGTTCACTCCTAGGACATAGCTCCTGACAGACACATGCCTTCAAATCAAACTTAACAAAGCCCATGTGTGGCTATTTCAAAAATTAATTTTCACATCTTGGAGCAATTTACAACTATTGCTTTAAAACACTACTAACAGGTGCAACATGGCAAAGAATGTCAAATGACTCTGTAACAGCAGTACAAATATTTTCTTCATATTCTGTATTTCTCTGGGGACAAGGTTTTCTTTCCTGTTGAGTCAAGTGTTAGGAGGGAGCGAACTGTGGTCCAAGTGATGATCTGACATCTCAGTTCTCTGCAACAAGGTTCTAGAAGAACTCGTGTCTCAGGATAGCACTCTTCCTGCTCCCTGCAGCTCCCTGGAGCCTGAAGAGGTAGGACTGCTTCTGTGTGGGTTTAAGTTACGAGACAGAAAGCATTTGACATCGCTCCCTTTTTATAGCAGTTGCTTTGAGCATTGTTCCCAACCCCCTCCCCACAATAAACGAACATTACGTTAAAGCAAACCGTTCCTTCTGCTCACTAGCAACTGCCACGTATCCTTTCCTTTCAATTTCTTATCCTTTAAAAATAAATACATTACTAAGCCTTTTAGCCTCAGTTTCACTGACAACTTGTACTGCAATGTAGCACTCCTTTTAAGTTGTGTTTATAAACACACCTCCAAAATGCTGATGGGGTTCCTCTGGAACATTTTGGGCAACGATGCAGAAGGCACTTAAAATCCTTTACTTGTAGAACACAGATTTTTTTTGTGTCATTAGGTTCTGTTCAACTGCCTTCATTTTATAGATTAGGGAAGAACCACCACTAGAATGATAACATTAATTTTAGCTTTAGTTAAGGTCTGTTTAATATGAAGTGCCCACTTTACACTGGCAGACAAATTACCAATGGGGCAACTAGAGAATGCATGAATGATAATGTACAGACAAGCTTTTTATTATTTATTCATAGAAAACAGTGGGTTTTAGTGTGCTGCTTTGAAAAATGTTCAAACTAGTAGAATATAATGAAAGCACAGTGAAAATTCTATTTCATTAACATTTAATCATAAATTGCTCTTTAATATAAAACATAAAATAAAAGTCTGTCATAAGTACTTAGGTGCAGAAAATGGAGAAAGTCTTCAAAATGGGAAAGGAAATATTGCAGTGGCTTTCACTAGTCCTGTTATCTGCCACTTCAGAAGAAAAAAATGAGTACAGAAACAACAGTCTTCAGCCAAATTCTCAAGAGCTGGTCAGGAAGAAACTATTTAGGTTTGTCTAGCATTTAGACATTGCTAACGCATACAAACAAAGAAACAATTAGTTTAGTAAAATGACAACAGCTCAGGAGCAGCGATCTTCCTCAGACTTTATCGAACTCTGCCACCCAGTAAAAAAGCAATCAGAACTTCAAGGTGCCAGAACAAATGCCAAAATATTTACTACGACACATCTGTCATCATGTTTACTGTGTAACAAGTATTCTCAAATTCCCCTTAGAGGTGTACAAGAGCGATGTACAAATAAGCTGTTATACTCTACAGACCATCAAGCCTTATAAACACCAGATCTTTGTAAAATACTATAGATTCTACCTCTCCAAGACCACTTCTCAGAGAAACGTTAACTTTTACTCCGCAAATACAATATCATAGCATTCACATTGATTTGAATGATATCATGCTATCGATTGGCAAAATGCATCTACAGACATGGAGGATGCAGGCCACTGCAGACAGCCAAAACATCTGTGACAAAGAACAGAGTAATTATCCTTATGGAAGGTCATCCATCAGCAACTGCTATCTGTAAGCTTCAGTGGCTTCCAGATAACAGAATGTCTTTCCTCCTCCTTTACCAGTTATTTCTTCAACAACTGGCAGCCACCGCATGAGCAGAGGACATACATGCAGCCCTTTTGATTTTTCACTGTTTGTGACTAAAAAACTATATCTTCCTGTCAACAGCCGTCTAGGCACACGCCAGAAAATACTTTAAGAAAGAATGAAAAATAAGTATCAGTGACACTATTGTGAAGTCCTTCTACCAGTTACTATTAAAAAAAAATCCAACAAGTCAACCAACCAACTCAATACAGTGCCATAAAGCAAGAAACAACACAAAACAAAAAACGTCATCTGCTTTGCTCTTTTTCCCAAAGGCTACTGAAGCAGCCAGCTTTGCTGCCTGCTCAGGAAACCAGCATCTAGGCAGCAAAGGTTTTCCCAGGTGAGATTTTTTTTCAAAGGAATATAACCCCCCTTAGAGAATGCTTCCTTAAAGCAGCCTCCTCTGTTTTACACTGATGAGGATCAAACATAAAACCTGTGTTGATCACAGCTGAATTAGAAGATGAGCAACCCTCCAAGCAAACAGTTTCCAAGCTCAGTTTTTCCCAATCAAGCTTTTTGCTACTAGGGAACCTTAACAGGCGCTCTTGCACCGACTGTGCGTGGTAAGGAATTGACATTGCAGGCATGAAATGATAAATTAGAAGTAATTGCTGAGGCTGTCATTCATGAATTGTGGGCCATTATCTCTTAATGCATCTGGAATCCCAGAGTGAGCAGCTTGCGATTCACAAAGCACTGCTACGTTGCTGCGCCGCATATTGGGCAGCAGTCCAGTAATGAGTCAGTAGAGGTCCACAAATGAAACGCACGGCTTCCCATTTAATTCAAAGATGATCCAAGCTACCTCTGGCTGAGGCACAATAAGACGTACCACTGCATCTCCTGATGTCACCACTTTTCTTGCTTACGTTTTTTTCTTGAATTACTTGCATCTTAAGTCTGGACATCTGCCTTCCAAAAAATGGCTTTTATTCCTCCCTAAGCAGGTTGGTTTACCTTGGTACAGTTCTACCTAATCACAACAGTGAATGTAACTCATCTTTGGGATTTGTGATCTGAAGCTATCCTTAGCATTTCCTCTCTTCCATAACCTCTGAATAGATAGTACAGTATCTCTAGAAATAAAGCCTTTATGCTTACAGGAAACGAGAGCTACTCCTTTCGGTCATTCACTTTCCAGCCATCACTTTAAACATTTCTACAGGAGAGAATCATCCTTTCTATTCGTGAAAAAACAAACTCTCACATAAATTCGTGATTGAGTTACACAAACGTTAAGATTCTCTACTGACTTTTCCTTCAGCTCCTAAATCACATCTGTGGCCACTTAAAACTCATCACATTTTTCATTTGAACTTAGTCAGAACGTTCATTATGCATGCTTACTGCTCAGTCCCCATTAATTAGCCTTGCTATTTGTTGTAGTCAATAAAAAGCCACAGTCACTCACCTCACATAATTTCTTATAACAACTTTCCAAGGCAGATGAAAGACCTATTGAAATTTTGAACAAATCTGCTATCATCATCAGACTGATCACACTGCAGTACATATTGCTGCTACTCCACCTATCACTGTAGGTTACTTTATTTCCAGATCTGCTGCCACACTATTTCCCAGAAATTTGCAAATAAGGCAAGAACTTCAACTTCTGGGACCTCCCAGGACAAGAGAACTCAAGAGACTTCGCTTGTTAATCTCTGGATTCCAGAGGCAGAAACATTTCTCCTCTGAAACAAGGGGGAAAGCCCCCGATATTCCCTCAATGCATTATTTATGCCTGAGAAGAACTAATGCTAAGAAGTATAAAAGAATTAGGTTCCAGGTGTTTTGGTGTACAAAACAAAGAATTAACAGTGGACATTGTGAAATGGGAGGAAAAAAACAATTTGGGAAAAACAGCTACAACAGACACAAGGGTCAGAGGAAATTTTACTTTGCATTCAGTGAAGTATTTCAATCATACTCTGTGAAAAATAAGGCCTTGTGTTTCAGTGTGAACAATGAGTATAAGATGAAATAAGGAACAACTGCTTATTCCACGAATCCCTCCCATCCAATGTTACAGATGATGCAGGAATCACATAGAAAAAGAATAAGAATTGTAACTGCATGATTGCAGTTGTACGCAAAATTGATCAAGCAGTCTTAATTTTACTATTCCTTAACTTGTGAGTGCTTAGCCTTCACATATCTTTCAAGACAGAATTTTTGAATTTTGTAGTTAGTAGCAGATACTACACAAGGAGAACTTCCCTCATCATCCGGGCAAACAACACGTGACAAAAGGACTACACAGCATTCTCAAAGCTCATTTGTATGGAGCTGCAATTTCTCACAGGCTGGGCTGCGATTTTTCCCACTTTATGCTCACAAACTCCCTTCTCGATATGCAGCAGCGTATGTTTGTGGTAGTGAGGGACAGATGCTCAATCTCAACAAAGATCAATGTGGCTCCAGGGAGTACTGTAGCATCCTTTCTCTGATATTAGACTTCACTATCCTGAGGCTGTTTCCTATGCGGTAGCTTGCCATGTTGCTGGTCCGTCTTTAAGATAGCTCTGTTTACCTTATTTTTTTTTTTTTTTTAAGATGAGGATGTATATTTAAAAGACATACCTGTCCAATAATAAGGGGGACTACAACAGTCATAAACAGCTGCGAGAATATAGATGTAAAAGGCACAGAGGAGGATGATCCAAGCTACAAAATAAAAATATGCCATTAATATTCAACTTTTTCTTAGTATCTGCAAATATATAGTTATCGCGCATTCATGTACTTTTATTATATGCATAAAAACTTGGAAGCATGTGCATGCATATTTAATTATAAAGTCCTAATAAGGCATTTGGTATTCCACAGTAATAAAAGTAAAAAAAACCCTGGTTGATTATGTGGCAAGGTAAAGGAATAGTCCCATCAATACTCATTTTATTGAAACCCTACTACATGCATCTGCAAAGTAAATCATATTAGCGTTTGTACGATGACAGTCTAAAAAGACAGCAAGCGAACATCTTTCTAACTAAGCTGTTAGCTCAGTTAGAAACCTTACTATTTATACATGTAGCAAGTAACAAAAAGATAGCGGTTGTTTTCAGAATAAAAATAATAGTAATAAAAAATAATACTGAAGATATTTTGCCTTTACTTCAATAACATTACCAAAGAGATATCTACTGAAAGCATATAGCTATTTTTTCACCATGACAACAATGGGCTTTGTCTTCAAATAAGTGATCTCTTCATTACTATTTCAAATACTGGAAGTATTTTATTCTTTAAGATGCAAGCAGAAAAGGTGAACCGAACAAAGTTAAACAAATTTCTGCAACTACAGAATGCTTAGGAACACATTCACTCCTTTTTCTCTTATTTCATACTAGGTCATTTAAAAGTTTCAAGCAACTTAATTTAGCATTCTTTTAACAGTAATGGAATATACATTAAGAAAGACACAGTAAGACAACTGAGAATAGCACTGTCAGAGCTTCCACAGGCAACTGTTTGCTACAGAAGTAAAGCAAATGACATTGAATAGCGGATTTCACAGACTCACATTATTCTGTATTTGCACATCACTTTAACAAATGTCAAAATGATGGCAGAATTCAGATTTTTTTCTAAATGATGTTGATCTCCTAAAACATTCTCACATACATTAGTCTTATCAACTACATTGTGATTGCATTACACTTTTCACACATCCACCATTGAAAGCTACCTGCAGGCATGATAGACAAGGTGATCATAGAGTGGGACCAGATGAAGTCTATTATAAACATACTCCATCACTTTCTTTTGTATGCTCCTTTCTGATTATACTTCAGATAGAGAACTTCGGACACAGCATAGGCGATACAGCTACAAGTTTCCTATGCGTTACTTTAATAGAGAACGACAGGTGAGATTCAGTTTGGCCATTTAATAAATTAGAGCATCTCACCCACTTCGTTTGCAACCCCGTCACCTCCAATTCTAACAACACAGGCACAGCAGATGGCTGGACGGGAGCAGGAGATGACATCCTCACTGAGATGGTAGGTCTGCAAGTAGGGCGGCAAGAGCACTGAGACTACAGTCTGAATTTCCCATGGAGGCAAGAGGGAGAAGTGAGTGCCTACAGGGGAGGATTCAGATAAGCCACACAAGTACCTAAATCTAGACAGCACGGTTATCGCGTCTGCAGAGGAAATGGGGGGCTTTCTGCACAATCCCTTGCAGAGAGCAGAGCTTCAAAATACCATCACACACTTATGGTCATCTCCTTGTTTTAATCCTTGTAAGGAGCTTCTGAAATTTTAAAAGGTTGATAGTTTTTTTCAAACTGTAGACTTTTTTTTTTTTGCCATGCGCTGAGGAGTTAAAAGCATTACTTAATGTGTATTCAAAGAAGCTTTTTCAAGTGAAAGTGAAGATTTTTAAACTTTAAAATCTGCCTGAGTCACAGAGGAGAGAATCTATCTAAACCATCCACATGCCAGGCCCGTCTGCACAGCTTCATGAAACCATGCCGCTTTGACAGTGGCTCTTGTGTATTTTTATAAAAACACAGATTGCACTTCTCCGACTGTTTTAAAGTTTTATGCTTAGCGGGTGTGTAGTCAAGAAAGAAAAGCTGTTTAACAATACAACACACTGTTGAAAAAAACAACTAGTCAAACCACGATGGCCTTGCCTTTTTTTTTTAATATTACCTCAAATATAGCATCTTCAAGTCACTGTGGATTCATAAGCACTTAATATATAGAGGAATTTCTTTAGATATTTTTTATACAGCTAGAAATTGAATTACAGATACTAAAGTGTGATACTAGAAGAAATCACGTCACAGCAGACCAATTTTTCTAGGAGAAATACAATTATTCAAAGAAACAATCTTCTACATCAAGGTGTGATTCAACACCTTCTCAACTTCAGCCCACCGACTCAGGCTCACCTTGCTGTCACCTGGACAAGCAAAAGACTATCACAGATATTTCAGGTAACTGTTGTGTCCTGACTACGTTTTAAATAACGCATATATTCACCAATCAGTCCATAATATCAAAGCAAATAAATGATTCATTAACTCTTGTTTCTCCCAGAGAAGGTGAGTTCCTCAGGCACACCTGGTTTGTAGG
>JAOWBP010002392.1:11130501-11148373 GCA_028571105.1 Tragopan temminckii
ACAAGTCATTAAAAAGTTCTGGTTAAATGTAATGGGTTTGGATCAGATCAGAGTATTTTGTCTTGTCAATGATTAAATAGATAGCAAATAGTGAGGTAAATAACAGGTGGAAACAATGATGCACTTCAAATCTTTCACATGAATGACCTCATCTGTTAACAGCTAATGCACTGTGCTGCTTCTCCCCCACATGCTGTAATCAGCCTTTTGTCACATACCAGTGAAATCCATAATCCACAACTTCCTTATCAACTTCCAAGGCTTTCCAGCTATTAAATACTTACATATCTAACAATGCATTTGACTGGCATCTATTCTCATTTACCAAGTGTGTGAGAGAAAAAACAGTGTAGCATGTAGAAATCCTGGGTTGGCTTTTTTTTTTTTAAAGAAGTGACAGCTACTTCTAATAAAAAGATTTATCTGAAATACCGTAGCACTTGGTGAAAACTTGAGAATCACCAGCAACTTTCAAGGACGGTGAATACAGGGGAACACTTGAAAAACTGCAATATTTCAATCAACATCTAGTTTCACCTATGTCATTATTCACCACTCATTTTATTTCTGTTTTTAATTCAAATACTTGGACAGAATTTTCTTCACTGACTACTCACTCCTGAATTTCTAGTACTTATGGTTTCATCACTGCAATGCACCATAAAAGTAACTACCATAAAATCCAGAAACTTAAGAAGTTAACAGAAAACAAAACATCACTGAATAAATCCAGTAACGAAGCAAGATGATAAAGCCTTAGGAAGATTGCATCTTGACACACATGTCATGGTAACCCCCTTTGGTGAAACAGCAGCCATGGGAGCAGTGTGTGACAGTTACATGGAGGTTTTTGCCAAACGCATTTTTGAAAACACACATGAATTTTGCATTGGCTTTTTAACATTCCATGCTAACTGGTTTGCAGGCACACTTCTGAAGAATGTAAGATGCATAAACATCTAGAACACGTACTTATCTGAAACATTTTCTTTGATGGCTTTCAATAACAATTTCATAGACTCACACACTTTTGTTACTTTGTTACTTTGATAGATTTTTGACTGTGTTTCCAACAGCTGAAGAGATCACTTCTGTCAAAGCACCAAATCTCAATAGCAGCAGTGACATGAAGACAACAGCAGAGCTGGGATACCATGCCATGAAATGCATAGCATCACATTTGGCTCCAACACACGTGCAGATTTTTATATATATTTTTTAACATATTCTGACAGCAAATACAATCAATGAAATCATAAGACTTGGTAGAGTTGCAAGTTCATGTGCTCAACCATATCTCAGGACAGAGAGGGGAACCCTGTTCCAGAGCAACTGAAATAACTAGACCCATGCTCATATGAGAAATGTCACTACATCCACTACAGTGTCTATATTCACTCTGATTCCAAGAGCAAATCCAACAACCACAGACCTTTGTGAGGCATTAGGGCTGCTCTCCATCTGGGTTAATCAAAAACATGGAATGTCTGAATGGAAACAAACATCCCTTCATAGGTATTTCCTCTTTTCACGTCTAAAGTTACCATCTAAGGACATGCATGCGTGATGATCGCTAGAGCTGCTGCAGAATGCAGTGCTTCTAAAATTCTGTTATTCAAATGAGACATTATAACGAAGTTTTGACAGCTTGAGATCATCAGAGAGATCACAGCAGCATTACCTCCACAGCATGACGACATTTCTCATTTAATTGTTTTTTAGTAATGCAAATGTGCCCAAATGCGGTATACTTAGGCATTCAAATCGTACATGCTTGCAGGTGGATAGGAGTTAGCCTGTCTCAATCACGCTTCAGCATGGATTGCAGTTTCTTTCACCTGTATTCATGAAGGGTTTAAGTCAGTAAGTCTGAGTGGCAGGGTTGAGAAGTGAAAGCTGGAGTGTAAGATATAGGTGAGGTCCTCTTAGCTCAACTTTCTACTACTCTGAATAGTTTTTCACCTCCTAGAACAAACACCGTGCTCAGCTCTCAACATTCACACAGAGACGTGTCAGGACAGGTGGCTGTTAAGCCACAGTCACATTAAGGTTCCAAGGCACTGGGAAATCTTTTTCTCGTGACATTACATACAAAGGGGCAATGTTATTACAATCACAAAAGGAAAAGATGGAACATAGAGAACAAGCCAAATACTAACTGAAGATGGATGTTCACATCCAAATGATTATATTCCTCCGGAATTCCTTCATCAATTCACAAGCATCAGTTATTGATTTAGTTATTTCCAAAAGCAAAATTTCTCCTTCGTCACCTAGTTTTTCAGGGGTGTTTGTTGTCTGTCCGTCTGCCTCCAAAACACTCATTTGTGTTACCTCTGGTTTCAGCTAAAGATCTGAGCTGACAAGAGGAAGCAACCTTCTGAGTGCTGTTACACAGACTCCTAACCATCATTAATGAAACACAGCAGAATGTTGTGAAGAAACGTGAACAGCGTAAACCTATGTTAACCTGAAACTGATGTATCTTACAGTAGTTGCTTTCAGCACTTCTTCACACCGTATATATGAACCTTAATCAATTATATATCGTTTATGGGACATCGTCCATTTATAACACCACTACTGAGAATATAATATATTAATTGTTAGTAACAAGAGTTAATGTGGAGATGATGATATTGCAGATTAATGCCTCTCCATGCTGAGATTCAATAGGTGCTTATTAGGTGAGATGTTAATCAGTGGTATCCATGGAGAACACCACGATTCTTTAAAGTCCAGCTAAGCACTCTCAAAAGGATACTGTCTGATAATTACACGCACAATACTTAAGGTTTCATTAAATCAATCACAATCTCTTAGAATGCTTTGTTTTGAGTAAGCTTTCTAACCAAAGTTTCATAGCAGATAGTACACTTTTCAGAAATGTAACCGAAATCTTACGTTTAACGCCATTCGTTTAAGATAAATTATTTGCATTTAATGCATTTTTTATGATAAGCCTCACCTGTCTTTATCAAAGCTGTTTGGACAACTTATATTTTCATTACCAGGCAATTAGGAACTGAAACGGCAGTACAGATCAATACATTCTCTGGTGCACATGAGGCAAAGTTTAAACCATAACCACGACCACAGCTTAAGCTATATAAATAATAACAAGCTAATGGACAACGATTTATATTATTTCTGGCAGCACTGAGCATATGTGAGGCACTACATATGGGGAGCCTTACAAATAGGACCACTAATTCAATTACAGCGTTCAGATTATCATAGTATGACTCTGTGGAAAAATTAATGCCAAACAGCACCAAACTCATGAATTAAAGCACACTGAAGGCACTGAGTTCAAAGAACCCTCAATGTTATTCACCAGAAGCTCAATTCAGCTACTTTTGAGGTAAACGGGAGTTCTATTCTGAAATTTGAAAATTCCACTCTGTATTAACTTAGCACTAAAACTTAGTTGCATGACTAAACTAATGAACAGTACAGAAAGATAAACAGAAAATTACTAGTCAGTGTTTCTGACTGCACGTGAGATGCAGTACCACATGAAATGATGAAGCCACAGGCTAGAAACATACAAACTATGTGCGTGATCTCAATGTGTAGTGGCATCATGTGTACCAAGAAATTTCAAAGGAAAACTGGAGCACTTCACAACAACTAAAGGGTTTGACAGTCTGCTCTTCACGTGTGAATTCCTCAGTAGAAATATCAAGGAGTTTTAAACTGTTTACATACTCTAAAATGAGTCCTTAAGTTTTGGGCTGTTTGACAAAAAGGCTGCAGCTTTTGCAGCTCACCCATCCCCAGCCTAGCTTACTACTCTGATGAAAAAGTAGTTCATGCCTTCGCCAGAAAGAACAGATCCAAGTTCTGTTATAAACAGCAGAACAATTAATGTGCATTTTACAAACTTCTTCTACAGTTATCTCCAGGGCTAGTAGGAAGAACAGAAGCATATGCTTTGCCTTCTGGTTCTTGCACACACTCCGATTTTTACTACCTCTACTGAGAAGTAACAGTGACACCTACAATTTATGGGACAGAATGTTTTGCTATCTGTCCATAAAGTCACGGAAGTAAAGATTTTATCTTGCTTGAAAAGTCAGGCAGATCACTCATTAACATTTCAATTTCCACAAGAAATATAGCCCAAGGTTAGGCTACGCAGAGTACCATAACTCAGGGGGATACACCAGGGGGAAAGCTGTTATGGAGCTGAAGTTAAAAAAAAAAAAAGAAAAAAAAAGCTGAAATTTCAGTCACTTAGGAACACAGTCATACTTTTCCAGGTTAGTGCTTGCCTGGCAATTACACATACCATTCAGGAGGGGAGAAGAGAAGAAAATAGAGAAGTAGTTGGTCTGAAATCAATTTACTTGGAGCAAGAACAACAAAACAGCCATTTTTCTTGGAACAATTATATTTTTCAATGTAAAGTAAGTATATGGTTGTAAGTATGAGGCAAGCTCTGATAGCATATATTGATATACATGATACAGTCAAAGCTGTTCTTGTATAAACACAGCTATGCCAGATAAATGACAATTTGCTATAGTAAAATAAACTACTGTAAAATAGAAATCTTCCTGTGCAGCTTTAATGAAACAGTAGCTGATGTTGTTAGAAGCACTTGCATACCACTATTTATTCCAGTCCAGTAGTACACAGTTATATGCATACGGTACATCAGCAGCTTAAGCATCCCTACTAAGAACAATATGCTGCTTACAAATCAGTTCAGACTAAATCCACACTTAGTCCTTTTTCCAGAGTGCTGGATTACATACTGTATCATTAGTAAGATAAACTGAAAAGACAAGTTGCACTTCTGAAATCCTTGAAGTGCTTCAGGCTGTTTTCCTGCTCTTCACAAACCCTAAACTAGCACCAAAATAGCAAGTTCCCCACAAGCTCCAGGACTTACGGATATGACTGTCACCAAAGAACCATTATCTGCCTGTTAAAGTTCCTTTGTTCTGTACTTACTGATACCCATTACCATTCTGAAGATTAAACTTCATCTTTACCCTTTTCTCTGCCACACACCGTGAAGAACCGAGGCCCTGACTGAAGACAACTAACACCTGAGAAGGTCTTTAACAAGAATGAAGTGGCATCACCTTACTGATGTACAGACACTCCAGCAATTTATCTTTCTGGTTTTGACATCATTTACATTTACCACAGAAACGCCCATGAGCACAGTTAACCAAGAGCGCAGCTTTTTCTCAACAGTGCTCTCTCCAATTGGCCTGTCATACATTCCGTATCATAAGGTTTTCCAGCTTCTGCATGTGAAAGCTTACCAAGCGATTTCCTAACTGGATGACCACCTCATGCAGAAAGCCTCTGCTTCAGACTCAGCTTGACTAGTAATGTATGATTTTGTGACGCTGCAACAACAACAACAGGTTTTGCTCCTTCCAGAATAAAGCGCAACAAGTGCTTACATTCATCGTGACACACTTCTAAGGTCCTAATGGAAGGCAGTTCATTTCAAATATCAACCGGAAAAATCTCCTGTTATTTAAGCACTGTTATATCACTCAAATTTCTACCTTAAGTATACAGATTACCCATTAAAATAACATCTTAAGATCAAAATACTTACAAAAAGCAGAAGCAGAAGTGGAGTTATAACAATGCCCTGGAAGAAAAAGAAAAATAGATTCGTTTATACTCAGGGAAGCAGAATACCTGTTGTACTTTGATACACGGAAATGCACAAATGTCATTCAGCATCGTGAAAATTAAGTGACAATAAATTTAACTTCACCCTTCAGCGTACTTTTTTTTTTTTTAGCAACCGTACATCAATCATTTTGGGAACCATGCTCAGTACAAAGTTTATTTTTATTTATTTATTTTTAACTCTAGCCTTCCCCATTTTGGACCTAAGCCTCTCTAATCCACAAAGCCAGATAGATAAAAAAATACAATTATCTCTATAACTTCATAACAAATACCATTCTCTACAAATAAAGTTACCTTTAAAAACATAATAAAGCCCTCTCCTCATTGTACTGTATTTCGACTCCAGTAAGCCACCCCTCCTTGTGATCGATTCCCATGCTACCCAATCGCAGGTCTTCATCTGAGCAAAAGCCACATATCAACCGTGATGAGCTTGGTGTCGTGACTGCATAATGTAAGCTGATATTCCCCAAGGAAATGAGCTGAGATCTCAAAACTCACTTCACTTGATTAGACTTCATGTCTCACTGGTAGAAGACAAGTCTTTCATCTAATTTAATCACACAGGACCACCTCAGCTTTCCACAGCCCCCTGGCAGATGCAAGCAAAAGGATTTTTTGTCTTCACTGACAAGGAACAAGTTTAAAGCTGATGATTGGACAAAACAGAGGGTTTTTAAGTTTCATGAGACCAATTCTTAAAATGAGTTGTTTGGGTTGGGAGTTAACGTGACATGCTTTAGTTTCATGGCTGTAAAAATCAATTCCCCATCACCCTTCCATCTCACTTCAATATTTTATTATTGCTCAATAAAATTATTTTATCATTTAATGCATGCTAATTCACAGAGGTTGCTCAGAACTTCTCTAAGACAAGAGCGTTCTTCATTCAAACATTTCTCAAGGATAATTTCTTCAGCTACTCACAAACTTCACAGTTTAAAGTCCAAAACTTTCACATGTGCGTCTATAGGGATGCTTATTTTCTGTTCTGTTGATTGCTTTTTCTTGCTCCGTATTAAAAATAATCAAACAAAAAGGCAGTTTTTCATCTGTAACACCCCTCTACTTAAATATTTTGGAAGCTAATGTAAAGGAAAACCTCATGCAATTAGTGTTCTATTTGTTTTCTCAGTCCTTGTTGAGACACTGCTCCAACAAAACACAGGAAATACACACCACAAGAATAGAGCAGGCAACAGATAAGCTATGCAACGTGAAAGCACAACAGATTTTTAGAGTATATTTTGAAATAAATACTATATGCCACATCTGGCTGCCCCACAGCCCAGCGATCCATAATCATTTACCTTTTTGCAAATGTCACAGCTGAGATAGATCACAAAAGACAAGCCAGATCAAGAAAGACAAGCAGCAGTTAAGAATTGCTTTAGGGAGTCACTTACTGTTTACAAGGAGACCTATACTAACATACAGATACAGTTATAAATAAACACAGGTGTTCAAGTACATCAACTGAAAATGGGGAAAAATGTTGAGAAAAGGGAGGAGGCAGTAAGAGTAGAATTTGTGAACAGCAGCATCTGCAATACTTAGATGGAAGAGATGACAGCAAAATTTGTATAAAGTGGATGCGCCAGTCACTTCATAGAATAAGCAGTTATTATGAAAAACTGCTCAGTATACCAGAGCCAGACCTCCTCCTTCCTCCCTTTGCCCATGGGCAATTATATTGCGCAGCTCAAAAAGTATCAAATGCCTGAGTAGTCCCTAAGCACCCCGAAATTCTGGGATAGCAGAATACCGTTACAAAAGGTTTCTAAATTCAGACCCTTCTGAGCATGAGCAAAGAGAAGCACAAATCATAGAACATAGAATCACCAAGGTTGGAAAAGCATTCCAGGATCATCTAGTCCAACTGTTCACCTATCACCAATATTTCCCACTAAACCACGTCCCTCGTTACAACATCTAAACGTTTTTTGAACACCTCCAAGAACAGTGACTCCATGACCTTTCCAGGGAACCCATTCCAGCACTTGACCACTCCTTCAGAGAAAACTTCAGAGAAAAAGTTCTTTGTAACATCCAACCTGAATCTCCCCTGATGCAACTTCAGGCCATTCCCTCTAGTATTATCATGAGTTACACAGGAGAAGATATCTACCTCACCAAAAGCTTCCTTCAGGTAGCTGAAAAGAGCCATAATGTCTTCCCTGAGCCTCCTCTTCTCCAGACTAAATAATCCCAGCTCCCTCAGCCACTTCTCAGAAGGCCTGTGCTCCAGACCCCTCACCATTCTCATTGCCTTTCTCTGAACACGCTCCAGGGCCTCAAGGTCTTTTCTAAACCTGAAGGAACCTCACTGATTCAGCACAATCAGTCACTGCATGCTTCATGCCTCAGTGCATCACAGAAAAATGCAGAGGTAAAAACAAAACTAGAGCAAAAGAACCCTCCACTTTATCTATCTGACTGACAAAGACAGCATCCTTCAGACGGGATCTGTGACTTGGTATATACTTGCTTTGGAAGGTTTAAAGTGTTAACACAGTGGACAACAGCCACTGCAAGTTTGAAGTTTGTAATGTCATAAACATTACCTCTGTGATAGTAATGCTTTCTCACAACTCTGGAAGTGGAGAGGAAGAGGATCCCTATACATATTATAGATTCCTGACTGCGTTTGTTGATAATCTAGCCTTCAAAAAGTCAGTTCTTGCAATTCTTCGCAAAGTTTTGCTATTAAACCTGGAGATCTGAATAAGCAGAGGCAAGTTTCCTGTGTCTCATCACAGAAACGATTTACAAGGTTGAACTTGTCCATTTGCAACACACAGGCAATTCTCTGAGAAGATAAACAATTGCGTTGCAGAAGAGACACATTCTTATTTAAAAATGGATGCTGTTGTTGAAACCAATTAATTTTACGCTGATGTTTTATTTTGATATGGAGTGCTAGTTGGAAAAAACAAGGACTACATTAAAACCAAGGATTTTTTCCAGTCAGTAGCACTGCAGTGACTGTCATGGCTTCTGGGTGCAAGCAAGGCAAGACTTGTTAGCGGAGCGAGGGCTATGAGACTGACTAGGAGATAGGAGAGAACAGACAAACTTTGCGTACGTAGAGCTCATCAAGGTGGGCTACGAAAACATTTGATGTGCTTTTATGTATAAAAGCCAGCCTCTTCAGGTTTCTATTCCAGATTTGAATAAGTAGGTAGACTACGGCATATCTAACAGAAGGTACTACCTTACCCTGCAAACAATGCCTCACTCCCACTCATTGCCTTTCCATCAGAAGTGTGCTCTTCTACTTGCTCTTAGGCACCATGTGATGCAGTTCAGCCTCATACCTACTGAAGAACATACAGAGTACATTCAACTTAAAGCCAACCAATAGAAGTTAATGATGACTACTTCCATTTCTAAGGCAAAAACAAAGAGTAATTCCCTCTGAAGGAAAGGAGGATCGTGGTTATCTGATCCGTTTCTGCTCGTGTGAGCAAACAAGGACAATGTGTTCTGCAGCGTATGCTGCAATTACCTCTGAAGGAAAAAAAGAAGAAAAAAAGAGGCAAAAAGGAAACTGAAAAAGGAAAAATAAATCTATGGCTTTAAAATATTTTGACTGTTAACACCATCAGAGAGAAAAAGTATCTAAATTGGACTACTCCTTTCCCTGATTTACTTTCCAGACAAGCGCTGTCAGATAGTGTATAGAGATAAACAGATTGGAGATTAGCACTTCCAGCAGAAGCTGAGCATCTGCCCTTGAGAATGAAAGGTCATTACATGGTTTTAGCATCTTCAAAGTTCGGGTGGAGTGTTAAGTTTTCTGACTGCTGCCCACAATGGAGTCGAAGTTGCAAAGTGACTGCCGTTTGCTATCAGCAGAAAACTTTCAAGAAATCCATTTACACCTCTGATGTGAAAGACTGACTGAATATATTTCAACAATTTCAGTGGAAGAGGAAAAAAAAATCTCAACCTGACCTGAGACACTGATACAAAATAGGAGTTGGAACAGCCATAGTAAATACCTGTAAATACACTTTATAGCAAGTATCATGAAACATGTATTGATGTTGAACTCTCTTCAGAGACTTTAAATACACACGTGTCTGTGTGCGTGCATGTGCACGTGCCCTTTAACAGAAAAGAGGGACCCAGAGATGTGTTTAATCACTATTTACCCTGTATAGATAAAACTTGCTAAGAAGTTGCTTAGAGGTTTCATTCAGTACAAAACTGCTGCAGAACAGATACTAAAAAAGTGTTCTCTTCTCCCAGGGAATACGTAGAATCGATATATGTAATTGGCTGCCAAATTGGAAAGCAAAAGGAAATAACATGATGGATCGGCATCTTTGATGGCAAATCATTAAGAAAGAAATTATGCAAATAGTAAGAGCAAGGTGGGCACAGGTCCAAAGGGACACATGGCAGAAGACAAGTAAGGATTATTGTAATGAGGCATGAAATATACGTGAACTTCCCTTCCTCTCCTTTACTCACACGCTTCCACGTAATTTTTCTTCATTCTCCCTGGTCAGCAGTGTGACACACATGTGGCCATTAGGAAGTCAGAAAACAAACAAGAAGCAACTTTTAACCAAAGCTGCCTCTAGCTTAAGAAATACAACTAGAAAGCACAGAAATGTTTATTTTCAGAAATCAATTATCATCTCCTAAAAGGTACCTCAGAGCCACGCACAAAAGGAGCAGAAGTGTAAGCAGCATTAAGTCATAAGCTGAATAAAGGTTAGTAAAAACTGGCTGCACAGCACTTCGATTACTACTGATGAAGTAACACGAGAAAACTGGCAATGAACTCTGAAAATTTCTTCGTAGAACAGGAATAAATGACAACTGAAACTACCTACATCTGTGTACAACAGTTTCTTGTTTGTTCCACCCGTACCCCGAGTCAGCGGCACTTTTTGGAAAAGATCAGGTCCCCACATACCCCGCTGCCCACATGAGACAATCTTTGTATCTTTGCAGTTCACAGAATGAGAAATGAGCTTTACCTTGACACGTTATTTGCATTACTTGCATTTCTTGTTGTCCCATTTGCTCTCTCAGTTCTGTGCTTGGAAGTGGCACTCCAAGCCAATTCCATCTATCTGAACAAAGGAGCACAAGCCTTCCCCTACCCTCACCGCTTACTGAAAGCACAGCACCACAATCCCACACTGCAACCCCAAGCCCGTGTAAGACACCGCTCATTGGACAGATATTATTATGTTATGCACCCTCTTCAATCAACTGATTTAAAATGTAGCTGATCTAGTCTGCACTCATCACTGTTTCAGACCTTACATAAATGTTGACTCCTACTGCTGAAACAGGACTTTCATATACCTGGATAAACAGCCAAATGTTTCACGAAGAAGTTGCCTTTACTCTTCTTCCATGACACCCACTTACAGAATGACATAGAGCCTCTAAACAAACCACAGAAAAAGTTCAAAACCTTCCTGCTGAATGAGCTTCCTTGGTTGCAAATCAGAAGAGCAAAAACAACAGCAACTAGAAATCAGGTTGGGGTGGCCTGTACAAGTCCTCGTGAAACAACCTTTTAGTGCTGAATGGAGTTGTAACAGAAAGATGCTGTGCAGGCAACTGTGTATTTTGTACATCAATTTCTGAGTATTAAACCATTTTAATATGATTTCAAGCCTGTAACTGAAATAATTTGGAAAACATTTCAGCGCATTATCACATACGAACCAAGTGACTGCAAGAGCCAATGTGAGATAATCTTTTTCTGGATTCTTTAAACAGCTTTTAATATTTGTCTGAGCGTGGCCATAAATAACTATGTTTGTTTCTACTTAAAGACAATATTGAAGATGACAAATTTTTGTTGAATTAGACATTGAACTAGGTCTCTTAATTTCCATGCTAACGCATACTTTCCCCCTCTTTCAAACTAAATGTCCATATAAATGACATACTTATTAGTTTTTATCTCTTGCCATTTCAGAGATCGAGTTAGAACCGCACTATCTGTTGTGTTTATCATTTCAGTCATTGCCCTCCAACGCTACTCCAATGTTCTTGTGCTCACCCCCCACGGGCATCACAGAGGCTTCTGATGCCAAATAATCAGTTGTCTTACGTTTTCCAATTTTATTATTTTCAAAGTTAAGTTGCAGAAGGCAGTCTTTTAGAAGTCCCCTACTGCACATCCCTTCTTTGTCAGCTACTCCAAGGATATTGGATCTGAGAAGGCTTATAAAATCACAGGACTTTGGAGCGAATTTTTTAATTTAGCTCTTTGTTGTACTGTTTTATATCAAATGATTGATCTGAATGCAGGGTGGGAAGAACAAAGGCTTTATGAATTGATGTTTTTTAGGACACAGATACACCCACTCTCCCCGCAATGAATAATACGAAAATTAACAAGTACATAGAAAAAAAGTACGAAGCATAAAAAAGCATAATGTCAAATTCACACATGTTGTTAATTTCACACGCTACAGCACTAAGGCAGTGAATTATAAGTCAGAATTAAAAATTGATTTGCGCAAGCCTAATCCAAGTATAATTATAAATATGTACCACAACAATAGCTGCAACTCATTCAATTAGCAAATCAAGGATTTTCAGAACAAAACCGTAACATTACAAATGCTGTGTCAAATGGCTTTCCTTTTATTGAGGGGACAAAATAAACCACATTTCATATCACCTATGCTATTATGCATAGTGCTTCGTGAATTGTTTCAAACGTTGCACCATCTTTATTCTGTTGTGACAACTCTGTCCTCCACTAAAGGAAGGGAGACTTGAAAAAGTGACAGTATTGAAAAGCACACCAGCAACAGTCAAGTGCAAAAAAGTGCATTTTCACATGCACATGTAATTACTAATTGCAAATGTTGCCTTTACACACATTTTATGCAACTATAAAATCAAAATGGAATCAAAAGGCATTAAAGCAGCCACAGCTCAGTACTTCCAGAGCAATGAAACCTGGAAAGCAACAGTGATCCCAAATAGCAGCGCAGCATCACTACAGCTGTCACATTTAAGTTTAATAAATAAGTTATATTTAATAAATAAAATCAAAAGGAAAAGTTATTCTTTTTTCTCCGATAAGTTTGAAGGGTCAGGTTCCAGTACAGGGTTGAGAGTTAAGCAAAGAGCAATGAGGAGTATTTCACAAAGATATAACTCCACATAATTATAGTTTGCCTGGCTTCCCAGCAGAGGGCATCTTCAACACATGAGAAATTTTCCTCTTAGCCAGCAGTAATTCAGTAAAGACCCTGAAGTTCTAAAGAAAACATAATAACTTCCTTGGGCTTTGAAGGCATTACTGGAATAGCATCCAGAACGATTCAGAAAATACAAAGAAATCTGAATCCGAGTTGAAAACGAGTGCTTCCATAAAATACCATGAAGTCTCACAGCCTATGCTAAGAATAGCGATACTCCAACAGTAACAGAATAGAACTGAGTTAGGAGTTGTCTGGCAAGCAGCATCTGTGATAAGCAGAGGTTGCTGCTAGCCAGGAAAACTGCTGCTGTCTGCACTTGCCTTCAGCTGCAGCATTCCCCCTGCTACTGCATGTCACCAAGGGAGGTCATGGAGGAGAGAGCCAGTTGCCTGCTCAAACATCTAGCACCTTCCCTCAAGCTCCCTGTTGGCACTCTCCTGCACGAGGCATCAAGGCAGGTGTCCTGCTGGCGTCTTCAGTACATTCAGTGACACTGCCAAGCCTGCAGCTCCAGCTGCTTCCCATTCCCTCTTCACTCACTCCAGCTGACTATCAACCTTGCTCTCGTCACTTTCTCCCTCTCCTTTTACATCCCACCCCACCAAGAATATGTTGCATTTCCTCACATGCACAATACTTTCCCCTAATTCCGTCTCAGTAGCTGCTCTGTTCCTATTCACACATTTCTTATGCAGCGTCACCACTGAAGACCACTTATACTATACATTAGCATGGGAAATGAATTCACGTTTCCACAAAGTGGGCCTTCCCTAGAGAAGTCATAAGAGGAAAGAAGGGACTCTTCTCAGCCAGCCACACCTGTGCGTTTTCTGACCTACCTCCATTCCGTTGCAAAAATCTTTTTGACAGTATTCTGTTCTCTCCTACGCAAGAAGGTTCCCTGCTCACCTACCACAGTCTCCATGGGACTGCAGAGGAAAGCAACACAGCCTAGAGAATTTGGGTGCCTGGATGTATAAGCATGCAAAATAAATTCAGAACAAACTTAACATATCTTTTGCACTAAGTGCAATGTACGCTAGTGCCGTGCTAAGAACACGTTACAATTTCTCCTTTGCTTTGTGCATAGAAAACAAATGCACTAACACACATTTTGAATAAAAGTTATTTTTCCATTTAATATTAAGGTATGTTTTCCAGAAGAAGATAACAGACGACCCAGATTTCTCCTGTATTTGGATCTAGATTAAGCACCAGATCTTAATTTTAGTTAATAAGACAGTATTAATAGCGAAACACGCCAGGCACAGCATCCAACCGGCTGCCACCAAACCATTTCACAACATAAAGGATGGCACGCTAGATGGTGCTGTGGGACCTTCCAGAGGCAAGAAATTCCTTCTCAAAGAGAAGTTACACTATCAAATTAGCCATCTAATCGATTCCATGTTTTGAAACACATTGAGGAGTATTAAGTTACAACCAAGAGAAAAAACAGATCTACAGAAAGTAAAGGAACGTGCTATATAAGCCTTGTTTTGATTGATATTACCTTTTGGAATAGTTAAGTGCCCCTTATCCACTGGAATGATTTTTCACCTGTTCCCAAAACAAGAGAAAGCAGGTTTTTGTATGTTCTACACCAGGAGTAGTTACCAGAACCTGTAAGATAAGCTGTGACAAAAACTGACAAATACCACAGAAAGAAGCGCTCAGCGAAACTGATTCTACTTCTTTCCTCCTATAGCCTCTCTTGTAACTGAAAGCTATTTAAATAACACGAACACACCATCGATATTTGAACTGGAGCACACTTTATGATAGTTGACATACATACTTTGTTTAAATAAACTCCTACCTCCCTCATTTTTCTTAAAGCCAAGAACCTCAAACAGTGCAAGTATAGAACACCGAACAACTACCACATACGGAAGAAAAACTTGATATAATGAACAGGAACATCACGCCAATAAAAGCCCAGAAGCATTCACTCACTGATCAGTAGTAGTAAAACACAACTGGAATTGTAGAGGTCTCTTAGGGACTTCAAATTCAGAAACACCACTTAAAAACCTAGAGATGAAGTGCTGGATTAATACTCAATCACCCACACAGTGGGTTTGTTCTGTGGTAGCAAAGAAGCAAGATACCACCCTTCTTCTACAATCAAACCAACGGTACAGTTTGTCTGGAAATACAGATAAATTAGACAGCTCATTTTTGCTTTGTCAGGAAGATATCTCATCAGCAAAGGCACTAGCTACATTGTAAGACGAGAAACGCCCTCCAAATTCCTTTGGGATAAATGTGCACAGGACCCTGTAGGATCATTTCCAAGTCTGCTGGAAAGTTAAGCTAATAATAATTAGTGCACGACCAAGCTCACTCACGTATTCTTTTTGTTTCCTTTAGTACCCCAAATTGTTTTATTAAAATGTACAACAAAGCTCATTCAATCTCTATTCCCTTAATATTCCTGGATATGATTCCCTTTCAGAACAGTGCATTTCAAAAGCATTAAGCCAAAGCCAAGAAAAACACACACACGTGTGCATGCGCACACGTATACACAAACACAAAAACCCAGCCCCCAATATGGTAATCTATATTGCTTGTGTTCTTGTGCTGCCTGCCTGGCCCCAAGTCATCAATAATGAATAGAAATGTACAGCTACAGCAGTAGCCTGTGTCATGGGCTTGTCAAGGATTTTTGAAAAGGAACAAAAAACACAGGTTTGCCATTTGATTGCATCTTCTTTTGCAAACACGGGATAGTGAAAAAGGGATATTTCAAAAGGGGAGATATGATTAACCCTTTTCTTAATAATGGATGGTTTCTTCTACCATTCAGAACTGAAAATGATTTCCTTGTAATGCAACGAGTATCTTCCTAACATTATTGTTGAATTTGAGCATAGGGAGGGGAAGTTCTTTCTATTTTGAGATAATGAATACATACTGAAGAAGAGTAAAATAGTATGGTTTACATAGAGAGAGGAAAAAAAATGGCTTTGTTTTCCAAGAATCCGGCAAGTTCAGCCTCTGATAGAATCCTTATTGAAGAAAGTTAATACATGTAAACACATATCCAGTGTCAGTAAAAGCAACAGCCTTACTAAAGACATGCAGATCTTAATGAATTAGTTACATAACATTTAGAAACGATATGGTTGCTTCATCTATTATTTCTTTTATGTTCCCACATACATTTCTGCAGACAGTGTGAGCGTAGTCTTGCAGAAGTGCTTATGTGACATTGTACGACCACTGCCCTGGGCTGGGTGCGTGGCGCATAACAAATGTCTGCAGGACATGCACAAAGTAAACCCAGTTGCAACCCCAAATCTTTATTGCTTTCTACATCTGCATGAATTCCAGAGTAAGTCTGGCACTGTATTTTCCAAACATTGACTTCCATAATAACTTCCCTTATTATGTCATTAGTCAGTCTCCACTGTGGAAGAAGTGACCGAGGATGCTTCTCTTCAGGAAGCCTGGAGCTAAATAATTTGTATAAGAAATGGAAGTGTATAAGCAGGTGCCTTCACATGCCAACCAAAAGCAAGACATCTCAAGTCAAATAATGCTGTCACGCCACCTTTTGGAGACGCAAACAGCAAACAAAAGCACATGACTTAAAAACAAGCAAAGATTCACAAAGCAGCCATCAGTAAAGCACTACTCCATGAACTGACCCAGCGTTACATTGTGACAACTGTTTTTAATGCATAGAATGGGCTATTATAGTATTCAGCAGAACTGTGCATAAATTGCTGAACATGCAAGGGTTGAATATGTTATCCGTGATTGAATATGAAAAAAGGAACATAAAGTACCTTTTTGGCAGATAATAAAATAACTGCCTCGAACATCACAAATCACTACAGCACACTAAGGATAAAAAGCCCCAAACCACAGAGAAGTGGTTGCTCAGGTTAACTGGGTGCAAGCAAAGACTATTTAGGTTAAACCTAAATTTTATTCTGTTTAAAGAGTTACCAAACTATTTCATAGCAGTTGTTTCTCAGTTTTAACTCCAAACATGCCTCAGCATGACTAGATGGATTATCATCCATTTCACTGATTCTATACAAGCTGTATATTAAAAAAAAATCCTTTTCTCCTGGTGACAGGTTTGTATGATTCTGCACATGCTCAGCTCCGCTCGACCATGGCTCAAACAGAGTTGAGAACACAAAACTTCTGTTTTCTTGCATCCTCTGTGCATTGTTTTGGACATCCTCACAGAGGTGACAATCCGTATAACCTGCATTTTTAAATGCTCAATACGCACATTGGCAACAAGAAAACATAGCTTCTTGCTCATCTGCAGTAGGGCGAGTCAAAATCCACATTCTTGTTATCAGTGCCATACAGCCTCAGGATATTTTTAACCAGTTGCTTCAAAGATGTCTAGTTTTTGAATCTATTCACCAGATACAGATCTCACAGTCAACCAATTACACACTAACTCAAAAGTCACAGATGACCCATTTGGATGAGGTGTTACTTACAGCAGCCTGCCCCTCAACCCAACACTGAATTTCTCATCTCGCCTCCTTAAAAAGTGACACTGCTTTGAAGCATGCAGGAAAACGGTTGAACGTACGGCTCCATCACTTTCAAAGAGCTCTGTCTACAGTGACCTTGCCTTGACAGGTCCTGAGAAAATTCATCTCCCCAGGTCCATATCGCTTGGCTCCAGTGCCATCTCCCTTGCAAGCAGAGAGGAGTGCTGCACAGGCAGGCTCCAGGTTGCCCAGTGCCCACCTCACCCTAGTCCAGAGTGAGATAATAGTGTGAGGCTGAGCAAGGCAACAAGCAAGAGGCCCCCACACGTGCAACGAGGGTTTTGTGGGTGTCCTTTGTCAAAGGTGGCACATCACTGCTCACCTGGGAATGGTGACATCTGCACACACTGAGCGTATGGGAGCAGATAAGATGTAGAAAACTATGAACTCAGGCAGAGGCAGCCCAAAGAACTGGAAAACAAAAAATAAAGAGAGGAGGATAGAGAAGTGGGGGGGGGGGGGTGTGCCAGAAGG
>JAOWBP010002392.1:11220720-11233379 GCA_028571105.1 Tragopan temminckii
GCAGATAGCGATCAAACAATGAGTAGGAAGAGAGAGAGACTTATTTTTGATATGGACAATTCTTCATTTATGCTCCTGAGCAACTCTTCCATTGTTCAAGAACTCAGAGAGCAGGTCAAGAGGAAATGTAACTTAAATACTTTTCTAATATATCACATGTTTGAAGCATCAGCAAAACCAACGCCAGTAGTCTGTATAGCTGCTACTAACTACTGAGTTAAAATGACTCAGTTAAGCGTTGTGTGCACAAACAATCCCAGAACTCTACCTTTTAAAAAAGTAAACAGTCTCATGATACTTCTTACCACTAGGTCTGCTGCCCCTACCCCTTTTAGCCAGTAAAACCAGAACACTTCATTCTGTGCCCTCTGGTGTGTATCAAATTATAAAACAGATCCTGTAGGATTAACAAAAAAAGCCTACATTCTGTCATCTCCCAACAAGGTTTTCCTACTGGTAGGCAGTAAAATCCAACTGATAGGACGCAACTTCTAACAGTGGAGATACTCTTTTTATGCACTTGACCAATTGACTCTATCAGCCTGCCCCAGAATGCTAAGTAAGTAAGTACAGCTTGCATAAGGCTATTCAGTTCTGATCTTCTAACGCTGCAGAAAGAAGTTGCCTGTATCCATCGCAACTAAACCCAGAGACACGCTCCCCTATTCAGCTTTATCCAACAAATTAGTGACAGAGGCAAAGCTATAAACCATGTGTCAGCCTCCCAAATACTACTTCTACCACGCTGCTGCTTGATATTTCCCAGTAGCCAGACTGACATTAAACAATCCCTACAACTCATAGACGGCCAAAAACTCTCTGTGCTGCTGTAACTCTCAACCAGCATAGCTCCCACCCGCTACATTTTGAAGAGTTCCAACAAGTCTGTCGAGCGCTTACTCAGCGTGCCGGTACTCTGCAGCGGCAGGACACCTCCCAAACTAATGAACTCACGTGGTGCTTCTTCATTACGCTGCTTCTGCGCAAGCTCATTTATTTTCACGTTACATTATGCACCCTTAGAAAAAAATCAATTTCTGTAGGTAAGGGGAACACCTAATGAGGCAAAAGCAGTTAAGACGACATTATTATGAACAAACGTTCTGACAGCACAATCACATGTGTATACTTGATACCCGTGTTTACATTATTCTTCATCTCTGAAAATAAACTTGAATTAAAATAGGACAAAAAGCATTGTTCTGCTCACCTCAGAAAAAAAAAGAAAAGATAGCAACAAGAGCTTAGGTGAGAAGCGGCAAGGTCGGATAAGAGGCTCTCCTCCCCTAGCACAAAAGATGAAGCGGAGAAGCATCCTATTTCCAAAATCTGCTAGCACTGAAAAACCCCTCCAGTTCGGCAATAAGTTTGCCACAGACTTCATCGACAGCAAGTGCATTTAAACACTGTTTCTCTTCTGTATGCCTTATTCAAATAACCCAAGTTGGAAGAGACCCGCCAGGATCACAGTCCATCTAACATCCGGCATTCCTAGAGGCGGACTGAGAACTCCCAGATACCGAGGTCCAGTTCTTCATTCACTCTCTTGTTAACAACTATCTGTAAAAACTCAATAAGTACGTATTTTTCTGTTTCACCAACACCAAATTAGTACAGAAGAACTAAAGGTTTGAGCTTACTCTCTCAGTACCATACACAATTACTACCCGAACATCACATGACAGAAGGTCTGGTTTGCAGCTGGTGTAAAATAGTATTCTTTCGGTGTGGGGTTTATGTCTCTATCGCATGAAAGTAAACACTAATCGTCAGAAAATTATTTCCCTCACCCCCCGCACACAGATGCTTTATCATACCACCTTCTACTAATGCATCACACCTTATTTTTTTCCCCACAGAATTTTCTCTTCCTTGTAATCATAGTAAAGACGCCGCTACCACTGAACCGCTGCTCATTCGACAGTTCGTTTCATCCGCGCCGATCGCTACGTGGCATTTCGGTAAGATTTACAGCACCTAGATCTAGAGTCGTAAAAGCAAGAAAACATACTTCTCCTTTTTTCAGTATTATTATTTCCATTATTAAGAACAATTTCCTTATACTAACAACTGATCCACTTCACAACACCTAAATCAGGTTATTTTACTGTCCTCGTTTTCAGGTAGCACGTAGACAGTGCTATGCATCGGGCTTACCCAGAATTAAAGATGCTTGACTCGAGATGCTTTAGGTCTCTCTTCAGAGGATAGAGCAATTAAGCAGCACTTTGTCAGTACAAAATACAGCTTCAATCTAATTCAGTGCTATCGTGTGTTTTCAAAGCTGACATTAATCGGTCCCGAGTGCCTGAACTCGGAAAGTGAGAGGTACACAACTAATAGCCACATTTTACAGATGTGATTCTCCCGAGCTCACGCAGAAGAGCTCTACGGTTGAATTCCAATTTCACTCTAAGAGTCTAGAACGGCACCTCAAAAAGCCTAGCTTTAAACACACCTTTAAAAACAGCCTATTGAGCGCTCTTCTCTCCCTTCCTCACCCAATACCTTTCATCCAGCTTCTCCAGTTATAAGGATGCAAATCTACAGAAAAAAAACTCATTACTTATCACACCTGCATTCATTTCCTAAACACTAACCACCTGGGGCTCCTGAAAATTGCATTCCGTAGAGAAAGAAGCAGCATAAATGACATCGGCACATGCCGCTTTAAGGAAGCAATGTAACGTGACCGGGCTTTGCACAGACAACCTCAGTATTGGCGTTTCCTTTCCGCTGAGATCTTCGCCCAACATCACTGGCTAAGAACTCAGCAGTTTAATTTCACATTCTCACACATCATTTTAAGACCAACGTAACTTTTTGTGACTGTCATTTGGCTAGATTTGCAGCTTGAGGAACTCCTGCAATAGGATCCCTTAATAATAAACACCAGTCAGACAATCATCACAAGAGTAGTTCTTCCCACAGTAAATTAATAGTCTATGAAATAACCGCTACACAGCGCTTCATTTGTATACGGTTAGGAATTACAGTGCAATAACAAGCAGAAACGCACTAATCCCAATTTCTCACAGAAACCTTTCGGTCGCCTCAGATAACTGAGCTTCTGTCAGCTTTTCCAACGCCATCAAATAACGCATCACCATTTTCCGTGTTTGACGGAAAAAAAACAGCTAAGCTTCAATTTAAGAGTTTTTACAATAAGCCTTTTGCCATAAAATTTCCTCAAAAATAAATACTATCTTGAGTTACTGTATTTTTTTTGTTTGTTTGTTTTTTAAAAATAAAATAAAATAAAAAAAACAGAAGCAAAGACTCACCTCATTTCCACCAACAGCTTTGGTTAAAATTACTGCAGATGATACAGGAGGTGGCATACAGCCTACTGTCTGCAACCTAAAAACAAAAAAAAGAACTGTTACGTTCCTTACAGGAATATCAGAAATGCTCAGTTAGAGCTCGAAGCAGTGACTGAGCACCTGCTGGGAAGGCAGGGCCCACCTAGGGGAGCTCAGCTGCATGCAATGTACTTGAGTGACCGGAAGGGGTGGAGCCAGGACCCACCCCTTCCCAGATCTCATTTAAGGGGCGGAAGGGGAGGCGAGGCTATTTTGCTGGAGACCCCTGCGTGCCTCAGACCTTCTGAGGGTAAGTAGGTTCTTTATTTTCACATCTACAGCCGCTGCAATAGAGTAAGTCCTCACTTACTGCAGCCTAGGAGTTTGTTTTCCAGTGTGTTACAGCATTACTCTTGGTGAGCCTGGCGGGTATGACAGTAGTACACTTATTTAAGATGGATGTTTTTAAGAAGATGTGTTAGATGGTCACTGGGTTCTCTGCGGTTGTGCGGTACACAAAATTATTGAAAAATAGAAACCTATAAGGAACAATGATTGTATTATTAGAAATCCTTTAAAGATGGCTGACTATCTAAATAAATGGAATCAAACATTTTTGACAACTGAGCAAAGAATAGTAGCAACATCTGCTGTAGCACGGCAGCTACTGCTAACTTTTAATGTGTATCACTGCTCCGAGGAAGGACGGAAAAATGTACATTAGCTTTGCGAAGGCTTGTATCAGACAACTGGAAAACAAAATTGTGTCTCTGACGGGGCAAACTGCCTGATCCTCAAATGGCACTTCTCCTCTAAAATTAAGAACCTTATCATTAGAAAAGAAAAAGGAGTTAAACCAACAGGATCCTTAGATCTCAGTTGAATCAACACTAAGAAGAAAGTCAAGCAGGCTGAAATCCAACTAGAGGATCTGGAAGCCTCAGATCCCCTATGAATAATACAACAATAATATGAATATATGAGAAATGCAAAAAAAAAAAAAAAAAGGGAGTCCAAGCCAAACCAGCGGCGTTGTTACCCAAGGAGTGGCCCCCTGCCCACACCACGTTACGTGTGACAGCGGGCCTGTACGCAGCTGCCAGACTCACGGATCACCGTAACACAAAGGGCTTACCTGCAACCTACTCGATCATTGGTTCATGCCGTGAAGGGGTGGAGTGTACCAGAAATGCAAGTCACGGCCTGAACCGGCGATGGAGCGCCTGGTGGGAAGGCAGGGCAGACCCAGAGGAGCTCAGGTGCGTGCTATGTACCTGAGTGACCTGAAGGGGTGGAGTCCCTCTTCCCAGACCTCGTGTAAGGGTTGGCAGTAGAAGTGAGGGTATCTCACTGGAGATCCCTGTGTACGCGAGGACTTCTGAGAGTAAGGAGATTCATGCCTTTGTTTCTGTGTCTGCAGCTGCTGCGTTTGAGTGTATCCTCACCCGCTGCAGCCTAGGACTTTCCTACTCTGCTTTCATCGCAGCGCTTTCCATTGCGTTACAGCCTTACAACAGATGATATTCTACGCAGCCTTAAGGTACTACACAGGTGATTAGTTTGCACTGCAGTTATTGCCCTGTACAAGCCACCAGAATTTCCACGCTGTTCTGCGGTTCTGTGAACACCACTGTGAAGAGTCACATAACGGTTTAACAAAAAGAACTTGAACTTCTCTGTGACTCCACTTCCCCGTCTGCAGCATTTTATCTACCATTAACAAAAATACCTATGCATCTGACTAAAAGATGATTATTACATTGTGTGTCCAGATGTAGGCAAGTTGATAGCATCCTGATGTGCAGGCGTTAGAAGAAAAAAAATGAATGAATTGATGAGAATGCTGCTTTTCTTTAAGAAGACAGTTCACGAATGAAAATATTGACTGCTAAGAAATGGTGCTATTTCTAGGTTCCTGTTACCTCACTTTTCATCAGCTACTACAAAAAAAAATAGTTTTGTATTTCCCGTATTCCTATTTTTGCCCACATTACTACTCTGTATGTGTGTGTCAGCTCATTTCTAAACAACTAAGGGTCCAAAAGCTACAGCAAACAGAAGTGTTAAATCCAGGGAAAAACAGTGAAAATATTACGGTGCAATTGATGTGCTGTGAATACGCAAACAGCTTAAATAGAAGAAATAAGAAAATGACAATGAAAGCGTTCAGTTTGCCAGTGAGACGCTGCGGAAAAGAAAGGCAACGGCGTAAGCGTCATATATATCCAATTCCATGAAGCACCTAGCACCGCCTTTGGAAATGCATGGGATGTTCAGCTTTGGGTGAAGCGTACAGAAGCAGGGAGCTGTCAGTGCTTAGCGGGATAACTTTGCATTGAAAAGAAGAGAAAAACAGGAAAAAGAAATGGTCTGGAAAGTTTCATGCGTCCCTCTAACTCTAAATAGACAAATGGAGATTCCTGTAGCCATCCCTTACACTGCCTGTGATAACATAATCTCTCTTCTCTGCGGTCATTTCGCAGTCAGCTCCTTAAACTTTTCACCTGCACTAATATGGACAGATAAAGTTCACAGTTACTCAAGGAGAAAGGTGTGCACGTGTATTCAAGTCAGCTGACGGGAATTTTCCACGCTATGAGAGGAGAAAGGCTTAATAACACAAATACCTGTAAATGCTCTCAAACTGGAAATAATGCATTTAGAATTAAAAAAAATTAAACATCAAGCTATGGTTCCAAATGTCTTTTACAAAAAATATTGAAATCTCAGTCTACTAGTCCAGTAAATGGAATTGTTTTTAATCACACACATAAAACATGCGTGTAAATAGCCAAGCTGCTTTTTTTCTTGCTTTATATCGGGTAAATGCAATGCAAGCAACACATAAATTTTGCTAACGGCCACTCGATCGGGCAGCGTTATATGCACTAACATCAGGGGCTTAAGCCCTTGTTGAATGGTCACAAATAACTGTATTACCAATATGCTGCAGACAACTGAGTGGTAAACTCCAAGTTCACTTATTTTAGATGCGTATCTACCAAACTGTATCCCGCATTAGATCTTTGCATCTCACGCCTTACCACCTGTGCCGTAAGCGCTATACACTGAGAACAACAACAAGAGGTGAACCCGCACAACCACTAATAACCTGCATCGCACTTCTTTTCAAAGAGATCCTGTCAATGCAAAATCAAGACAGTTTAAAAAGTGAACATCAAAGATGTGTGGAGCGACGTCGGTTCCTCCTCTTTTTAATATATTTTAAGGTAACTGCGGAACTAACCTTCTAATATCACCCCACGTGCAGAGAAAAACACAATGAACCGCAGAAAAAGAGATGAAAAGCTGTTACCATCTGAAACGGCCTCTCAACTAGCACAGCAAACAGAGTGCTGTGAAGGATGAAAGAATCTACCATTCGTGCTGAAGTCGGGCAGGGAACAAACGAGCTGTGGGCTCGACTGCACCCTGTAGGCATAACCCGGTGCTGAGAGTACTGCAGAACTGCAGGCCCCGAGGGAGCCACCCTACCAAAAGGGAGCCGAACACCCTTGGGAGCATACGTCTGTTTTTTCAGGCCTCTGTGACACACTCAGCCACTTCCCACTACAGCATGCGATAAATGTACACGATGAGGACGTAACTTTGCCAAAATCCCTGTCTTCATTTGGGCGCTACAATATTTGTAGGGAATAAAAACTGCAGCTGTGCAGCATTAGGACAAAGATATTTTTACATGAAATTTCACAGGTGCGGGTGTATCCACATACACAAATACTTGCGCACATAAAAGAACACATCCCTAAAAGGGTTAGAAACAAAAGTGAGGTAAGCGACACAGCAAAGACAGGATAAGAAGTAGCGCAAAGAAGAAAAAGCACAAGAACTTCTTGTAACTCACGCTTCAGCAATTGAAGCTGCCACTAGGAAAAACCCTGCCTCTATACTAGCTGAGCAAAAACAATGATTTCACTTTAAACGATAGCCTTTAGTATTACTGACCAAAAGCATAGGAACGTTATTTTGCTACCTTATTATTACCCTAATGTACTAATGCTGTTAAGCAGAGTGGTACTACCTTCAAAAAGACTCGGTCTCAGATTTTGCCTTCTCAGCACACGCTGTTTTCACGGCAATGTGGCGTCTCCTACGGATACTTGATTCCATCTGTTTTTCCCCGTTATGAAGCTGTAGACAGTTAACGAGCCCAAAATCTGCACACGTACAAGAGCTGCTCAACACAGGCTATTTAGAAACAAAACAGAGCACCTATTTTTCTACAGCTTTTTCTCGCTTTCTCTCCCGGTCTTTCTCGAGACCCGGTACAGCATTTCAAACGTGTTCTGTGAAAACCCTAAACTGTTGCAAGGTCCCTACATACAAAACTAACTGAGGTTTTCTAAAAATGAGTCCAGGTTCCTGAAAGGGTAGTCTCCCGCACGCTTCGTTTTTCAACAGGAAAGCGCTGAAGCACACAAACGAACAGCATAATCTGCTCTCAATATTTCTTCAAACGCTCGCTGCAGGACAAGCAGCCTTTTAAGAAGAGAGCTAGGAATATATTTCAATCTATTATGCTTAAACATACCCTTTTAAAAGCCATTCATTTATAGGTGTGATTGATAATAGCTGAAGAAAGAGCCATATTGCTGTTGGGAAGAACACAAGTGTAAAAATCTGGACAAAAAGGTGGAGTTTCACATGCATCAAAGCACTTGTCAGCTCCTGCAAAAGAAAAAGAAGAGAGCAAGTTGCAGTCATAACAGCTGAAGTAAAACCACGTTCATGCTTTTAAAACTAGCGTGATCTTTAGAATACAAAGACAGCGCATGTCAAAAAGGCACCCTCAGGGATCATCCGATCGCCTCTTTAATAACAAAGTGCATCCAGACAACATAAAAGCTCTGTCTGCTGCCGGGCGTTTTTCCAAAAGAATTGTCCAGCACTTCAATAACAGCGTAGCTCATAACTGCAGCTTTTACTGCAGGCGGCCTTAGCGCTGGGCTTCAAAACCCGCGGTAACTACACCGACGGCCTGTTTGTTTTATTGACCGCAGATAACGAGAGGAAGGGGAACTTGCAGTTCCGAGTGATTTCAAGCTTCCCTAGCCTACGGAGAGCCACAGAAAAAAGGATCTTGACATTAAAAAGAGACATCATTTGTACGTGGGGGAGGGCTTTAAAGGGAAAAACAAACAAACGTAAGTGGCAAATAATTATTCAGTGGCAGATTTTGATGATCTAGTGTGCCATAGATAGGAAACTCATAAGCAATATTAGGCTGAGGAAGAGAAGCAAAGGGAATTCCAAGACTCTAAAACGTTAACAACAGCTAAGACAGAATGAAAAGGTGCTGAACCCCTCAGAACACTGAGAAAATAAACCAACTTCTGCTGTTAAGCAGCGTCTTTCTTCAAAACCGTGAAAAGCACTCCAGAGAGAAGATGAAGGACCCTTACACAATACGCTCTTCTGTTAGCTATGTCTCCATTTCTGTCTTTTGGGACGATCCAGGAGCCTTCTATAAAGTTTTCCTAGGGAAAAATCTTGTCCCTTTCAGCTCTCGCACTTCAAGAAGAAATATTCCTTTTCTTCTGTCTCAAGCTACCTTGCACCTATCATTAAGCAATGCAACTAAAAAGAAGCGATGGCATTTTTATTCAAAACCTTCTTTTCTACCTTGCGGTCTGATACTCGAGACTTATTAAAAAATATATATATATATATAAAAAATTGTAAATTGTACAGTAATACAGCATCTGATCTCCAGGTACCACCTCTCAGCTTCAGGACAGCTGAATTTTTATGGCAGACAAACAAGCTTTTGGATCCAAAAAATGCATACTGATGTAATGACACATATGGAAGTATCAGCAATTCGCACCACATCCTTCTCACCTTTTATTAAAATTTTAAATAAATATAATTATCTTCCAAATTAGGATTTGGGAGAAAAAAACCTCTCACTAAAAATTACACATCTGTTCATACCCCAAAGTTATATACGGTACTGACTTGAAATGCACATCTTGATGCAGTTTTATCAAAAACGAATGAGAATACATTTGGTTCTTGGTTGAGTGAATGATACAACTGCCACTTTTCTATAACTGGTAAAGCTCTCATGCGGGCCAGTATCGCTCTGCGTGAAGAAACTGGGCCTTATTCACACAAGCCATCACAGTACTTAGTATATTATGGACAGTTTCACCGTAGCTCTATTTCATCTTTTCTCAACAAGGAAGCAAAAATAAAATGTACAGTTTTCTCCCTTATGCGAGAGGAAAAGATACCTAAAAATGTCTATATTAAAGTGCATCTTCAAATGTAAATAATACGATTGAGAAACATCAAATCCGGTGTCTTATTTCAGCTAAGCTGCTTACTTCTCCCCCTTTCCTGCCACAACGCTTCCGGCTCCAGATTTCCTAGTGGATGAATCTCTGCTGGCAACCACAGTATAGTCATGTCACACGCACAGAACTGCAACACTGGGACCCAAGGCATCGTAGAAAATACTCCACTCTTTCAGTACTGTACAAGCGTTGCTGCCTTTCCCTTCTTACTACTTTTACTACTGAAAAATGCCTTAAAAAAAGATGATTTGAAGAAAATCGTATGATGCTTTCCAAAGCAACAGCTAAGACGCAACCTGGGAAAGTTGGTCACGCCTTCCGGTACACGAGAAAGGCGACTGCAATGCAGCCAGCCTGCTACACGAAGAAACGCTGTCTGCACTGGCGGAACAGGCATTTGTGAATCTAAATGCATTCTTTAAACCGTCTCTAACAGTCTCATATGATCCTCAGATCGCGTTAGCAAAGAACAAGCACCCTTCGCCCTCTTAATCTATAAAGGCTTGTCCCAAATACCTCCATCGCTGCACTCACAGTCTCTCAAAAAAGCAGAAATCTCAGCAATGGCACTGGGAGCTGTCAGTTATGACTCCCTTCCTGAACGACAGGAAGAATTTCCTTTCCCGCTTTTGAGACCTTTCAGAATGCTTCCCCAAGCTCTCCTCCGGTCAGTGCCTGTAGCCATCTAGTCACACTAAGATGCTCGGGGCAAACTCTTCCGGGCAAGAAATCAAAGCAAATGCTGTTTCCAGTGGCCTTTCAAGCTCCTCATTGTAACGGATAACTCAAGTATGTGATTTAATTTCTGGGGCCCTACGGGAAGCACTCTCAAGCGCAAGCTGGCCAATCACTGAAAACAGAAAGAGCGTTAGAGTAAGGCGTTCTTGCCACTGCTGGACAGAGCTTAGACCCGTAAACCTGAGAGAGCACCTCTAGACTTAAAAAAGTTACAAGGCCACGCACAAACAGGCTCTCCCTGCACACAGGCAATTATTTCATAAACCGCTTTCCGAAAGCGTGGTAACAATTTATTTTTAAGCGTGCACCTTAACAGCAGATAAAACCAGAAATGCAACCTTAAAAGAGTGTCAGTTGGTACTAATTCCGTCAGATTTATCAGGAAGCCTCAGTTAAAATACGCACAGCTTTACATCGTTTCATAATGTCCACTGAATGCTGTTTCGTTCTCATAAACATGCTATCTGGGATAGAACAGCCAAAGTAGAAGGGAAAGAGCTAATCAAGACGGAAACAAAACCAACTTCTTTGCCCAACACAAAGACTTATCAACAGACTAATACTAACTTTAGGTCACGCTATGAAAAATTAAAACATGCCCCAGAGTATTTTATTTAAATAATGACTTGGCCTCAATAGCAAAAGGTAAAGTGAGCAAACCGTTTTTCTCACTCTTTATCTTCTACCTCCGTGACAGAAACTCAAGCAGGCTTAGCTCCTTGACGGAATACAGTGCTAGACCGTATTGAGACTGGAACGCAGCACTAGACTAGTTGAGTACCACCCCCAACTGATGGCTCCAAGACATTTGATTGCGGATGCGCTATCTGGACATGGCTTCGCTGCCATCGATGCATTAGTCCTAGAACCACAGATAGAAGAAAGTAACTAGCAAGTTCAGAGTGGGTCCTTAAGCGTCACCAAGGGACCTGCCGGTTCACATCACGTAACTGGAGAAACTTTGTCAGGTATAGCAGCATGCAGAATCTAACTAAGACTGACCATGCTACTGATCCCGCTGTTATTCACAGATGCAACTTCACAAATAGCTGCTTCACACATGGAAAGGATTTGCAAATTCAAGGTTTCAAGTTACTGAAACAGTAATAAGTTTTACATTTGTTTGTTTGTTTGTTTTCTCAGGACGCAAGGGTTCCTAAGCCCAGAAGCACAAAAATTCACTGAGGTTCCGTACGTTTTGGTCTTATCTATGAAAGAAAGTGCCTCTCTGCAGTCTGTTTACATTAGGATGAATTACTGTTCCGGGCAAATAGATAACGTGGCTCTGTCTGCTTCCACGTAAGACTAAAAGGCTCTAAACAGCTGCTACAGAATTGACTAAAGTTACTTGCTTCACTTCTGCTGTATCCAGGCAGAACTAGAGGAGCCACTGACAAAAGCGCCTGCCATCAACGCAAACACTGCCCGAACTCATAATCTTATCATTATAACCGTGACACAGGGACAGATACTTATTTTTCCTGTTTAACATATGCTGTTCATCCAAACCCCACACTGTCCAGAAGATTATGCAATAGCGGACAGTACAGCAATGTTTCCTGGAGGCACTGGAATCACGCAACATCTGAACGGCATCACCTATTACATCAGCACAGCCAACGGAGTAAAAGGAACCAGGAAACTAGACTAACAGAAACGTGCCGCTTCCGTTCAACTCTGGTTACTCCTCTTCTTGGCACGCAGCCATCATTTCCCTCCTCCTTCCCTCCTTTACACATCACTAAGAGGTTTTCCCCTTCACCTTCTTTTTGGAAAATGAGCAACGTAAATATTGAAACAAGTCTCAGCGCTCGTGATACACGGCAGAGCACGGGCATTTCAAGGCTCCCTGTCCGCATATAAATCCCAAAGGAAAAGACTGCCAAGGCCTCGTACCTGCACACCAGCCTTGCATCTGCAGAGGAGTACTTTGTGTCGATAACAGCCCTTGTCCTATTCTTACACGGTGGGAGTAGCCTACAGCCCCTCTATCTTTGCATCGATCCTGTAGTAATTATCTGCCTCTGGACTTACTCTGAGAACGCACCGGAAGATGAGGTGGACAAGAAAGGCAGAGAGAGCTCATATCCCTTCTTCACATCCAGAGGCACGAAGACTTCACAAAGGACCTCTCTACCCAGATCCCTACAAATCTACTCTAGCATTCACATCGTTCTCTGGGTCGTACGTAAACTGAGCGGTGAGGAAACAGATGCAGAAAGGGAAGAAAAAGCCTGGTGTCAGTGCGCCTGTGGGTCTCACAGCGATACGAGCTGGCACACGTGTGGGGTGCAGATCC
>JAOWBP010002392.1:11243668-11254299 GCA_028571105.1 Tragopan temminckii
CCCCCCCCCAGTCATCAAACAGAAGAAAAACATGACTGCCTCTTTTTCTTTTTATCAGTAATCAGATCCAGATTTCAAAGTCAGCACTGTGTGATTTAAGCTTTGGATGCAGTCATTATTCCAGCAGCGTCCAGCCCAAGCTGCTGAGTTAAAGACAGAGGGAAGATGGGATGGAAGTGAAGATTAAACATGAAGTTGAGGTAGAGTTTTGGGGTACACTAAAGACACAACCTGAAGGGAGACCCTTTTAAATCTCTAATTCCTGAAATGTTTCAACAGCGCGAATCAGATTTCACAAAGGTTTCCAAGCAGCATCCCTGCTGCTGGCCGTCTATGAAGCTTGTGCCACCCAAGTCATCCAAGGGGAATTTCGAGTTGCTCTTTACGTGCTTCTCATCCAAGCTCCCTGGTTTTGTTCCGCGCGAGCAGCTTAAATGCCAAAGCCCTGTGCTGTAGCAAGCATGAGAAGGGACTCTTCTTTGTAAGTGCAAGCAAGCAATAGAACACAGAAAATAAATTAGAAACAAGAACAGCAGATGAATGCAAGGAGGGATCATCTTGTTATGTAGGCTGGGTTGAAAAATTGAAGCCTGAGGAGGCTGTATTAGGTAGGGCCCTCCATTTCCTTTATAGAACATGCATTAAGAAGAGTTCTGCCTTGATCCCTTTAGGAAGCGGGAGAGTTACAACAGTGCCTTTTCCCTGGGAGCATTTGTAAGCTTTCCTCACAGGAAGCTTTCCTTGTGGTAAATTCTCAAATAGATCAAATGTAAAGGCAAATCCCAAATCAGAATTAATTGGCATATTTTTTTTTTCCAGGAGATGGAGGGATATTGAATTCCTCCTGTGTAGATGAACTCACAACATTCCTGCAACCTCACATTTGAGGGACCTGTACTCGACTTTGTAAGAATGTGTAAGAATGCAAGCACTAAGCCCGCAGCAAAATACATCTCTCTAGTTTCGCCCCTTCACTCTGCTATGCACATGCTTTCCAGTCTGTTGTCCACAACCCCAATGTACTCCAGAATTTTCCTGTGGCCTCAGCTTTCTTCAGTTTTGTTGTAGTTGTGAGTGTGGTGTCACAGAGCAAGCTGTGCCTGGCATTAAGCAGTCCCGACACCCCTGTATGCTCAGAGCCAGATGATCAACGATGTTAGGAACCTCCCTCTTCTAGGAGTCAAGAGTAACATCTCACTTGGAAGCACTTAGCACATTTAGCCCCAAGTTCATAAACACCGCATCCTCATCTTCCATTACTTTATGAAAGAAAGTAAAGGTGTTCCTGCTTGGCGGACCACCATCCCCTCAAGCCATGATTCTGCTCTGAAAAAGGAACTTATTTTAATGGGTGTGGGGGGGAGGACAAAGCATTGCAGCACATCCACTGCCTAACCACTTACTTATCCAGACAGGTATTCACTTTTCATCTGCCATCCAGCAGCTATCTGTGCATATAGCAAGCTTCATCTGAGTCACACAGTACTAATCACTGCTTATATACAAGATCCCTTGTGTACTGTATATTAATGTCTGGCTGGTAATTTAATGGCACCTCTAGGCATAAACAAAAGTTTATTAGAACAGTAAGTAAAATGTTCCTGAAAACCGGCCTGCATTTCTAATTTTCTACTCAGCATTCCAAAATACAGAGCAGCCTTTTTATGCAAAAAGAAAGCTATGGAGTAAACACAAGTAGCAGCGTTTTGCGCAAGTTACACGCAGCGTGGCCCAGAGCAATAGGATACTTCATTTATATTAACAACCCTTTCTTTTCTTATCATCTCAAACAACCACCACCAAACAAAAACTTGGATTGCTAGAAAAGATGCGCAACACAAGACAGCTGCAGCATGCCGATTAGTGCACGGAACCCAGGCACTTGGCAGTCCTTGGCCAGGCAGCCTAGGCTGGAGTCCCCGCCAGCAGCTGGCAGTGCCCTCTGTAGTTAAGAGCCGGCTGCGCCCTGAGCGGTGGTATATGAACACAACGCTGAGCCTTCCTCACGCGCACGTCCTCCTTCACACAAGATGCACACGCCACAAATTTTGGTGTTTCAAAGACCAGAAATTTGGGGCTTTTTTAATGATAAAAGCTTGAGCTTATTAAAAGGCACATATCATGTGCTTCAGTTTTACTGCACAATTTCCACGCTAAACTGAAACAGCGTGTGCTAAGGACTACAGCACTTCCAGCTCCCAGATGGTGACACGCCCCATTCCCACACCAAAACACCACCCACTGGTGTTCCACCTCCCTGAACACTTCGGTTTCTGCAGCAAGGAATCTCAAACGCTCAGGCAACGCAGAAGGCAGCCAGATATGCTCCCATGTCCTCCACCTACAGGACCAGAGCACATACAGATGTTGTCAAGTCATTGCTTAGAACCCTGAAGCATTTGTCATAACCTAGAACACTTGCCTGCTTGTCAAACCAAGTAACACAGGCGTCTGAGAAGTCTCTTGCAAACAGCACCAAAGGAAGAGAGAGACTGCAGGTGCTGCAGAGGAAAATCTCCTACATAAGTAAGACATTTAATGCCTGTGCAGTACAGAAATCTGCTTTTTTGGTTGGTGGTGATGCACTCCTCAGTGTTGAGCACAGTCCAGCTTTTTGTCTTTAGAATACAATTTACTCATCCTTGAGAGATTATAATGAAAACAGATTTGCTACTGCTCCACTAGCTATAACCTGCAGAGCTTGGCATCACAGTTTATTTATAATGCTTTAACCTGTAACAAATAGACTCTTGCACCTTTCACCATCTTCTTAAATACTGGATATCAAAGCACACAACACTATGCGTAGGAACATAAGCCTCGCACACGTACCTGGTTTCTTCTGTTCGTTACAAATTGCTGACACCGCTCGTGCAAAAGGAGGCAGAAGGCCAGGTGCCAGGGGCCATTATAGCCCTGGTGCACATTTTGTGATATTTCACACTTACCATTAAAGACCAGGAAACATATTAGTCTTTGATAAAATGGCTGGCTGATATCGACCTAAGACAAAACAACACCACAAAATATTCAGGCACAACGGAATGCTCATATGAACAGGAGGTCACAGGATCTAGCTCAGAAAATAAAATTAGGCAAATTCACGCTGCTGTTAGTGGCTGCAGACTTGCCATGGCAGCACATCCCCCAAATCCCCAAAGAGAACAAGCGCTCTTCTGTTCAGGAACAGAACTTGCATTCAAACCATTCCTACACGAAGGATATTCATTATAAAGCTCTACTTTCTAGGTCCTCTATCTCCTACAGAGGAAGATGGCTGCTTAGGACCCTCACCCTTCATGGGGAGTATTCCTCACCGTTTTAATCTCCGTATTGTGATTCAGTGCCACAGTTCCACACTACGCTTCGATGCATTTTTAAAGTTGACTTGGCTTACCCTTAGTTCTAAGACCTATGACCTTAAATCATATGCAACAGCCTCATTTAATAGCGAATATATAATCCATGCCATGACAGCAACCCACTGACTACTTCTTTTCTGTTCCTAGAGTGAAGAAGAACGATGTTGGCCAGAGTCTGGAAGTTTTGCATATTCATACTTAACACAGTTGTTAAATGTTTGAAAATTCAGGTAATGAGCAGGCAATACTCCTGCTGCCTTTGTACTGCTTGGGGGTTTGCTATTCTCATAATATCTCTACAGAAACCATTCTATCAAGTCAGGGTTTTTTTTCCCCTCAAATTGAATTAACACTTGTACATTGAAGTTTTCAACATCACCCAAAAGATTTTTCTACTTGTCAAAAGAATCTGCACAGTCTCTAACCATGAATAAAAATGATTTTAGATATCATCTTCATTTCAAGTTTTATTTCTTGGGATTAATTTAATTGATTGTGCTGGTGGCTTGTTACGCGGCTGCTGAAATAAACAGACCATTTGTCTTTCTGTGTAAACATATGGGTACCTGGTTTAATTATAGTTCATGCTAGTGCTGGGAGGGGAAAAAAAACCCTACAAAACAGAAAAGAACACCCCCCTGTTTTCCAGACTGATATCATAGATCTGTAGTTGTAAGGATTTTCTTGTAACAACAGATTTTTCTCCTTTTCCTCTAGCTGATTTTATTAATTCCTTTATCCTATCCATGATTTTTCTTCTGTGTATCTATTCAACTTTTTTTATGCATGCATCCACAAGAAAAAGACACTCATGTTTTATCCTTTTCAGATATAGCTCTGAGTAGCCCCATAAATCTCTTCTTCAATATAATTCTCATTTTATGCTTTGCAGACCTATTCTTGATTTGTGTCTATTAAAACCACATTAACCTTGTTTTATGGCTGTGTAACAGATCAGTCTAACCTGAGAACTTCAGATAAACTCAGAGGAGGTGTATTCCACTGGATTTTAAACACATTTTTCCTTTGCAAATGATTCTAAAGACGACTATTGCCAACATAGATAATATTAATTAAAAAACCAACAAACCAATGGTTGCAAATAATTCCTTCTAGACACTTTTTCTTCTTGCAAGCATTATTTAGTTTCTTGAAAACCTTTAGACATACAGATTTTCTTAGTGATACACATTATACGAGCACTAACTCACGGACTTAAATGAAAGGTAAGACAAGGAGAAGTAGCTGGAGATTCCAGCGCTGGAGCTAAAGCAGGCAAGAAAAAGTCACTGATGTAATAAGACACAGGAAACTCAGAGACAGATGAAATCAGTTATCAATAACCTTTTAATGCTCAGGTAAACACCATCCGTAGCACTAAACATTTGGTATGCAAATGAAATAGTAATGAACGGCACATAGCTTTGTCTGAATGGTGGGAGCCTACATAAACAAGACCTACGTTACACACAGCCTCAGCTTTTTCCTCTCCGCTTGCCCTCTCCAACCAGACCTTTTCACCAGGTTTCTGTCACGACCTGTCAAAGCACCAACGGAAGGGAGTGACAGCAGAGGTCAAGGTAAACGCTTATGGACTGGTTCATTTGGAAGCCATCAGAAGACCTTGGAAAGAGAAGAATAAGCTTCGTTTGTGAAATAAAGGAAACATTTGGCCACAAGCAGCCACCGCAAATTTGAACCTAACCAATATTCCCTTTCTCTCGCATCTCCTGATGCACCATCGCTTCTAAAAACCAAGCCATGCTGTAGCAGCCACACAGCTGCATACCTGCCTAGACACGTGTGGGTGACCAGACTTTAACATTCAGAAGTGAGCTTGGGCTCTGGTCCTCAGAAAGGCTGCGGGGCAGGGCAGGATAGCCACATGTTCTACTCTGCTGCCCGGTGACACGCCAGGTTCAGAAGACAAACCAAAGGTCTGCTTTTAAATGGTAAGCGGATGAAAACCCTACTTTGAGTAAATAGAATTTGACATTAGTTAATTTGTCACTAAACTGCTAAAAACTCAGATAAACAACTAAGATGAGACAGTAACCCCACCATTGGCACAGCTTGCTGAAGGCAGCTATTCATCTAATAACACACGAACTATTCTGATTTTCTCATATCAGTTTATAATTTGGGGGCTATCTTGGGATATCCTATTTTTACTCTTAACGAAGGAACATACGAATTCTAATCAGTTTGGAAATCTCCAGAGTCCAAAGGGAATTTGCATTTCTGCATAAAGAAGGGCTGGGTACAGAGGAATAAGATGGGGATGATTTGGATCATACAGAATCAGGTAGGATGCTGCCACGGTCAGTTGCGCCACAGGATTTCGCACGGTTACCTTTTCCCACTCTTCTGGAACAAGGCCAGTAGTAATTAGACGTTATAATGAGCAAGTGAGCAAGATGTTTGAATTCACAGCAGAGAGGTGAACTTGTTTTTCCTCACCTTCAGGAGCGTATTTCTGCCCTCCTTCTTCATCTTTTTGCTGTTTTGTAGTTTGTGTCAAACAAGCCTCGTTCTTCTCATTACAGACAAAAATCTTTGCTTGTCAAAGTGCTGAGAGAGCTAATTCTCATGGTTCTCACTTGTTACAGAGGCCTCCTGCCAAAGAAGCCATTTGGCTTAAAACACAGCAAACAGCCTCTCCTCCTCTCTCCCACAGCTCACTTCAAGAAGCCTGTTTTCATAAACACTGCGTCTTGTCGGCACTGAACAGCGCAACTTGAAGTTGCCATATCAAATACACTTACGGAAGGTAGCAACAAAGAAATACCTCGACAGACTAATGATGACCTCCCACAAGCAAGGCACTTAGGAGGCTCGCTCGCTTCCCTGCTTTGCATATTAAGAAGTAACAGCTGAGTGGTGCAATTGCCAGGCGTACCTGTCCTGCTAGTCACAATGGAAATAAAAAACATCCGACGCCATTGGCAGTAGAAATGGAGATGTTATTGACAAACTGTGAACCAGGCAGCTTGGGGACAAATACAACTTAAAGCCAGCTAAGTAATAGCCTCTTAACAAGTCCATCTGAGCAAGGGAGCTATTCAGAAATAACTAATGCCTATTTTGTAGGTCCTCACAATTCTTAGTGCAAGCAGAGGGGGCACAAAATGCCTCGTGGCAGTAACTTACAAGTTCACAGTCACGTGGTCTTGCAGTGAGATCGTCAAGATCATCATTGCTCAGCCCCAACACTGTAGGCAAAGTGAAGATCTCTCATTGAATTTGGTCTGTTCTTACAAGTCCCAAATCTGAGCAGAAAGCCCCGGTAGGAAAAGTGCGGAGTGAAGTGTTGGCTCTCTTCAAGTTAATAGGTGAAAAAAAGTCACGAAACCTGACCTTGAGGAAATGCCATTAACATTTCTGGAAGTAGCAGAGCCCAGCACATCTCTGCAAAAGAAGCTCTGTGTTTGAATGGCTGGATGTCCCACGGTTACACACCCCCACCAAACAAACGACTGATGGCTCCTTCTGTCAAGCCAAAAATGCACTGTTGGACAAAACTGGTGCCTACACCCCTTGGGCTCCTCCACACCAAGGGAATGAGCAAAGACATTCAAAACAGATGCAAATCAGGCTTTTGCTCAGAGATCAGGATTCACGCTTAAAAAAGGAAGACGGTAAGGATCACCCTGAACACCAACAGCTATCCTGCATTAATAGGGAACAAAACAACTAAAATGATGCTGAACCAAGCCATGATTTAAACAGCTCTGTTCTCGGTACCCAAGGCATTTTTAGTAACAAAAAACATATCTGGAAACCAATGTTAGGAAGGGTTTTGTAGGTGTCTGTTAACAAGACCAAACTCCAACACTTTCTTTCGAGCTGGTCACAGGGATATGCCCTTGAGGCTTCTCACTGGGGTCTTCCAAAATTCCCAGCTTTGTTTCTTCTTTTTTATTTATTTATTTTAATTATTTTCCCTGCCCGGATTTCCCTCTATCTTACAAAGCTGCATAGACCACTACTTACTCATTGCTTTGCTTTATTAAGATGCAGTTCATGTTTTCACCTGTGTTGTATGTTTTGCAACCATAAAATATGGATCTAAGATCCAAAAGATATGAGAGCGTAAGGAGCCTTTCAGTCGCACATGCTTTTGGAGAAAAACACACCAGGCGTGAGAGCAGTGCTGCACTGTTGTCTGTGACCTACAATAGCTTCTCATATAACAAATTGTTTCAGGTGTTATGTTAGAACGAGTAGAGAGCTCTTTCAGCATTTTCATCGCATTCTGCTAAAATCCCAGGTCTGACAGTGTATCTCGACAAGCGAGTCCACATGAAATATGTTGCTAATTATTTATACACCTCTTCAAAGGCTCGGCACTTCTACTTGCACTTCTTGCTACTCCTACCTACCCAGGCCCTACAGCTGTTTTTCAATCACTGAACTGAAACCCCTTAGAGTAACAAGTTTATACTAGAGGTTCATAAACTCGGCACTGATTAACAGCATGGGTTAATCAAATGAGTGTAGAACAGGCTTTCCCCCCTTTTCTTTAAAGAGAACTGGCCCCAAGTGTTTTTTCCCTTATTACCACACAGAAATAATTTTGCAATTAACTTTTACTTACCGGTGTCACAGCAGGCTCAGCGGAGCCCCAACAGAAGCAAGAACCACTGTGCTTTGTAGCCCCTAGGCACGCAGGAGCCATCTCCCTGCAGAGGCAATGCTACAGCACAGCCGTGGGAGCTCAGTGATGTCCAGGCATCCCCGGGCATTACTTGGTTCCTTATGAGAATCAGCGGCGCCAGACCTGACAACAGCCAAACCTGCTATGATAAACCTCCAGCGAGCTCTGCTCAGGAGCTGCTGACGAGTTCAGCTGCTTGTGACCAAAATCTCACAGGTCACCAGGCAACAGCAGGAGAGGTGCCCTGCTATCACTATGGCAGCACCCCAAATTCTCAGAAGATTGGAGCCAGGAGGACATTGCAGCCATAGAACTGTCTTTTAATGGCTCTCTTCTGAACCCTTAGTATACCTTGTTTGTCTGCCACTAACCACGGCATTTCTGTTGAGAATTTTCTGGAGTGGGACTTGGAAACAAATCAGGCTGAAACTACAAAGCAATTCAGCTCTGATGAAGAAAAAAAAGAAAACTCCTGGAATGAGTTAGTTAAGAACGGGGATACAAAATACTTAACTTCTGAACCAGAACTGAAATGTTTGCCATTTGTTTTGTCTCATCCAGTCAGCACTATTTTCTTGCAATACTTGCTTCTGGAAATAACTATCAGCTGTCTATCAACTCAGTAAGTTTTACTTGCTGCTATTCTAATCACTGCACACACATGTCTTTCGCTGTTATTTAGCCAGATCTACAGGTTCTCCTCTGAAGCACGTACTTTCTGCTAGCATCCTGCAATGAGATACCGCCATCCTTCACACAGTACTGTTCTTCACAGATTATGACTGCGTAGGGGCAGGAAAACAAGCTCATTTGCACATTAACTGTAAGCAGGCTTCAAGCACGTTCTGAACAGCACAGTTTTGGCACTCTGAAGTAGACATAGATAATTCAGGCCAAAAATTCTTCTCTATCAGAGAATCTTCATGCTTGGACACATTTCAGAAACATGGTATAAAAACAAATAAGTGAGAAAAGACAGACTAAATTTCTCATTTTTGTCCTCTCCAAAACTCTGGGGGTGTTTTACTCAGAAAGTGATGTTTTCCCTTCCCTGCTTACACTTGTATGACACACACCAAACAGGGGAGGCAAGCAAACTTGTTGCTTTCAGACCGGAAAAAGAAACCACCAAGTTTACCACAAAACATTGATATAACACAGGACATCAAACCAAACAACACCAGGAACATGCAAAGAGCCACAAAGACAGAGCATAAAACCAAAACCAGGTATCACCAAGCATATGCCTCTGTGAAGGAGCAGCTCCTGCCCGCTTCTAAACCCCCACCTCATCGGGCACAGCGGTGTACTCCCTAAGCCTCACAGAATGGTGGGCAGAGGCAGCTCAGGGGCAGCAAGCTGCCAGCAGGCATGGCTTCTGCAGGGCAGGCAGCAGAGCCTCGCTGGGCCCTAATTAAGCCATCACACAGCTGTGGGCACTTAGAGCTGATGAGGTTCAATGCTTGTAAAAAAAATTAATATGAATATTACAATTAAAATGTCAGATAATCATAAAAATAAAACAAAATAATAAAATACAAATAATAAAAACATTTTGTTTTCCTTTAGACTGGACTGTATGGACCCAGTGAGCACGTTTGCATAAGCAGGCAAGCACCCTCGCAGCTCGAGTCACTGTGCCAGAAGTGCTGGCATAATCTGGAGAGCATTGCTAATGATGTGCAGTAACAAATACGCACAGTTCTGGAAAGTGTGCTGGACTGCACCAGAAAAACAGACATTTTGTTCAAGCAAGTGCTGTTGAGATTAGCAATCTGTAATTTGATGCTGCTTTCGCTATATACATATTTATTAATGTGCATGGACATACACAGGTGAATGATGTAATCTTCAAAACTACACGGTCTTTGTGTTTTTTGCTGTTTCTGGTCAAAACAGGCAGTGAAGCAGTTCGGCACTAGTTTAGTTTGTCTCACTTTAGCGAAACATTTGAAGGTGGATGTGCGTATAGGAGCTTTTCTGGACAAGTGCCTCCATGTATATTTACATGGAACCATTTCATCGTGCCTGGTGTTACTGGTAAGGCTCCTATGGAGCTCCTTGGTTGCTCTCAGCAAGAGACTGAGTGCAGCAATCACGGTGTTGCCGTCTCAGTGCTGTGGGAGAGACGTACCAAGGTCCTACCTGGTGATTCCAATGGGAGGTGTAGGTGAGAAGTACAGTGGTGTTACACAGAACATCTCAGCCACAGAAAAGGATTAGGGGAGCAAACGTAGCCAAGCAAGATTTGAGAGAACAACTTTCACCCCCCAAAAAACAACAACAACAAAAAAAAAACACTAGCAACAAACCCAAACCAAAACAACAACTGCTACCAAAACAAACCAGGGAAGCCCGAAGAGCTGAGCCAACACCCAGCACAGTGGAAAGGAGAGAAGAGGAATTCAAATTTACTTTGAAAACAGTGCTGAGGAAGATGGAGGACATTTAAAAATTGGAAGAGATGACCCTGTCAGCTGAGGGCACGTCAATGCTTAATGGCCAAACAGAAAAAAAAAAAAAAGGAAAAAAAAAGAAAAAAAAGAAAAAAAAAGAAAAGAAACAAGGAAGGAATTCTTTAAACTATTACAAGTCCTGAAAGACAGCTGCAG
>JAOWBP010002392.1:11258659-11272753 GCA_028571105.1 Tragopan temminckii
GTATTGTGATGTCACAGTGCAGGTATTGTGATGTCACAGTGCAGGCTTTGTGACGTCACAGTGCAGGCTTTGTGATGTCACAGTGCAGGCTTTGTGATGTCACAGTGCAGGTATTGTGATGTCACAGTGCAGGCATTGTGATGTCACAGTGCAGGTATTGTGATGTCACGGTGCAGGTATTGTGACGTCACAGTGCAGGCATTGTGATGCCAAAGCACAGGCATTGTGACGTCACAGTGCAGCATCGTGACGTCATAGCGCGAGCAGTGTGACGTCACAGGGCGGGCGTTATGACGTCACAGCCACCCCTCGCGTTCCCCCCTCCTCCAGAGAAATCCAACCTGCTGATCGTGCGCAGCGGCTGCCCACGACCCCCCAACTCCCCCCCCGCCCCGCGCCGTCGGCCTCGGGCGGGAGCCGTACAGCGGTAATGAGAGCGCCGGGGGCGGGCGTCATTAACGGGGAGGCGGCGGGGAGCCACCCGCGGCCGCCGGGTGCCGATCCCAGCGTGCTGCCGTGGGGCGGGGGCACCCGGCTCGGCCCTCTCCTCACCGCGATGACCCCGCGCTGCAGACGGTCGCACCGCCGACCCGCGGAGCGGCCCCGGGCGGGCACTGCGGGGACGGGGATTCACCCGGAGACAGCTGTTAAGGTGTTCTCAAGTAATACGCAGCTCTGTGTTAGACTCAGTTCGACGGCTGGAGGCTGAGCTGCGCTGGTGGAGGTGTAAAACCCGATCCCTGCCTCCCTGTTGCAGAGACGTTTAGTCTCGAGTGCTTTGATCCAAAAGCTCAACTTGTTGTGGCATATTTATGTGCCTGACATTTTCCTTTGCTCCTTTATTTCTTTATTTATTTTTGCAAAACACAGTCATTACGAGATTCTGGGAAAGAAAACGTGCTGGCCCCGCTTCTGCCGTGCGCTGCAATGGGCCCTCAAGTTGCAGGCTCCAAGAGCAGGGGCAATGCACAGCAAAGGGACAGATTCGTTGGAGCGTGTGCGTGTTTGATACCGTGTGCCAAGGGCTCTCAGTGGTACCAGTGTGCCGCTTGGTGTGCCCAGAGCAGTCAAGAGGCTGGCCCACGCTGCTGGCCACCTTCCAGCAGTGGAATTGCTGCTGCTGGGGTTGGATGAGGAGCTGGAGCGAAGCACCAGCAGAGCAGCTGGAGCAGGGGTCCACTCTGCCACCAGCAGCACCTGCAGAAAGCTGAGCTTGTGATGTGCTTGAATCTTCCTCCCAGAACAGGGGCAGTGGGATATGCCCAGCATACACCGCCTGGTCCCAACCCGCCCCAAGGAAGGGTAGTTCTCCCAGCAGTAGCACAGCCTGCCCAGGTGGGTGCAGCAGGAAGGCTGAGCAGCGGTGGGTTCATGGCTTTAAGCTGGGTTCTGTGGTGTCAAATCAGGCACAAAGTCTGACTGATGCTTTTCCCGGGGATGGAGCATTAATAAAACCTCTTGCCTGGGGCAGGTGTGCATGTGATTTTCTGCCTTCTCCCTTGTGTGGGATGCACATGGAGTCTGCCCCTCTGTCAGCTGCCTTGCTGCACAAGATCTGTGGGGATGTGCTCCTGTTTAAGCCCTTTCCCACTCTGCTCCATTGGTTTCACGGAGCTGGGTTTCAAATGCATGCTGGGGAGGCACAGAGATGCACAGCCACAGCCCTCAGTGTGAGTCCAGGACTCATCTCAAGGCCCTGAGCAGGAAGCACTAACACTGATCCCTCCATCATGTCCCCAGCCTCCCTTCTCCCTTCCTTACCTTCCATACAGCCCCCCTTTGCCCGTGGGCTCTGCCTTTGCCCACAAGACCTAGCTGCTGGCGTCGGCTGCTGGGCCTTGCTGGGAAGTGGCTTGACCAGAGGAAAAGGCACTGGCTCTGTGCTTTGTGCTGGATGGTCCTTAAACTGCCAAAGAATCTAAAAAGAATCATCAAGGTTGGAAAAGACCACTAAGATCACCCAGTCCAACCACAAACCCATCCCCATCACGCCCACTAAACCATGTCCCTCATTACCACATCCACACGTTTCTTAAGCCTCTCCAGGGACAGCGACTCCACCACCTCCCTGGGCAGCCTGTCCCAATGCTTTACCACTTTTTTTATGAGTGGTTTGTTTCCCAATATCCAGTTGGAACCTCCCCCGGTGCAGCTTGAAACCGTTGCCTCTCATCTTATTGCTGTACCCTGGGAGAAGAGGCTGACCCCCACCTCACCACAACTTCCTTTCAGGCAGTTGTAAAGAGTGATAAGGTCTCCCCTCAGCCTCCTTTTCTCCAGACTGAATAATCCCAGCTCCCTCAGTCACTCCTCATAAGGCTCATGCTTAGGACCCTTCACAGCTTCAATGCTCTCCTCTGGATATGCTCCAGGGCCTCAATGTCTTTCTTGTAGTGTCTTGTAGTGGTTGGGTATAGAAAGAAGGAAGCCCTTTAGCACATAACGGTACACTACACTGAGGGAGGAAACCCACCTGCAAGTCCAAGAAAAAGGAGCAATATGATGATTTGAGTGGTTTGTTGCCAGTTCCGGCTTTCTAGGAAGAAGGTGCTGCTCCATCTTTCCTCACATCACTCAAAGATCACATCAGCTGCAATTACCCATCTAAACTAAATACATGGGATTGCGGCCTTTTCCACATCACATCTGTGTGGCAAGTTTTTCCGTTGCGCATCATTCAGTCATGTTGGGACAATTTGTTCAATAATGTAGAAGCACTTCATCACAGAACAGCATTTGAGGTGATTTACGGTTCGGTCTTTTAGCAGCACACCTGTAAATTGCTATAAATAATGCTAACCCCTATTAAAGAGACATCAGGGTGCCCTCCAGTTAATGGGGAGGCAGTTGTGAATGATGTTGGATAAGAGCATCACTGGTTTATGGCTGATATTCAGCTCTGTGAGCGTGCCCCTTAAGCAGACCTGGAGGTGAAGGTCCTGGTTTCTGAAGGGCAGAACCCGCAGGCGTCCAGCTGCACCCTGCTATACAGGGATCGATGGCATCCTGGGCTCTGTGCCTTCATTTTTCTGAGGGCATAATGTAACTTGTACTAATCAGTTGCCTGCAGCAAAGCTTAATTACAAATAGCTCAGCACAGATGATCTTCTCACTATACCAAGTCTTCATTCAGCACCGTGCAAGATTACAGTGAAGGAAGGCTACAAAAAAATGCAGGTAGACCAAAATCCCACTTAATGCTGAGCACATTCATCCCCAAAGGCTTCCGACACCTGAAAGCCAGCGGGCAAACCAGCTAGGAAAGTCAGCACAGCTAAACAGAGCTGGTCCACCTTCCATACATGCAGCCAGCGAGTTGTGTCCCTTCTCAGCAGTATGGAACATTTTCATCTTTCCTAGCAACACAACAGCCCAAATGTCTTTTTTAAAATGCAGCAATAGCACACGTAAGTGTGAAAAGAGGACTGGGCTCCTGACCAAGGACTCAGCCACGACAAAACAGAAAAAAAGTGTGGGAGGGACTTTGTCCAGAAATAGGTGATCACTACGCAGGGATGCAAAGGAACAGCCAGAGATGGCAGAACTACTTTAAACTACAAAACAAACTTACTTGGCTCACAGAACGCTTATGAACACTCGCATGTTAAAGGTGTTGAAGATAACCGAGAGGTAGAAATTCAGAATCCTTCAATACAAACATCTGGTCCGTGACGGGGGAGGCTGAATTTGTGAGGCGGAACGTGCCACGCAGTGGGCAGTGGGCCCAGGCCCCCTCCACCCTGCCATGGGTAGATGTATCCATCCCCAGGCGGCTACAGCTGCTCCAGTGCTCTGAGAGACGCCTGGTGTATGGCAGAATCCTGAGAGTTTTCACCTGGGGTGTGGAAGCCCACTTCAGTCCTGACAGGCTCATTGCATGCAGCTCAGGAGCCTGCCCTTGGTTTCACTGCTCTCCCAGCTGATGAAGACCACGATATATTTTTTCTTTGAAAAAAAAATAGTCAACTCAGTTCCCACTCCCAGTCCTGAAGATATTTCACTCCTGTCTGATATTAAGAAACGTGCAACAGGGACTGCAGAAATGAATCACACCATCTGATGGTGAGATTAAACCCAGCAGCTTTGGGGGGAAACGCACCATCTCACTGATGGAAACACAGCAGCTCCCTGCAGCAGGATGAAGGACTTGGGAAGAACACAGGCGGTGACTAAGGAAAGCATGCTTTTTGCAAATATGTTTGTTTAGCTTTCTATTCTTTTATTTCAGACACACTCTCAGCTTAGTTTTTATCTCCTTTGGCAGAGATGGATTTGGAAAGCAATTCTCTAGGCAGGTCCCACAGTCCTGCGATTCTAAATGCAGGAAGAAAGAGGAAAAAACCTAGAAACTGAATCAGGTGAGTGGCCACAACCAGCAGCACCTACGGCAGCAGCAGCTGGATGCCGCCTGTTAGTGCCGCATTTCAGAATGACAGGAAGGATTCAAGGTGCCATAAATCCTGGCATCTTTCTACACTACTGTCCCCATCTCAGGCAGTTGTTCAGCCACTTCTGCCAAATGCACTGCAAAATGCAAATGCTCTGGTGATAGTGCTCTGCCACAACAGAGGCTGGAAGGGGCGATGTAAACGCAAAAGCTCTCATTCATCAAATATTCTAATATCTAATACAGAGCATCATGGCTTGGTGGATATAAAAGCTCTCTGCAGTTCAGAATGCAAAAGTTGAAGGGGCTGCTGTGGTAGAGCAGGAGTCAGAAGTCAGGTGATCCTGAACTTCCCTTATCACAAACACTTTTCATCTGCACTGTGAGCACGGCACCAGCTGACCTGCCCAGAGAGCACACAGTGATGTCGCGTGGAAAGAGAGCAGCTGATTTCCTGATTCAGCCGTGCTGAGGAGCCGGGAGGCGGAGAGCTCTTATGAAAGAGAACGGGAGAAAATAACAGCAGACACTGTGCTTTGGGGAATGCTCCTGCAGGATGTTTTTAGAAACATAGCTAAGTCCAGATTCAAGAAATCCAATTGCCAACAGAGATCCTGTGGTCAGATGGAGCAATGCGTTCTCAGGTCCCTCAGGAAGACGGGGCTGCAATGCTCTGCGACAGAATAGGTCAGCGCTGGGGGTAGCAGCCTTTCAGAGGTGCTGTACCTCTTCATATGAGATTGTTCAGTCATGAAAGCTGGTATTTCAAGAAGCTACCTCCCAGGGACAAGGCCTACCTCTCAGTTCAAAGTTGAGCAGGAGTCAGGGGCTGTTGCTGCTCCCTTTCTAAGAGCGGCAAGCTCCTAGATCAGACTCCTGGGTCTTCCATATGCTGCTGAAGATCTGTTTTTTGCTGTCTTTCTGCCTCCCCATACTGCAGATGACCCAGCTACAGAGCTGACATGGAGACTGGATGGCTGCTAGAATGTTAGACTTTTTCCCCTCTGTCTGACTACGAAGAATGGAGCGATTCTTCCAGGGCTGCACACTCACACCACCTCCCAGAGTCTTCAGGTAGGGACTCACTCTGCTTAGGTCTCACCCAGATCAGCTGTACCTGGAAGCTGCTCTAGTCTCAAGGCTGTCTGACACATCTGTGTCAAAAGAAGACTCAGACATGGAAATATTCATTAACATGTTTTATTGGTTTTCAAGAAGCAGCACATAAATTCCATTCACCTACAGGCATAAGTGTGGAAAATATAGAGGTATTATAGAGATACACTATCAAACAAGACACTGTTTTGGAAAAAAAATACTTCAAGATATACCTTATTAATGGTTAGAAAACACGCTTTTCATGATCCTTCCTGAGGACAACCTTACCCTCTGCTAGGAATCACTAGCCAAGGCCATCAGATACATGCACAGTGAAACCTACCAAAATCCAAATCCAAAAGCAGCCTTCATTTCCAGGTCTCAGATACCACACCTCATTACACAGATTTTAAATGCATCAACATTACCACTACAGAACAGTTCAGAAACTGATCTGCTATAATACATTTGGCAAGTCTTTGTTTTGATACAGTCTGCGAGGAGCAGAATGGCCACATGCTGCCCAGACAGACAGCTACTTGTCAGACAGAGTTCCTGGGAGGGACAGCAGGGTTATACAGTTCAATAAACATTTCTGCTGGAGCTTCCTGGCTCCAGAGAACACAACTTGCCATTGCATCATTACAGGATGGTAGAAGTCCCCTTACTTTAATTAAAAGCTTTACGACTAACAGAAATTCTTATGAAGTATGGGAGAGCTAATGCTTTAGAATTTAGAGGATGAATTTTGTGACCATTTCCTCACAAGTATATAAAAGTTATCACTGAGCACTGAGTTCAGATTAGAAAAGTTTAGTGACGATTATGGATGCTGTTTAACAGAGCTGCATAACAACTTCTGGGACGAGTACAAACAATGTTCAGTTGTAAAAATGTACATGAAGTCTGAAAATTAAGAATTTAGAAACTTGTCCTTGAAAAATTGATAGCCAGCTTTTCTAGAATGTCAACTTTTCTTAAGAGATTTTATATGTATATTTTTTTCCACTATCAATGATAAATTCACATACCTCACTTTTTTTCCAACAACTGTCTCATAAAAGAAATTACTGATCTCTAAAATTAGTAGCCTCTTAAAGCAGTCCTTTTATGACTAGAAGAGTTTCCAGATTAATGTGATTTTCAGATGTTATTTCCAGTCTCTGTGTGGTTTCTCTCTTCTTTTTTTTTTTTTTTTGGTATCAATAGCATTAAAATATAAAGACTAAACCGTATACTGCTATTGTTTATTTCATGGTCCTGTTTTCCTTCCTTGCCTCAATTGTTTCATTTTTTTAACACTCACTAAGCATATTTGTATGTTTATATGTGCGTGTAGGTATGTAGGAAAATTTCTATACAAATTCTCAGCCTCATGAAAACATTCTAAATGAAAACTTGTAATAAGCCTGATATTTAGGCAATGAAGACCTCTAAGTAAAAGAATGCAATTATTATTACAGGTATTTATGCTTACATTGATCAAAAATCATCTAACGTGAGCTAGATAATAGTATATTTTTCACCACTCCTTTAGAGGCAAAACCCTTTTGTCACATGTCAACCAGTTACTCAGATTGCAACCCTGAAGAAAACCAATGAACTGAGTTATTGCTATGACAAAACCTATTGCTTGCTTAAAGACCCTCATAGAAACTGACTACAGATCCAACGGAGCTTGCTTCAAACTCTGACTCTGGAAACCTCTGTTTAAAGACAGGCAGGAGAGGTCAATTATTGGTATTAACAAAGTTTCAAAGAACAGGTTTTCTAATATGTGAAATTACAAAAGCTTGAATCAGTTTTCCTAAATAAAATCTGCAGGTTCCAAACTCTGCTTTGCCACATACTTTGCAAGGCAATAGCCACCACCTTCTGTCCCTTAACTGCTCTTGGGGTTAGCAGTGACAGCAGCTGAGAAAAACCTCTGACACTTGTGAAGACCATGGGAGTCAGACTGCTGTGGGTCATTAGTGGAATCTGTTGCCGATTTTATTCAAGTCATGGTTGAGCCACAATCGTTAAGCACAGATGCTAAAAATTATGGGAAGCTCCATGGATAAGGTGTCAAGCTTGGTGTCTATTTTATCTGAATGGGGCAATAATTTGTGATTAAAAGAAATCCAGACATTAAGAAAGTGATCTTACAGCATACTGAGAACCTTGGGTTTCCACGCACTTCAGCAGGCATATAGGATGCCTGGTATCTTAACACTTTGAAAGACAGTAAGTGACACAAACAATAAGCACACTGCTCTACGTTACTCTTTCCTTTTGTGTTTATTTCAATGACAGTAGCTACTTTTTTTATATAAACGTGGAGCCACACATATGACATCAATCATATAAGGACTTAGAGCTATCAGATATTTATACTGGAACAACATGCACCTACTTAAACAACAAAACTTCCACCAACGTTCTTACTTTGTTGCCTGAGTTTCCAGAGATCTTCCTGAACTCAAGACATTCATCTATCAGCTTTGCTGTAAGTAAGCAGGTGTTTTCTATAATGAAAAATAAAAAAAAAACAAAGAGAAAGCGTTGTAAGTTTATGCATACTTCTTGATACCTACTTATTTTATGTCTGACTTCAGCATCCAGTTAACAGATTTGCTTCTGTCTCAAAGGCTTATTTCTGTAAATTAAAAGCAACTACATGATCAAAAGCAATTGAATTCTAAATCCAGGGTAAACAGTAAAAAATAAGGAAAAAAAGTGAAGGAAACGTGAATTTGTTTACTTACGAGCAGGAAAAATATTGTTATTTAGACGCAGTACAAGAGTGGATGTGCAGTTGGCTGCCAAAATCTAGTTAAATTTTGGTACCAATGGCATTTTGTGAAAAATCACTATATTGTTAAAAAGAACATGGATTAAGAGCAAATACTGTACCAGGAACGATCTAGAATTTGGGTCTCTGGAAGGGATTCACAGGGGCTTGTTTCTGGAGGAGGCTCACATGGGCTTGTTTCTCTATCGAGCTCTGTTATTAAAAATAAACAAACAAAAGTATGTTAGTGTTTCAGGCTCATGACATTCCTATTAACAGTAGTAGCTTAGAGAGTTTATTTCAAAAATATGTAACCGAGTAGAAAGTCACAAGAGAGGGTAATCCCAGAGAACACGCGAGGTGAGCCACATAAGATACAGACTCTGAATCACATAACTGATGGGAACTTCTTTTCTTCTGGCACTCCAGAGCATTGGCTCTCAGAGGGGGGCTGGTTTTGAGGGACACGTCCAGGTGGGAACACCTGGAGAGCCAACAACCAAGATGTATCTGGGGGGTGACATCAAAGACAGCACTGAAAGATGGCATGGCAGCCAGAGGACTGTCCAGGGCAAGCAGTGAACAGTGAAGAAGGCAGAACAGGGTGAGGAGTTTGGATAAGAAAGGCTGCCATCTCTGAGCAGTGTACTCCTAACGGGATATGGTCAAAACAGCAGCTGGCTGCACGGCAATTGCTCGACTCCACCATTACTGCCAGCCAGATGCTTCCCTGCTTTCTGAGGAGAAATATTTATTGCAAGTAAAGCTGATCTCTTTTCTCGTTCTACTTTTGATAGGTGTGAAGAAAAAAGAAACGTTGTTCTCTTTCACAACAACTTATTATTGATTTCAGGACTATTTTCCTTCCTCTAATTATTATTATTTTAAAGGATAAGCGAATGCAATCTCCAGAATATTTGTCTTCTAATCTCTGTATTATCCTTAGCTGGATCCTTTTTATCTGTCACTACCTTTCTGCAGCGTGATGTCTAAAACTGGACTCTGCCTCACAGCCAGTGGTTCTTACATAGCATCCTAATTTAATTCATCTCCAAAATAAACATATTTATACTGTTGCAGTGGAAATAGAAAGCAACATTCAATGCAAAGTTTGGAACAGATGTAAACTATGTCTCAAAACTCAACAAAGTTTATATTTCATCATATCATGGGCTTTTATTATGCATAATTTTAACTAGAACTTCACCCATACTTGTATGCAAATAAGAATGGGATAAATACATGTACGAAGAGTATCTGAGAATTAGCATAAGTTATCAGACGGAATCTCATTTTGTACCAGGGCAGAGCATTAGAGGTTCACTCAGTATTTAACCATGTAGTTATTCAGGTAACATTTTCTGAAGCCACTCCTGAAGTACATCAATGGCAATACTCTTGCCAGCTTAATATGTGGAAAGAAAAATCCAACAAAACACCAAAATCCAAAATCCAATTCATCAACCAACCAACCAACCAACTGAATACAAGGATGTCTGCATCTCAACCATGAAAGACCGGTGCAAGAGTGGTGGGTAACTCAAACCAAATATGTGATTACATGTGTACAGGACAGATGTATTCATAATGAAACACACATGAAAGTGTGTCTCTAACAGTGATGTATCTTCCATAAATGGACACATAGAAAGAAACAGTGGAGAGGTGCATGTGATAGATGGGGAATTACAGCATAAATTGCTATTCTCACACACCCTTTGGCCTTTTGCCTTTGCACTTGTACACCAAACTGTTATTGCCTGATTAACAGTTCTACCCTCTCAGCAAATATGAAGCATATCAAATAACTGATGGAATACTGAGCCATAAATGTTTTCTTGGCAGTTTTCTGCTATTTGGGGACAATAAAAACATCTCATATTCATAATGGTAATACATGTCTACCACAACAGATCACACCATCAAGCATTCTCCTTCTATCTCTTTGTGTTGGGTAGAATGCAGAGATTAACATTAATATGTATTAATAGTATGTAAATATAATTAATCATAATAGGATGTTCCTGACACACTCTCAGTGCTGTTGATAAAACATAATTAAAATTGTCTGGTCAAATCTTTAGTGCAGCTAGAATTGGCATTCTGTTGTTTTTGCTGTTTACATGTGTCTATGTAGAGACTGCTATACTTCTAAAAACCTTGTTATTTCATTATGTTCCTAGGAGAACAGCTAAGCAGAACCGTAAGTCCTTTTCAGAATATAATTAGTGGAAAGTCACAGAAAATAATAAAAGCCACAGCTACCAAGACTTAAGCTACAATGATCAACGACTTAGAGGACAGGACATTATAGGCAACCTAATCTCAAAAGGTTACAAAGAAAATGGACAACACCTGCGTTGCTGAGATTGCGTGCTCGTGAGATGAGAAAATACTCGAAACCAGAACTCTACTGAAAAGCTCCACAAACTGATGAAGTGAGCTGAAAATTCTTTGAAAAAAAAAAAAAAAGGAAGGCAATATTTTGAGGAGATGACAAGAAAAGCAAGAATGAGAGTAACATGCAGGTGATGCAGAAACCATTTTTCATCGTCTCTTCCAATAAAAGAATGAGGTAAGATATAACAAAAACAGCAGTTGGTGGGCTTGGAGACAGAGTAGGAGTTCCTCGTGCACGGCCGACACATTGGTGGAACTCCTTGCTGCAGTGTGCAAAGGATTCCTAATGGCTGCGGGCTCAAGTGAGATTGCATACAAATGGGAGAAAGTCTATGTCCTCCCCTGCTTATCCCCTGTAGCTCAGGTGGCATAAAATATTAAAATACAATGCCTCAGAAGTCAGCAATGTATTTTTTACATATATATAGGTACGTATGCATGCAACAAAACATTTGCAGATGCTGTTAATGTGAGTGAACTTTCACTATTTTGTATATGCAAGAGAAGTCATTTAAAGCAATACAGTGTTTTTGTTACATCTCTTTTCTTTTGATACAGTGGACGTCATGTATTCAGGGTCACTATTACCTAATACTGTATTTTTGTCCCAGAAATGAGAGAGAGAAAGAAAATTTCACTGTATCCTTTATACCCTAGCTGTGATTTGATGGGTATGGTACATTATCATGCCAGCGTAGTGCAAGTGATGAGCAATGATCCATTATTGTCATTAAAAAACTACTTGCATTTTTAAAGGTCATGCAGCTGTTTTCAGTTATATAACTTGTAGTATGATGTAAGGAGGTAGGAATAAAGCTGCAGGACCAAATTAAGTGACAGCCAACAACACAGGCATGTCCCACCCTTGTAGAAGGTTTTCCTATTTTTTCTGTCTTGATAAGCTGAGAGTGATGCAATGATTGATTAAAGAGCTGTCTGGGCCCACGTGTTTAGCCACGCATGCTGACTAGGTTCACTTGAAAGGAAGGCAGTTGTACTCGGAGGTTTTATGAATATAAAGATTAATGAATTTGTACAATTTGGGCATGCAAAGCATATTTATCAGGCATATTCCATTTAGCATAAGCAGTAAACCATATATAAGGGTTGTGTCAAAGTTTACTGAATAGGGCCCTTGGTAGCTAATGCCACATTTCTCCAACAAATCAAAGGTATTGTTCTATGCTCACATGAATATACAGTAGCCATTACCTTAAATTTAAAACTCACTGTGAGCAGCAAACACACTGTGGGGATATGAAGGCCATATTGTATCAGTGGAGTCTGCAGAGATTTTCTTCATATGGCCTCGCCTGGTTGAAATATATGTTGCAGTTGAAAGCTAAAGGGATTACTTTTGAATAGTCATCACAAAGGTTGATTATATTCGTATATCATTTAGCTGGACCCTGCAGGCTATTATTCCATTAGCTGCGCTGGCCCTGCACTATCAAAAAGTTGATCATGTAATGCAAAAAGGTTACATGCTCTGTTAAGGTATGTGAAGCAACTTGAAATAGTAATCTTTTAAGAGCACTGCAGCTTTGTACTTGAAAGTAGATTGCATTTAAAATAAAAATGTGCAAAATGGAATACATACAATAATCCTACCTCTGTTTCCTTTTTTTCCCTATTTTGAACAGGCCGCGTGTGATTCGAGAAAGCTAATTGTGCCAAATTAGATGTTGGCTATAAAGTATTTTTCAGCCGCAGATCCAAAGAACTTCACCTCCATATAGCTGTGTCTTTAAGTGAAACATCTACTGAAATTACATTTCTGGCGAAAAAGATTTGCTGATGATGTTTCCCTTGCACATACAAACACACACACACATTTTCTTTCACTGCTTAATAAAATGAATCTTCAGACAGTTCCATTATGTGGATGCCTTAATATTATTTTATGCTAAAACACGGACAGCACATTAGATTGAAAGCATCTTACTGTTCCACAAGGCAGAGTAATCATGGGCTATCCCTAGACAGTAAATGCTCCCACTGGGGAAACAACGCAAACAGCACAGGCTAATGAATCACAGTCATTATTAATCACAAGCATTTGTAAGAGCCACATGTGAGCGAGATGAGCTCTCTGGATTAGAAAGGTTAGAAGGTGGGACCGAGAAAAGGACAGATCATCCAATTGCGTTTTAGAGTTAGCTAGGGATGGGCTTTTGCTTCAGTACAACTGTGCCTATGCTAGCGTCAGTCTTTGCGAGTAGGCAGATAGAGAGAAAAAATTTAGTCAGCTTGGTTCATTTGGCCTTCAGATCCTTGTAGGACAGTTTGGCAAAGATAAATAAAGGCGTGCAAACAACACCCTTAGGGCTTATGGCCCAGTTAGGAATGAGACCGCTTCTTTTATCGGACAAAGTTATTTAACTGAGATTGTAAAAGCTAGAGTTGGTACTCTTTTCAGTATACCATATGCATTATTGACAGCGACGAATGAATCTTTACGAGTACGGATGAGAGCTTCAAATGAACTACAGGAAGCACATTGAACAGGTGGGTTTTTCTGAAAAAAGGCTTTATAGATGGGTAGGTTTATGAATGAGAAGCGGAATTTATTGTAGGCTATTTTAAAGAGTCTGCTCAGACTACAGCAACCTGAGGGAAGGATTTTTATGGTTTGGGTAAGAAATTTAAGTGGGAATGTGATTTTTTTCCCCACCTAATAAGTTCTGTCATTTACTTCCTCATATTCAGTCATCCTCAGACAAGTTACTCTTCCTCTTATGTGGCAATACAACATAGCAGCATCTTCTTCACAAACCATTTGTTGAGTATAAACCTTAAATAACAACTCTAGCATGTCAGATTTTTTACTTGTAGGCCATCAAAAATGTATTTTCTCAAAGCAAAAATAAGACAGTGTATTTTTCCTATGTGGATGTTAGAGGTAAATCACAAGAATTATACAGAAATTAGGATGACACAGAAAAATCATCTTTGGAAAATTGCCATCGAGATAACCATTTCAAATGAAGAACTCTCAGAAAAATAGCTGCCAATCTTTAGTTAATAGCTTGACTTTTCTTGTCATCAAATTTTATATGAAATCCAAACTATGAGTTTAAATTTCAATACAGGATCTCGTCTCTGGCTATATTCCAGACCAAATTTGGGAGAAATTATAGAAGCTGTTTCAGATATACAATGTTTAAGCCTTCTCAGTCTAAGGCAAAGTTTTCAAAGCAGGCTGAAAGTCTGTCCAGCTAGTTAAACAAAGTTTCCACAGTGCCAAGGAGATCTGCTAGAAGACCAAGAGAAAGACTTCTTTTCTTTCACCCCTCACCCAGAAGTAGAATCAAGAGCACAGCTGGAACCCACCTGCTCTCTCCTAAAGACAAGACAAGCCCTGGGAGAACTCTCTGAGGCAACAAAGCTCTGAGCAAAGTGAAGGCCCTCGGTCTTGTGGTAGATACCAACTGAG
>JAOWBP010002392.1:11272853-11285167 GCA_028571105.1 Tragopan temminckii
ATACTAGACCAGGCTGCCCAGGGCCCTATCCAATCTGGCCTTGAACACCTCCAGGGACGGGGCATCCACAACCTCTCCTAAAGACAGGACAAGCCCTGGGAGAACTCTCTGAGACAACAAAGCTCTGAGCAAAGTCAAGGCCCTCGGTCTTGTGGTAGATACCAACTGAGCCCTGCCTGTGCTGAGGAGCTGGCGAGGGAAGAACATAAAGGCAGCATAAAAACACTGCCACTACTTTGACCTCTGCTGAGAATAGTGAGCCGCCACCGAAGCGAAAGCCCAGAAGCTACTCAGAACTCCTTATAAAACTTAATCCTTATCTTGCTTGCAGAAGTGGTATTTCGTATTCTTGTAGAATTTCTGCCAGCTTTTTTTTGAAGATATTCCTTTTTACAAAAATCCGCATATCTTAATGATACACACACAGACATTATAATACACATCTTCAGAGTTATGAATTAAATCTAATCTCACTGCAAAAGGCAAAGAAAAGGTTAGCAGACTGATGTTTTAGACAATATTTATGCAGAATTACCACTGCTAAGTTTATTTTAATGAGAAGCAAGGTTTAACAGGTGCTCCCTAAATGAGTAAAATACAATTCAACATAAATTTCAGATACAGCAATGACTCTAAGATCAAGTTACACCCAAGTCAGTACACTGAGAAATCCTCACTGCCTTCCCCCACACACTCGTTCCAAAGGCCCAATCAAAAACTGCACGACAAGGTAGCCGGACAGTTCGTGGCTGTGCATTTTGTAAACACCATCTACCCACTGAGTAAAACAGGAGGAGCTCAGTGTTTAAATCACTGGTAGTGTGTGATATTTATTTCTGAATATGCAGCTTGATGCATCTTCAAAGGATCTGGCTATCAGAGAGCACCTAGCACCCCTTTTTCTGAAATTCAGGCTCCTCAAAGGTGTCCCAAAGGGAGGCAAAGCTCAGATTACTTAAACACTTCCTCCTGCTTAATTATGTGCCATTAGCATACTGAAGTTCAAATACAGTTCTGGATGTCTCTGATTAGAGCTATCTATGATTTTAGTTCTTTTTCCTCTTACCTCTGTATTTTGACGTGAGTGTTGTATGTAATTTTGTTGAGGACTTCTCGTTTTGCAGATCTCGTTGTTTACATTCTAGTTTGGTGCTGCCTCTGAAGGATTACCTACTCTTCTACAACTATATGTAAGAGTACTTTTTAATGGTTGAGACTTTATTTCAGCATCTCCAGCGACTGCTCTGCCTAGCAGCTCACAAACTCTTTACCATTTGAGGCCTCAATAAGGCATGCATTTCTTTTTTCCCCCTCTCTATCTCCATGAGAAACTGTCCTGCAAGAGCTTAGCCAAAGGTATCTTCTGGGTACAGAAACACCAAGCCAGTGATGTAGAGAAAATCTACCAATGCATCTGCTACAGAAAAAGCGAGAATGCCAGGGACACTTTTTTTCTCCCTGTTTGACTTCAGCTTTACGTACACTAACTCATCTTAGGCATGAGCACATCCTCTCAGGCTAAAGAGATGTAGGGGAAGCATCTGGACGGGTACGTTTTTTAAAAGATGATACAAATTCCCTTATGGAAGTATCCATTTTCTTGTCACTGGGGCTTTCTGGAGATAACATCATTACCTGCAGCGGCTAAAGTCCTCCTCTAAGACTGACACAAAGTGCTCTTACTTCTCTCTTAAAAAGTATCTCTCTACCTTCATGTAAGCAGAGATCCCCATGTAGGTGAAGGAATCACTAAGCGTACAATATTCTTGGAGCAGATCAATGCATACAAGGGTAGAAATAATTGAAGTGAATTGCTTTTCCATGAATTCTCCATCATTGTGAAGATGTCCTCAGAAAGGTGGTGCAGCAGCTCTACTCATTGTGGAAGATTTGGCTGCTGCCCAGGCAGAAATGTGCTGCTAGGAAACCGGAGAGGAGACAAGGCCTCTCTCCCTTCCTTCTAGTCCAGCCCAAAAGCTGCTTTGCCTACTTTCTGAATTTCTGTGGAGGCATTCTTCAGACTGCCTCCCATGCTGCCCATAAATATCCATCAAGCTACCACGTTACCCCCATATGCTCTTTTGCAAAAGGCTCAAACAATATATATATATATAAATATTAATCACACAGCTGTCATCAAGGCAACAGCTTTCTCTGCAGCTGAGCATCGTCATAGTTTTATACTGCCCTTAGTTTGTAGCATCACTGCAGAATATCCAGCTCAAATGAAGTCCAACTATCATCCAGGTCTACAGTACCACTGTAATACAAATAAGAAAGAATGAAGCTGCTGGAAGTTAAGGTCTAGGTTTATGCAGAGTCCTTGCATTTATATATGGCAACGTGGATATAGCATACGTGAAATATCTGTCACGTATGGTTGTACAAAGTGTCCCGTGGACACGTAGAAAAAACTTTCTCCATCAGCTTTCTTTGCTGATTTTACCAGCAGAGTGAGATCAGGTCTAATTCTCTCTACCAGGTGCTGGGAACAGCTGGACCGACAAATTGTTGGTCAAAGCAATGTTGAGTGTTTGGTTTCTCTCTCTTAGTTTTTGGATTTATGGCCATGTTCTTCCAGATAGTGTGGGACAGCTTGAAAGGCTTGTCTCCTTGTCTCCTTACAGACAAGTAGAGATCTTCAGCTTTCAGACCAGTCATCTGGTTCTTTTGATGAGAAATAGATTCACATGAAAAAAAGATTATGCTGAAAAATGGAAATGGATTTTTCTGCTTTATTAGCAGTCAGTATAAGACTTGTGAGCTACTTTGGAAAGTTATAGAACCACAGAGATTTTTAAGAATGTGTAAGTAGAAGTTAAAAATAAATGCTCTGGCTACTCTGGGCCTGATACTCAAATCAAACAACCCTGAAGTCAGCATGGTTAGGCCAGCCATGTCAGATTGTTTCAAAACAGATCTTTTTTTAAAAAAAACATTTTACTTCAGTAACTTCAAATTCACTCTGAATTATGTCATGCTAATCAATGCAGAGCTTAGAAACATCCACCAGACAAAGTCAAGTCCTCCTAAAGTAAAAGATATCACCCTGCCACTCCGTTCTTTGACTGACGAGTGGTGAGACCAAGGTGAGAAGCGCTGAGTGACACTGGCAGCATGGCAGAGACTTAGAGCTGCTGTAGGGAAAAATGGGTGGAGGGAGAACAGAGACAGACAACCAAATTTCATCCTGACCTTTCCCTCAAAATCACAGTGCAAAGGGAGAAGAGGAATCAGTTATTTCTCTACTGCTGCCATAGGTCAGCCTGTTAAGGGAAAGGTTTCATTGGCAGCCCAGTCCCTCTCAAATGCATTGGTGGAAGTAGTGGCAGACACCACTTCATTTGCCATTCCTGCCAGTTTGAAGTGCCTTCCTAGAGTGTGTCATGTAAGTCATACACGGTCACAGCTCAGGTTTAAGAAAGGAATTTTTCCCCATGGAACAGATCTGAGATGGACTCTCACAGACTTTTTTTCTCTTTTATTTATTTATTTCTCCTGGTAACTGTTCTCATAATGAAATGTGTTTTGTAATTGGCCTAGGTTTGATGATATCACCATTTCTGCAACACTAAATAAAGTGAACGTGGGACTTGAGATGATTCCAACCTACTATCGTCCTGGGAACCCTCTGCCTGTGCCATCATACCCTTCCTGGGGCAGAGCGAGGCACCTCCAGAGATCACCACTTCAGCGTGCACAGAGGAGTGAGGAGATCACAAGGCTGCTAAGCAGGCAGCAGTGGGTTGGCAGCTTTGGAGAAATTTCCTTGTCTGACTGCAGAGCTCTCTGGCAAACTGCTTGCCGTGGCTCTATTTAATTCTTAATCTTTGCTTCTCTGTTTAATTCCTAGCTGCTTGGGAGGCCTGTTGTAACAAAGCAGTTAAAAAAAACATCTGTATGTACTGTTGGGCCTCCCCAAAGAGCACTAACTCGACACGTGGGCCATGACAGCTGGGCTCGGACTACTAAGAAACCTAATCCAGGGTTTCCATCATCTCAGTTGTTGCCTTTCTTTCATTAGTGTTTGACTCAGCCCCTAATGGATTCAGCTTTATAAGATCAGAAAAGAGGAAAGAAAGCAATTTATTCATGTTTCACTAGAGCTCACAAAAGACATGAAATTTCTCTAAAAATGCAAATTATTTTGTGCCACACAAGTGAGACTGGGCAACTAAAGCTCTTAGAGGAAGGCTCTTTCCCAGGGCTAATGTTTTTATACCCTGTGATTAAACAAATCAATTTCTTTATTATCACATCTCTTTTTTTTTTCTTCACAAGAATGTAAGGAAAGGTATACGAGCATCCTTTTTAATTCTAAGAAAATTGATTATGCGTGTTAATTTTGTTTTCAATCCCAGGCATACCAAAACAAACACTACAAACATATGTAGCAGAAATCAATCTCTCTTAAGCATCAAGATGGTAAAAACAAGGATTTAGTAAGAATCCAAGATGTAAAAGACTAATGTACAAACTAAGCCCTTATTTATGTAATGTGCCTTTATACAAGCTCAATATAAACCTGAAAGAAACTATTTCACGAGAGCAGAAATGGTTTACTTGCACTGCATCAAAAATGACCCCATAAGACCTCCTTTACTGAGATAGCCCAGATATTTAATGTGAACATATGTTTTTAAAGGATTTCCTGTCTTATGTCCAGTCATTCTTGTTAATTCATGGGACAGCATACTGCAGATGTGCTCTTTTTTTATGTTACATAAAGCAAAAAATTACATTTAACAAGTGTAAGGTTGGTCATAAAAAATAAATAAAAATATACTCTTAAAAGCTGGGAAATCACAAAGTGAGGCTATCAGTCATTATTATTGAGAAGGGCGAGGACAATGTGAAATAAAACTTGCACATCTATGAACAGACATTCCTAAAATGTCGGCACTTGGCTGTTATTTCACATTCTCTATAGGTTGCTTTCATCAGCCCAATATTTCTTTCTTTAGGGGAAGCTGCAGTACACTTTTACACTAGGTGTCCTTTTTAGTCACTGACTTAAATTTCAACAGTAATTAAATTAAACATTTTTGAACCTACTCACAAGTTTGTGTGACCGAAAAAACAGAAAACAAAGTCAATGATGTGTTTTGAGTGTTGTAGTTCCAGTTAAGATCTCTAACTACGTATTTGTTTTAACAGGAGTATTCTTCATTAATAATTGTTTAAAACACAAATAATATATTTTACAATAATTAGTTTCCTAATAATAATCCAAATCTGCATATATATCTGTGCATCTTAGTGGTATGTATGGCAATTTTACAATTATTACTGGTATTTATTCTGCACGGCATTAATCCCTCCTGAGGGCAAAGGAAATAAGCAATATTCTTTAGAAAAATGAATGCTCTCTTCCATTTTTTGATTGATGCAAAAGATGCCCATCTTATATATTTTTATATATATATATATATATATATACACACACACACACATACACATATATGTATACTTTTCAATCCAACCTCTAATCTCCACCAAGCATCTTCTTGAATTTGCATAAGATGGCATAGTCAAATAGTTAGTGGAAGGGATTTCTAGTTAGAGCTACTCCTAGAAAAGTAGAACAGTTTAAATGCAAGGCATGAAATCAGAATGGCTTTTGAGGCAGCAAGGTTCGATTTCCTTTTACCAGCGCACAGAAGACAGACAGAAACGTTGCTCCTTCAGACTACTCATCACCATTTGACACTGTCCAACTGTACAGTCTCACCTCAACAAGATGAATGAAGTTCACAGTAATGCGTAAGCCAACGGTAAAACTTGAACAATCTGAATCTTTCCCAAAAGCACAATCCCAGCAACAGCCCTGTTATTTGCAATGTTCCACAGGGATTAATTCTGCTTTTACTCTTCCATAACATCTGGGTGCGGCCACTAAGAAGGGTCAGATTAGATAGTATCAAATACCAGCAATATGTGAGTGACTCACACAGACCAAGAGACTCTGAGGCATTCTGAAGGTCTTGTTTTGATGCATTATTTATAATGTTATTGGTAATGTTACCTGATTCAGGCCAGAACAACTACACCCATTGAGACACATCTTCACATTAGCTACAACACTTCTAAATTTTGGGCAGTCTTTCTAACTATTCATTACTCTAGATACCTATGGGAAATTCAGAAAGGAGAAGATTTCTGCTTTCTTCCAGGACGCTGTCAGCTTAAAGAACACTAACTGAATTCAGCTTTTTAATAAGGATAGACTTATCATGCACATCTTTTTATATATATTTACATTCACATTACTGTTAGCAATGGCAAAAAAACCAAAAAACAGTAAACAACAACTTCACTATTAGTTATTATGTGGATAGGCAGGTTTTGTATGAAATTGATTTTCCTGTCTCATAGGGAAAACATGTTGCAGAGAACAATATTTAAAGCTCAGTTTCCTGGGAGTTTTTAAGTAATGCTGTAACAAAACAGGGTATTTTATTATAAGTTATTCTGAAGTTTAATTCCAAAAACAAAGAAAAGATTTACAAATACGGACTACAAGTACTGGCATTTCAAAAATAACATTAGTAGAGAAGCTTGAATTATGAGATATGGGAGACTTACACTTATCGATCAGAATCTGTTTATGGTCAATCACAAGATTAAGACAATGCTAATTAATTATTTTAAAAGTAGTATGTTTTCTAAGGAAATATCTATCCAACCAAATCAAAGAAACAAACAAGTTAGTGTGTGCTGCATCACTGCCAAACAGTCGTTGAGATGTGGGCTGAATCTTGACTGCAGAACTTTGCAAGTCTCTTCATTAATCACTGGGTGGCCTATTAATGGTATCTGAAACACGGTGAACTCAATGAAATGTTGTCCCTACATCTGGATATTCTCTATGAAAATTTAGGTCAAGATGTTTACATTGCACTCACCACTAAGGGTTCCATCTCTCCCCAGCTATACTAAGATTACAGTTGAACTTCACTCCTAAAGATTTTATAAAAAAAAAAAAAAAACAACTAACAAACAACCAAAAAAAAAAAAAAAAAAAAAAAGATACTAACAAGAACCTCAGTTGTCTTAAAACAGACTATAAAGACCAAAGATGGTAGAACTTGCATTGCAATTTCTTCAAAAACGAAGTATCATCCTATTTCACAGTGAGAATAACATGAGAAATCTTTTGAAAAAACACGACTACTATTTACTATCTATATGGTTTGGGGATGTTTGAAGCAAGAATTCCGTCCAGTGTGAAAGGCCCAGTGTCATATGAAAAGACCTTACCCCAGAAGGTTAATGAGGACAAAAAATTGGACCAATGATTACGGTCTTAGTCCTTGAAAACTGCAGAAAATTACTGTACCAAACTCAAATTATGTCACTCCTAAATTTAAGAATTCATTTTGTTACAGTTTAATACCCCCAAATACTTATTTTCTAATCAACCTCATTTTCATAAAATGTTTGTATTCTTTCTAATTTCTTAAACTGATCCTTAAGTAGACTCCTAGAGATTCTGCAGCAGAAAGTGAACCAATTTAAAAATACCTTTGTTTTGTGCTGTAGGTCAACAATGAAGGGGAAAAGAAGAAGATAAATCTCTGCTGTTAAGACAGAAGTACTCAGTATCTTGAATAAAAGGGAGTGATGAAGGGAATAATAAGCTTATCTCCCAAAACAGAATTAGGCATCAAGAAATGCTTGAGATATTGAGATATTATTTTAAAGTTTGTGAACTCAAATTTGTGTCCAAGTATTAAGTCCTACCTTAGCAAAAGTTTGTTTAATGCTTTATTTCAAAAGTTTCTTCAAGATGTCACTACCTTTAATTCCTGGCCTACATCTACCAGTGACCGGCTCACAAACATCTATTCACATCATCATAATCCTTTAATTTGAAAAGGTCTTCTAACGTAGTGTTTATTCATTAGTGTGTGCGGAGGTGCTCACAATCACACGTGTATACACACAACCATTTCTGCTAATCATGGTGTGATTTGGAAGGGACGCTATGTATTTCTTCATATGCAGAACTTACAGCAGCAAGCTTAAAGGGATGTCTCTCTGTTTGGTTTACTTCCTTATTTTTATTTTTTAATTATTGCGTTATAGTGCTACTTCACTAATTTGAGAGCAAAGATACCTTATAGCTTCAGACCCAGCCTTAACCAACACAAAACATTATGCAATATCAATCTAAGGTTACGTCTCAATATGCCGAAGAGGACATCTTCTGAAGTTTTCAAAACATGCCAAGGGTATTCTGGGACTCCTTTACAAACAGAAGATCACACAACCAACAAAAAAAGTGACTGAAGGATCACAAATTGAATTTATAATTTCTTTCAAAATCTTCCTTGCCTCTTTTTAGGTAACCAAGTAGAACACTCAGAAGATACAAATCTTTCCTTCTTTGATCACTGATGGTTTCTATGGTTTCACCACACTCAAGTATTCCAAACTCCTCTTCTAGGATAGCTTCTCTGAACAATTTCCTTTATTTGTTTTCTCAAAAAGGTTCAAATTTTTCCTCCACTGGCTAATCAATAACTAATGCAATAGTACTTGCCTACGTTGGCAGACAACATAAAGCAACATTTCTTGAAGAGCAAGCTGCTTCTTCCTATCCTAATTTGATTAGGATCTTATCTCTGTATCCAAAGAACAACATTTTGTTATCAGGACTAACTTTGACTCTGATTATTTAGCTGCAGCTGTGAGAAAAGGACTCGGAGTGAAGACTCAAGTCCCTCTGAGGAAAGAAATGCAGAAAAAAGATGGAAGAAAACCCTGAACACAGCAAAAACGTGAACAGAAGAATGAAAGAAGAAAGTGTGGAAATGGTAATGAAGAACAGAACATTTTTTTTTTTCTTCCAAACAAGAAATGAATAAGGCCACATAATGAAGAAACAATAAGGCACAATATATTTAGTTATCACATAAGGATGTACTCCACCACTTATTACTGTGAAGTCTTTCCCTGGACTTCCAATATGTAAGAAGCCACAGAAGTCTCCAACATATAGCTCTTAACTGAAAGCAGAAATGGAGCCTCTGTATTCTGACTTGCTTGTCAGAAATCTCCTTGGATAGCACAGACAAACACAGACAAACAATTGTTGAGCAATTGCTCTCTGTCCTCATTTGCCACTGATACAGAAGCCCGCTCCCTGTTACAGTCTAAGAACATCAGCGTGACACTATCACTGTGCCTACAAATACCCAATGACCACCCTGTTTTAACCTTTAATGTTAACTTTCATGTTAACAAGATAGTGGAGACAATTTTCTGAAATATAAAAGCTGAACGATATCAGGATGTTGGCATAAGAATGAGACTTGATCCATTGCCTCATTTTATGAAGACAAAAAAGAGCAGATTTCAGGCATCACATCTCCACAGACTACATTTATTCCCATTTCTATTTGTGTTCTTACAACGCAGTAGGTGGAATATATCTGCATGCTTCTTTTAAATATTTTTTCTGGTAAAAAAAAAAAAAAAAGACATAAGGAGTACTAAAGTAATGAAAGATAACAGCAGAAATGCTAGATGCATTCTTAGGATCGTATTTATTAAGGAAGATCTCCAGCAGAGATCTCTTATCGGCATCTCTGTTTTCTAGATAAGCACGAGAGAAACACTTTCAGGCTGACATCTCAGGGGAAGTGTGTGAGAGCAAACTGAGAAATGAATCAGGAAATAAAATCGTATTTGCTTAAAAGGTTTAAAGGACACAAACATAGGTATTACTTAAATTAGCCACTATACCAGCATAATACGAAGTGCTGAACTAGATGTCAATGAAAAACAAGAATATTCTGTGGGAGGAGGGACCACTAAAACTCAAAATCCCATACGAGACATATTAGCCACATCCATAGTAACGAATATAAGGATAGATAGGTGACTTAAAATGTTATAATGAGGAAAAGAAATCAAGATAACATTTGTAGAGGTCTCACGAGATTATTTTTCTTTTGAGGAACAAATGATGATCTGGCTGAATATTATCTGGCCAATTAGATTCCCAAAATGCATCAGATATTTTCTCTGGGTTAATAACTGGTTAAAAGTAGTAAATAAAGGTAAGAATAGATGGACTGATATTTCACTTTGAAGATAAATCAGTTGCAAATTCTAGAGTGATCTATAGCAAACAGCCAAGTGACAGAATCTACTGCTGATAAATGATTACACAGAGAAATAAAAATCACAAAGAACAAAAATCACAAAAAACACAAAGATTTCATAACTGGGCAATAATGCACCACATAAAATTTGGTGTTGATAAATGCAGATTAATGCACATGTGGAAAAGAGTCTTTTATGCACAGGGAGATTGCAAGCTTTAGCTTGGCAGAAAGATGACTGACAGGATATAAAGAGATGCACATGTTCTCATATGTTTTCACATGAAGAAAGGGGAAATTGTAACTCGCTGTTTCTCATGGAACAAAAATTGAGTAGCAAGAACTGAAACTGCATTACAATGGGCTTAGAAGAGATTCAAGAAAACTTATCTTTCTTCCCAACATCAAACGATAGAGTTGGGCCTCGAAATTCATTGCAATGAGATGCCTTAGCTGCCAAAGTTATGCAATAGTTCAAAATACACAGAAGAAATTCATGGACAATACAATAAAGCCTATTAAACAGTGGTACCTAAATTCAAGCTCTGTGTCAGGAAGTCCCTAACTTGCAGGTTGTCAAAAATGTGGACAGATCACCAAACAGAAGTATTACTATCATCTTCTCTTCCCTTTTCCTCATCTGTTAGCCACCGTTAGACAGATACCAGACTAGATGGAACTTGATTTAGCTTACTACTGTATTTTTTCTTCTAGTATGCTACTACTAGTAAAGCAGGATCATTCGTGAAGACTAGAGAAGGGTTAACATAAGAAAATCTAAATAGAAATGCTTCCAATTGCTCACCGTTTGAAGCCAGATTTCATTTACCCCTGCCGTATATGATCCCAGGGTTTTCCTTACTCTCTAAACATGGTATTTTTAGCCATTAAAACTCATTATATTAATATTTACATTTTCTGAGCATTAATGTCTCTTTGGCTTTCATTTAAAAGCTAATAACAAACGATGGCACACAAGCGCTGATCTTTCCAAGATATCAATGACTCTTTTAACTTGCAAAAATAACACTAATTCTATCTGTTATGCTAATGTAAAGAGACAGAGAAGATTTTCTTTCAGAGAAGATCCCTTGCTACATACACTGAACTTGGGAACACAGTACATTGTTACCAGAAGTCCCAACCCAAGCACTGATGTTCAAAGCCAGGAGTACCATTTCGTAGAGCAAGCAAAGTTTACAGGCTAGTCTTCAGCTTGCAGATCATCTGCAGCAGCCCTGTGGGAGGACAGCTTTTATAAATAAAATATTTGTGAACAGCGGTAGACACAGTACTATTACCAAGTCTAAAAAAAGATATCAAAGGGCACTGTTGCATGTGTTGAGCAACAAGCCTGTGTTTTCCCCCCCAGAACGGTTGTATACTTCTGTAGTATGCCCAGAAAAAAAGAATTTTTAAGGTAGTTTAGAATACAGTGCAGGACACATTTTTTAAAACTAGTGGTATTATTTTGTGCATATGTGAAATAAATATTGTCCACCAAATTAACTACAATTGTTCCTGTTTTTACATATTTTTTGACTGGAGATGCATTCTGAAATCATTGCTTAGGCTCTAACTCACTTTCCCATTGGGACAGTGAAAGGCTAGGGGAAAGGCTGAGAAATCCTTTTAAAAATGAGGAAAAATGGCTCAAATTTGGCAAACTCCTGTGTGCAAGACTCAATGCACACAAAGGCTCTAGCTCAAGCTACTGGCAGGGACCCGAAGCAACTGTGGAAGGACCATGGAGAATAGCAGTAGGCAGAAAGAAGTCCACTGGGAAACGAATTAAGCTCTAGACTGGCTGGAAAGTTGGTGACGTACATCTTCGTGCTTTCAAGCTCTATATATCTATCCATAGTCCTATTTTGTGAGGGACTAGGATCCATTAAGGAAGCACTGGTCTATGAGGCCATGAGAAATGGTGCACAGGAAAGATTTTTAATTAAAATATTCAGTATATCGTGCAGTAGATTGTGCAGTAGTTCGCTATGCATTTAGAGCCTAAGCAATGCTAGCAATGTCTAAATGACTAGGGAATCACCACGCAATTTCCCATTTTTGTGGTTTAAGCCTGATCCCTAAGCGTTCACTGCAGAAGTGGGGAGGAATTAGGTAGGTGTAGCTTTCATGTTTTCTCTAGTCATGCAAAATGCTAAAGACTTCAGGATTTGGGCTATAATAAGGCAATGAAAAGTC
>JAOWBP010002392.1:11309160-11332186 GCA_028571105.1 Tragopan temminckii
GGAAGCATGTCTGTGTAAGGTATGATGACTAGTTATTTTTGTAGTTTAGAAAAGATATGGTGCAATTCCCTTTCTCTTAAGTGTTCTCATATCAACAAACCTGCTACCACTGATGAACGTCCACTAGATAGGCAAAGTGCAATTTATTATGCATGCTACTTTAGGAAATCAAAACCATTTTTCATTAGGAAATATAAGTATTAACTAACATCATTTACTGATGGAGGGAAGCCAAGATTTGCAATGTTAGAGGTATTCCTGGAATTAGAGTACTCCAGAAAGAAAAGACAGTAAAAAAAAAAACAAAAAAAAAAAAAACAGTTTTTTTACATTATGTAGCAGACTGTTCTACTGCTGGACAATATTATCACAATGGCCCATAAATTACATGGTCGTGGTATAAGTTACAGTAGAGAAATTTTAACAGAATTTGTTTAGTGCAATCTTTCATCTTACATCTCACTTCTGATTTTATGATCCTTTAGGGATAATCCTTTATTAATGACGGTTGAAGTCACAGATAAGCGCAATCTAAAATTAATCTGGCAAGGTCTCCATTCTTCACCATGTTAATTTTATTTCAGCCACATCTTTTAAGAATGTGAATAGATAGGATGACAACTCGACTTCTTACATGACAAAAAGGACCTGTGCGTATTATAGAACGTACTATTTCTTACATCTGTGAGAGCAGGAGAAAGAATATTAAGGGACTATGTCTTTGGGAGTATGGAAGAAAGCTAATTTCACTGCATTTTCTAAGCCATAGTTTTAGCAGTGCATGCATTTTAAATCACACTGAAGGCTGCTCAGGTGTAGAATGCTAGAAATAGTTCAGATCATGTTGAAAAATGGAAGCGTTAATGGGACAAGATATCTCTATTGATCACAAGACTTCACAATTCATGGTGGTGGTGAGACAATCATTTGTGCTGTGAACGTGCTATCATAAAACAAACAAAAACGTACTAACAAAAAAACACACAGAAAATCCTATAGTAAAACATGTTAATTTTGTGAAGTTGGATTTTCTAAAAATCAATACATGTGAATACAAATTTTGGTTGAAAGCATAAAATATGCTGACCTTTAATCCTACTCTTAAAAATGCCTACATGATTTTGGGCTTTGAAGGTCTCCTGCTGAAGCATAGCCCTGCCAGATGCAATGACTTGGATCAGGAGTTGCCACACTCACAGAAAACACAATTCCTGAGCAGCATTACATGTAATCAATATCCAAAATTTGATCCAAAATTTTCCTGCCTTCAAATTCTTTACATACTGCACTCCCTTTCAGAAGGCAACAAGTCAGGAGATTAGTTATCAAGAGGCCTCAGAAATACTTTCTCCTCAGACAATACTGTGGTTTCCTTTTTTAGGCTTTAACACGGAGTCACAAGAATTTTTACCTCCCTTTGCTGATAATTTTTTTGCATACCTTTGGCAAAACAAAGACTAAAAAAACCCCCACGTTTGTTGGAATGCAGTGGCATCCCACAATGGCGTAAACTCTTACATGTGAAGTCAGCTGACTGGATCAAATACAGCAGATAGAAACACATTCACCTTTGCATTTATGAACACGGTTTTCTGACATCCCCTTTTTCCACGACAACTATGGTCAAAACATTCATTTTATTAATTATTCAATTTACCTCAACCTTTGTTACAGTTTCTTCCTGCTTGGTTATTGAAACGATTGATTCAGAAAATACGTCTTTGCTGAAAGACGTAAGCTATCTGGCAGTACTTGGATTTAAATGTTATCGTTCCTCCACCAGCCTAATTATTTCTTTTGCTAAGATAACAGAAACTACTGCTATTTTATTTTATTTTTATTTTGTCACAGAAAAATATATCCAGTCAGACCAGTTAGAAACGAAATCTTATTACCTTCCTTCTTCCTTTCATTAAATTCCCCTGCGGATTAAGAACTACTACTGTATCTTGTCTTGAGCAGTTTTATCCACAAAAAGACTGAGAAAAATCTAGCAGATTATAAATGCTGAGCTGTCTGAAAGAGCGAGAAATACTGTTCTACGCAGCAGGAATTTCCAAAGCTGTGAGTTCATCATAGGATGCACAGACATTCTGCTGGATGATAGAATAAAGGCTGTACCTGGAACTCAAAGCTGGTGAATCCTAATGCTGAAAATGTGCCAGCTCGTCTTTTGCCAGAGAAAAATATTAACAATGTAATGCCAGCTCTAACTAGAGATTTGGCACACAAAACATGAAGAGTGTTACAGATTGTGCTGACAGTGTGACACTATGTTTTCCTGGATGTAATCTGGGTATCTTGAGAGTAAGCTTGGAGCACTAATGAGAAAAATGATATTGAACTGGAAGAGCTGTTAAATATGCAGTAGCCACAGGGTTCCTAGAGTTTACTGGAACTAAAATGAAAATTGTAATGCCATCAATAACACTGTAAACTAGGTAGAAATGCTGAAGGTAAAGAATCTCAGCAGGCAAAGCTTGTTTCTGCTACCATGCTTGCCAGGACATAAAGAGCTTCTCTAATAACTCTCTTTTTATCCCAGAAGTCTTGTTAAAGAGAAGCAAGAAACTTGAGCTTAAAGGAACACACACATTTCAGGATATACATGAACATCACAACTGCCTAGAGAAAACTGTGTAAAAGCTGAATGAAAAACCAAGAACAAGAAGGTGCAAGAAGTAAAACACATACCGAAGATACAAAGATTGTTCTACTTCTCCATGTTTTATTTTTTGCTGTTGATACTGCTGACTTCTGTTGGCAGTGTATCTCTTTACTGCAGATACAGCTAATGATTCTCATATGAAACACATGCAAAGTTGCTTGACACTGAGTTCTTTTACCATCTCTGCTGACATTTTTGTCATCTTCACTACATTCTGCACTGAAGATCTAAAAATTCACCTCTTTGCAGGAGACGTGAGCAAGCTAACTCTGCCAGCTAACAAAATTTGTTTCTGATAATGATGCTGGGTATTCACTTATCAAGGAAAGAAAATCATAAATATAAATAAATAGACATTGACAAAGAAATGCATCGTCATTGAGGAGGAACTGTCCTAATAGCATCACTAGAAAACTAAACAGTTCTTAACTCTTCCGCATGTTGATGAACGTCCTTGTCTCATAGCTCTCCCTTATTTCCAGCATCCGATGTCCTGACACCAATGAAACAGCGAATTACCAGGCTACTGACTATTTATTCTCTATATGCAATTAATTACCAAAGCTATTCTTAACTTTTCCTATTCTATGAAAGAAAAAATTACAGAAGAAAGACAGAGAAGCAGTCCTTTGTTTTCGAGAATATGAGAATGGGGGGAATTCTGGACACAGTACCTATGAACAGTAACTCTGGATCTCCAAACTTCCATTGCAAGTGTTATGAATTTATTCTGGCAGATCTCTCTTTCCACTTTACTCAAGATTCACAAGTATACAGAGAAGAAAATTTCAAGTGAGTAGTAGATTTCTCTCTCTCTTTCTCACTGGAATACAGTTTGCTTGTATCAGTAAACTGATAACGGATAATTCAGTTTGTCTTGTATTTACATATACTACAGGGGGAAAAAAAAGACAATGAAAATTTTGCCAAGTGGAGAAAGAAGTCTACTCCACACAAAGTTCTCCCCTCTTCTGTATCTGAGACAATGAAACACGGTGGACAAATCACAGAGTTTTTGCTCCTCTCCACAATGTTGCTTACGTACTAGGATAACAAAAATAAAACAGAAAGCTCTTCTGAATTCATTACTATGTGAACGATGCTAAGCAGAACATACTTCTTACTTTGGATAACAGGAAATTTATTTTTGGATGTACCTAAAGAATTGACTGCAAATTAAGATTTTTTTCTTTTTAAGTTTAAAACCACGGCATTTGACTAGACTTAGAGACCAGCTTACCCAGAACTGTGATGCTTTGGAAAAAAAAAGCACTGAAAAAGTTATCTTCCATAGCAACTACTGCTACCTGTTTCTCTCTGCTATATTGTCTTTAAACCTATTTAATTCTGTCTTTAAAATAAGCACACAAGGAGAAAATCTAACCTTCATTCAACACAAGGGTAATCCAATAGGGTTAAACACAAGAAATAATTTAATAAAACTCTACAAGAAAAATGACTTAACCACTGAGGACAATACGGCACTAATGTGCTTCATAACCAATGTCTTACCGACTGTGAGAGGGTCAGTGCACATGTCGCTTCTGTTCTCCTTCCATGCCAGCAAGTACTTGAGGCTGATGGGATCTTCTGCTTCTATATGGTTCCTAAATGCCACCATCAGTTTATGAGCCTTTGCAATGCCACAATAAGTCCTTGTTTCATTAGCTAAGGACAAATTATTTAAAGTGTTTGCTGCCTCAAAAGCTTGACTGAAATATTCAAGAGCTTTGTCATAATTCCCCTAGCAAAGAAAAAAAAAAAAAGAATAAAAACAATTGTAAAAACCACTTGCAGTCACCTGTATATTACCTTGTTATTAGAACCTGCTCCTCTTGCACCTGGGAGATTTTGCAGCTGAGAGAATGACTCATGGCACAGTATTAAGAAAATCACTCTCCCTTGCAGTTTTAGTTTTACAATACAGAAAAGAACGCTCATTTCTTTATCAGGAACTGGATCATTTTTAATTGCCTGGGCAGTATTTTGAACATGCAAATCACTGTTCCAGTGTGAAGTATTAATACCAATTTCAGCCAGGCCAATTAGAAATTATCACCATTGTTTCATGGTCATACCTGCAGGAGGAAAGGTCCTAATTTACCACTGGGGTAATAAATTTTAGAAAAGAAATATTTAAAATGGAGAAAAAAAAAAAAAACAAAAAAAACCAAACCAACAAGGCTAATGAAGCAGTGAACACAAAACAATGGAAAGAACAGAAATGAAAGCCTACAGATTTATGGGAGGAAAAGTTTGTATGCCCAAAGACATGATTTCTAATTAAACAAAAGGGAAACAGTAGGAAGGAATAATGTGTCAGCCATTCCTAAATAAAGAAAATCCAAAGATTTTGTCTGTTTATCTGAACCATACAGAAACCCAAAATTCATTAATCCAGTAAAAAGGAGTATAAACTATAGCAGATAACACAAGGGCTGCTCCAAAAATAATGCCTCCTATTTTACTATGTTGGCTCACAACATCAGAGGCAGCTGCTGGTGGGATGGTAGTAGAAACTGAACCTTCCTACCAATATTTGACTACATTATGTTGCTGTGTGACAGATGGCAGCAGAGGGGCAGTCTGACAAGCCATCGTCTGACATGGAAATGCTCATGAAGCAAAGCTATGTCACTGAATTCCTCCATGTGGAAATAAATGGCACCCATTAACATTAATCTACATTTGCTCAACATTGTTAGAGACCAAACAGCGGATATGTGCACAGTGAAGTGGTGGGTGATGTGTTTCAACAGAAATGACAGAGATTTGAAAGATGGCCATACATGTTTTGGTGAGAGTGGGATGCAGGCTCCTTGTTCACTGGTGAAAACATAACTAATGGCAGTGACTATTTTGAAAAATAGTGTTTTGTAGCTGAGAATTTGCTCTATCCAATAGTGTTATTTTGCTCTTTATATCTGTTGCTGTTTCCACGGAAGGCATTACTTTCAGAGTGATCTACGTACCTCGAGAAGAGTTAGAAAAGTATAAAAGCTATTTTTTTTTAATGTAAAGTTTAGAAAGAAAACTGAACTTCCTGACCAAGCAGGAATGAAGAAAATAGTAAATGAATGTAATTATACAGAAAAAGATAAGTTATTTGTACTGATAGCTCTCTCCCCTCAGTGGATCACTTGTGATGGAAATCCTGACCTCAGGCCTACAAAGAAGAAAGTCTGATATTTTTCTGAGCAAAATAAACCAAAAGAGAAGTCAAGAAAAAAGTCAAAGGGAAAAAAAAATCTTGGGAGCAAGTCATTATGCTCATCTCTTTCCTGATATTGAAAGAACTAGTTCTGGCTATTGCCAGAGCTAGACAAATTATGTCTATTATTCAAATTAGTTACAGCTGCCTGCTCCATGGAAGGTGCCTCCCAGTTCTCCAGTTTGTGAAGAATTCTGCTGCCCTGATGCTACAAACTGACCTGACTGAAACTATGTTCAGAGATGTCTTATCCTGTCACTCTCTACTTGTTATGGTAAGACTGGAATTCCCTTCTGCATTGTAGAGATCAGAAGTACAGCCTACTTTCACACTTGTTGATCTTGATACTGCTTTTGCAGATCAAAATTTGTATGACTGCTAAAGGCTGTCTGAAACATTAAAAAAAAAAGAAAGGAAAGAAGGAAAATAAATTCCTGCTTAAATACAACAGGACAGCAAAATTAGGCATATCAGCACTCAGTAATGAATAAAGAACAATCAACCTGTTTAAAGAATTTCTGCCAAAAGTTTGGCAACAGAAAAACTTAAGAGCTAGAAAGCGTGAGGTTTACTGCTTATTGCCTGTGTACCTACATATATACAAGCTGAAAACTTCAGCATTTTACCAGTAACATGTAAGGTGCTGTTCAGAAATATTCATCATGGTTTAGAAAGGAAACACTTTTACTAAACACAGGAATACCCTAATATCTGTACTGTCCAGCCTGCTGAGCAAATTCAGAGAGTGATACATGGTTCAGAAATAAGGCACCTCAAGAGACCTTAGGGACCCCAGTTAAGGGAATTCTTTGTTGCCCTTAGCTTAGCACTGTCTGTCACTGCCCATCCTCTGATTTAAACAGGCCAAATTGGAGCCATCGGGTTGGATGGAACATAAAGAATTGAAAGCCCTTGTAATTTTCACAATGCTGAAAGGTTCTTCTGATCTGAATTTGGACTTTCCATTTACCTATTGTAGAACAATACCCTACGTATTAAATATGGTGTGAAAAGTTCACCTTACCCAAAACTTAAGGCATATTTTACTTACTCTTTTATTGTAAATGTTCCCGATCAACACACACGCATCCACCAGACTTTGGCTTAGATGAGCATCCTCAGCAAGCTTCTTAAACTCTTCCAAGCGTGTAAGACTTTCAGCCACTTTTCCCTGACTGAAGCAAAGGACAAGGGACAGAATTAAATATTCATCCAGATGGTGCCTCCAAATGCTGAGGATCTATCCCCCTGTTCCTCTTTGAGTTTATGTTACTCATCTGCTTTGTGGTAAAACTTAGACTGTAGATGGTTGCTTTGAAGCTTCCTGTACCGAGACCAGTCCATGCAGAACATCTGAAGGCAGAACCAGATCTTTTTGAGTGAAATAAAAAAAGCTCCAAACTTCTTTAGAAAACTGTGCCCTAATTTAAGGACAGTAGTTAAAATGCTGTTGACAATTTTGCAGGGTTTTTAGAATTTCCATTTATGAAATCTCTATTTATTTTTTTTCCATCTGAGCAGCTGATAATATTTTCAAAGCAATTGGATCTCACATCCTGACAAAGGGAGAAAGCAGCAACGCTAGCTTGCCTAGCTTGGCTTTTCCTCACCACTTCTTGCTACACAACCCTAGCAATAGAGCAACAGCTCTATAATGGTGCTGTCTCTTAATGCTAGGGATGACTTTTTGTGAGCATAACACTGCACTTTGGCTGGGTGGATCAAAGGTTGCTGGAGCCACGCAGGCAAACATATAAACTGTGAATTGCAGGTGTCACCTCCAAATCCCAGTGAGATCAGAGCAAACTGAGGTCACAGCTGAATCTAAGTTGAAAATTGGCTAATGTAGATTGGCAATAACACTTGCAGATTTCCATGTTATTATTATTTTTTTTTTAATAAAGCCGGTCTTATTAACAACATCAGATCTCTACCATATGGTTACAAGGTACAACAGACATCTAGGTTTTTTTGTGAGTGAGGCATTATGCTCTTTTTCCCTTTAAGGCTGAAGTGTTACTGCAGCTGACCTCAATATGAGCCATGAACTGGAGCCACTAATCTATGAGTACAGCATGTTAAATGTCAAGCTACCAAGCAAGACAGAAAATGCTGTCTCTTAATTAAGAAACTCACAGAAACAGAAACTTCTGTACGTGATAAAGAACTATGATTTATTTTCTGTTTTAAAACACCTTGAAGTTATATTCCTGCCATAAGTGACTGACTAGGTTTCATCTATATTTTGGCTTTTTTCGTGCTTTCAAAATCCAGCACGAGTCTGCAATTTTCTGCCTTATAAAATGAAGTAATTATGATAGGGTAGAGTCTTCCACTGGAGAGGGAACACAGTAAAGCATCACAGCAAATTTACAATTTTTCAGTGATCTCTGTGTGACTGAAAAGGGCCAGACTCCTACAAAAGGATGCTAAAACAATGGAAACTAACATGTTTGAAATGTTCGTGCATATACTTTAAAGTAAAGCTTAGTTGCCAGTCAGCAGAGCTGAATTAGTACAATTTCCTAGTTTAAGTATTTTAATGAGAATATTAAACGTACTGTACTAAAAACATATGCCAAATGTCAAAAGATTACTAAATTTTAGACTTAGAAACCTCTTTTTTAACCTATGTTTTTTCCAAAGAAAAGAAAATTGAGTGTATCCCAACAGAAATCCAGCATATGATTTATATAAGTTAAAGGACAAGGTTAAAGTGTTAGACAAATATTAATTCCAGTTTTTCTAGTTTTCTATATGCAGTGCACAGGTGCAACTTGAAGAGCATATTATATGATACAATCATTAAATCCATTCAACCAGACCTTTGAGAGTTAAAAACATATATTCTGAGGAAAAGGACTCCTCGGTCCAAGGAATGAGAATGAAACAGTGCAGAATATTTGTGTATCAAGGTGATTCCAGTTTCCAATTGGGAAAACAGGACTGTTAACACCCACATCCCCTGACAACTGTCCAATTATGTATATCACACTTGGCCTACTGTTTGCAGTAGAAGTAATCAATAAAGGATGTGGTTGAGTGAACATAGATTTTGGTTGAACCAATGCATGAAAACTTAATCATTTACTCAGAGTGGAGAAATCAAATAGAGCAGGGATGAAACAGCCACTGAGGGGTTTGTTGATTGTGCCACCAAGTTTGTGGGCTAGAGGCTGAAAGTAATAAAGCAAATGGAATCAGTGACAGGAGAAAATGTAAAAAGGGTTTCTTAATTTCATGAATTGATAGAAATGTTTTGATGTATTTTTGGTCATTTTTTATATTTCACATAAAAACCTATGTTCCGTGTATAGAAAATATAAAAATTGTTAGGGCATATAATATCTTGCAAGCAAGCAGAAATCAATTTGACACATACTAGAAAGATGGTTCTCAGTGTTAGAACTTCACTTATGCCAACTAGCAGCCAGTTGGTACAGTCAACAATTTTTTCAAGGAAGTACTTTTAAAAGTGCTACAGCTTGAGGTATTTAAAGTATGCTAGAAGGATTACTGAAACACTTCATCCTGCCCATGACCTGATAACATGATAAACAGTCTTTCTTGCTCAAAGATCTAATATTTCATAGTTCCTTCAAAAATCGACATGTTATTTTTTACAGCCATATACTTTCTCTCTCCTTAGACATCACCTTCCTAAATGCATGAAATGCAATTTCCTAAAGATATAGTCATTCATGATCCCACAGAACAGTTATGATGACTTCAGCAGAAGAGATTACACATCCACAGCAACTCATTTTCCAGTTTCATGTTAAAATGCCCTATGAGATTTTTACTCCTATTAGACTTTTATGAAAATATGCACCTTTTATAGGATTGCTCATGTGATTGAATTGGATGTATAAATCATGCGTCCACAAGAAGTCATTACCATGGTGGACACCGGCAGAATAAGTCAAGAACATGATGCTATTATGTCAGATATTTCCCTGGAAAATGACATGCCTAAATGCAGATGATAAAGATTTTCTGTTTCCTGTGGTCTGTGGAAACATCTGTAGCAAAGATTTCAAAAAAATTTCCAAAGCTATAGACAATTTCTGAGCCATAAGGGAGGGCTCTGCCACTTTCTCCAATATGTCACAAGGCTTTCAGTACAGACTCTCACAGACATTAAGATTATAATGCACTATTTCAGAAGCTAGAGAAATACAGTCATCTCTTTTTTTTTTTTTGAAGGCATTATCCATCAAGTTTAAAATGACTTGCGCAAGTCTAGTCTAGGTAAGGCTAAAAAAAACCCCACAAAACAGATAGTGATCAAGTTGAGTCTCAAGACTGCTACCAACAGTAATTATTCATGCATTCATCCAATATTTTCTAAATTTACCAGACATTGACTTCTTTGCTACATCAAGCAAATATCCAAAAGTTTAGCATGAAAGTATACAGAAACTTGTATTTTTTCTAAATTAAAGATTTAATAGCCCCTCTTTACATTAGCTTTTTCTACATAACACTGCGCTGTTATTTCATGCCTTCTTCTCCAAGTACCAAGGAAGAACAAGCAGAACTGGACCAGCCCAAACTTTTTTTGTGAAAAGTACTGCTGCTGAGTTTTGAAAAGTAAGTTCGTCTGAAGTATCATCTGTCATCCTGGTTTACAGAAATTTTTCTATTAGGAGCATCACATAGCAAAAATGCATTTAAACAGAAGGACTTGCTTAAGACAAAGATCACAGAGCCACAGAATAGTTTAGGGTTGGAAGAGATGGATATCAAGTCCGTCTGCCTGGCTCAGAACAGGGTCAAATAGAAGAAGATTGTATCCTGGGGGTTTTTAATAATTTTTGCAGGTTGTTTTGATCCAACAACCTTTCTAGACTACCCGTTTCAGCATTCATCCACACAATAATTTTTTTATGTGTGTTTAAGTGGACTCTCATGTATTGCAATTTGTCATCATTGCCTTCTGTCCCGTCAGCAAGTATCACTGAAAAGAGCCTGGCTCTGTCTTCTTTACTGCTGTTTGAGAGATACTGATTAGATCCCCTCTGAGCCTTCTCTTCCACGGGCTGAAGCATTCCAGCTCTCTCAGCCTCTTCTCCCAGGACAGATGCTCCAGTCCATCATCTTTACAGCCCTTTGCTGGTCTTGGTCCACTGTGCTCAAGTCTCTCTTGCACTGAGAGATGGAGCATATACAGTGCTCCTGAGGTGACCTCACCAGTGCTGAGTAGAGGTGCAGGATCACGTCCCTTGACCTATTGGCAATGCTCTCTGTAATGCAGGTTGTTTTTGCCATGACTTGATATTGCTGGCTTCTTGGGCTACTTGGCTCATGGTCTCTTGTTCACTAGAAAACTCAGGCTACTCTCTGCCAAGCTCCTTTCCCTCCAGTCAGTCCACGGCCTGTACTGGTGTCTGGGGATACTCTTTCCAGGGTACAGGACTTTGCTTTTCCCTCTCCTGAGTTTCTCAAGACTCCCATTAGCCCTTTTCTGCAGAGAGGCTAGATCCGTTTGAATAGTAGCACAACCATGTGGTATATTATCTACCTCTCCTCAGTTTTATATTAACCACAAACATGCTGATGGTGCACTTGGTCACATCATCCAGGTTGTTAACAAAGATACTAATCAGTATTGGTGCTAATATCAACCTCTGATGTCCTGGGGTCTACTGCTTGTGAATGGCCTCCCACTGGGCTTCATACTAAATACACGTAGGTGCTTTTATTCCAGAGTATCTAAAACAGAGAAAGGAAATCAATATGCATTTCTTAGGTGTGCCCTCTTGGCTGTCAAAGGCCACTTTTTACCCAGACTGCTGCTTTTTGTAAACGCAAGGAACTCATGAATGCTCCTGAGAGTTCAGACACCTCACTTCTACTGCCTCACTGTATCATGGTAGCCAAGTATGTAAAAGTCAGTCATAGCAATAGCTGGTGTACCAGCAACTACATCTTTTGCAATCAAGCTTACACAAGTTTTGAAAATGGGACCTGATCTGTTAAGTCTGTTTTGTGGCTTGTTGAATGTCTTATCCTGTGTGCTACTTTAGAATGTTCAGAATATGAACAACAAACTGCATCAGCGTGATGAAACATACTATATTCTTAGAGTTTTTCTATCTTTTTTAGCGTGAAAAATACGCCTGGATTTCAGTTCTTCAGCAAGACCTTTCCCAAATTTGTGGGGAAAAAAAAGAAAGGAAAAAAAAAAAAAAGAAGAAGAAAAAAGCCCTCAAATTACGTGGGGTGGGAAGGGGGGTGGGAAAAGCATAAATCTGTTCATAGGTACAGAAAAGCTTTGGATCATACATTAAAAAAAATTGTAAGAGTCTAAAATAACTTTCAATGAAAGGGTCACTTACTGCAAGAAGGGCGCTGCTTAAAATTTAAGCAGTCAGTAATGGGAAGCGACAGACCTCTAACAATTTAAGTCTTTCACAGTTGAATGAATCTGCACTGACAGCCAGACAAGGATGTGCTAACCTACCTTACCAGGATCTTGTCTATAGCTTCATATGCTCTTCTTAGGCCTGCAGAATCACACAGTGCTGTGAAGATTTTTATAGAGGTGTTCAAAATCTGTGAAACAGAAAAATAAAACCCAATAAATACAATGCTAGGATTTCTTTCTTTCTTTCTTCCTTCTTTTTTTCGGGGTGTGTGTGTGTGTGTGTGTGTGTGTGCAATCCTTGTGCTCATATAAAATGCAAAATTAAAGTTTTCCCATGCTTGCATTTCTTTTTTAATTAGTTGCAATAGAAACAAGTTTTTGATCATCACTCATCATTGTTTGAAACTACATAATAACTACAAACTAAAAAGATCAAACTTGTATTTAAATGTCTCCGTTTCAGAGCTTTGCAAAAAACGAAGAGATGTTACCAGATTCACAATTTAGATTTCCTTATTCATAATTTAAAATATTTTAAAAAGCTGTGCTTTCATGAATTTCTATGAATCAATACATTAAGACGATGCCATTTATTTTCAGAGAGGTTTAGAAAATACATTCAAATACAATTTATTTATTTTTCTTTCTTTAAAGTATCACTATGAGAACTTTTTTAGTGCAATTCAAGTGCATAAGAGTTGCATAAATTACAGCTTACATGTTTAAGCAAGGATTGACTTAAAATACCGTAGATAATTTTGTTATATTTATGACTAATTATTCATGCACGTTAATATTGGGATATACTCTTTTATCGTGACCTCTCTCATAACTGAGGGCTTACAGCCACTGCGCAGAAACATATGATCTTAATTTAATTTAATACTGACATCACCTGTATTGCATAATTTCTCTTTTCAACCTTTTTTTTTTTCCAATGGTGGCGAAGGGAGAATGCATATGAAATTAAATCCTGTTCTTTCCTTCTTCTCTCTTTGTTGCTTGACCCAACCTATTACACACATGAGAACACAGGAAATCTCCAAAGACTATCTATGGAAATCCTTTTTGCACATTTCCAAGAAAGGAGTAGTGAATGTCATTTACCAGCTTTGAAGGGGGATGGGAGATGCAAAGGGACATGTGACAGTAGCCTGCGTGCCCCAAGATGCCTATTTATGGTAAAGTAAAAGATAGGGCACTTCCTATTAAGACTGCAACCCCTGTCATTGGCAAAGTGCATGGTTCAAAAGAATACAACTTGTGTGTGCTAACCCTACGGATGTCACCATTTCTGCTGTTGTTTCCACTGCACAGCTTTCCTAGCTCTTGAAGGAGCTTTGCTACACATAGATGTATTGCTAGACAAGGCTCTTATTTTTCAGTTACTGAAGCTCTGTGTGTACCAAATGTGCGGCTTACTAATGTACAACATGCTCCTTATCTTTCCTCACATACTTATCAAAGTTGTGTTCTGACGTTGTACATCAGCACTGCATCCTATACTTGAAGGTCATTCTCGATTGAGTTATTGATGCATATGATACGACAAAAAAAGTGAAGGCACTACTGTTATGAACTTGTCACATCATTTCAGAACTCACCCTAAACTGGATGCATAAGCATAGCTGTGAAGGCCTGCAGTCTGTCATTCTGATAATCCAGGCTGGGAACAGTAATGTGCAGGTGCCCAAGAAAGAATTCTTGGTTCTGCACTTAGCTCAGAGGATCTGCAACATTTGTTGTCTGTCACTGTTGTCTGCAACAGTGCCCATGTCAATAAGCCTGCCACGATAGCATCAGGTTTCTAAAATTTTATGTACTGGACTGAAAATCACCCCCACTTCAAACTAACCTCTGTGTTATTAAACTAGGCCACAGGGCCTCCAGTGGTTCCTATCTAGCACTGAAAGGTTACTTACGTGCCCAAGGCTTAGGCTGCTATGCTGTTTTTTCTGTCAAAGATATCACAAAACCTAAAAAGTACAGATGAAAGCCAAGAAAAAGACATAGCCAGAGCAGCTCAAATAAAAGGTCAGTTCATTACATCTCTGCAACATCTGCTAAAAAGAAGCAAGTAAGTAAATAAATGAAGTCTTTTTTCTTTTTGTAATTAGGAACATTCATTTAAAATCCAAGATCTTCAAAAATCGTACATTTCATTCTAAACAGAGATGAAATAAAAATAATTAAATCATCTCGGGGAAAGAAATATTGACAGATTTCGATAGAAAATACATGAAAAAATATTCTACGTCTGCATTTCAAATAACTCCTCCAGCTTCAGGTACTTGGTGGGGACACAGAAAGGGACACATTCGTGATGGTAAGAAGCTATTCCCCTCTATGCTACAGTTGCCCAGAACCCATTTATGTGGGTTATGTAAAAAAGGGCCTCCTCACCTACGGTTTGTGCTTCATTTTCAACATTCAAGATAGGAAAAGAAGAGGATGTAGAGCAGAATAAAACACTGGATTAATACACTAACATTAGAGGATTTCACTCAGAGACTCTTGCAATTATAGTACAATTTTAATTATCATTTAAAATGAAGAAAATTACAGATCTTTCATGATGATGAATCAAACAGAATTGACACAATGATCGCTACTGGAATTTGTAAACAGCCTGAAAACACTAAATGGACAGTAAAATGTCCTGGTTTATTTTTAAGGGATATTAACAACCAGTTAATCTATTTGTATTCCTATGAATACCATATAGGAAAAGACATGCTCGTGGTAAGAGTTCAGTCTGAGTGGGCATGGCTGGGCCATTCACCTGCTAGTACTCTGATAAGTGGATAAATATTGGGAAGACTGACCATCCAGACTGCATGGAATTTACATGCTCCCTTGAATGCTGCTCTGTGTTTAAACACACATGTAGGTCAGAAACAGGCCTTTCATTTTGGCCAATCTGTGCAGAAGACAAGGAAGAGGTGGAAGATGTCAATAACTAGTGCTGAAAACATAAATATGCATAGTGAATGTGCAGTTTTGTTGTGTTTGTGATCTTATGGAATACAACTACCATTACACAAAGGATGGAAAAACTGATTTAGACTGCAGAACAAAATTCTGCTTGTTAAGGGAACACACTTCTGCTCCAGTATTTAATGGTAAATACTGTACATTAAAATTTCATCTTGGTAATTTTTCTCCTGGTAAGGAAATGCAAATAAAAATTGTGTAAAGAAATACTGAATGGGACTACATAAGAATCTGTATTATTAATACACATTTAAAATAGCGGGCTTGGGCATTATACAAATCTAGCTAATTTGCCTTTTCAAAAAGTCAGAGTTTGCAGAGATTTAGAGTTACTGAAGGAGCAATGCACATTTTTTTATTTACTTATTTTCTATGTACCAAGAGTTTTGAGAAAAGATGCTCTTGCAACAGTTTCATCCTGATGATGCTAGGTTCAAGCATCGTTGTAAAATTTCTGTACTGTTTCAAAGAGTACTTCATATTCTAACCAACGTGTGGGAAAATTTCATGGTATATGAACTTGAACCAATTAAAATAATGTATGGTTTGACTTAGAAAGAAAAAATAAGGTAAGACTAACAAAATAAAGACTATTAAAGCTGTAATGACTATGTTCACAAATCAGGTTTTTGGCCCTCTGTGAGCATGCACAAAGACTGTCTCAAAAAATAAAAAACTCTTAAAAAAATGAAGAGAAAATCAAAATCCAATACAGAAATGAAGACTGAGTTTCAGTAACTTGCTCTCTAGGGTTCAGAGAAGTGGTAAAGTGAAGACTTCAACTTTATCTTCCACATTACAGATCGCTGTTCAAAGCACCATCCACTATTATCTTGTTGTATATGAGAAAAAAAAAGGGGTGAAAAATTACTTTTTATCACTGCAAAATGGAAATTAAAATATCTGAAGTAGCACTGTATGATTGTTTTGCTTTCTTTTTTCATAGCAGCTGCATATGGGTGCATCTGGAAGGAGGATAGCTACTGTGGAAGCAGCAGTTTGATTACAGAAACAGCAACTCCTGTTTCTTTGCAAGCCTACCGTGGCTACAATTTGTTACAGCACAGAAATAAAGCAAAATAACAAGGGTAAATTCCCAAAGTAGATCCTATTTGTGGCATAGCTCTCGCACTAATTCTGTACATAGTGATGAAGTACACGTTTGCCTCCTTAGCCAAGAAAAACATCAGTCAGATCTCAGACCTAGATTTGCTTTTCCGTTATTTCAGCATTCTGCCATGTGACCCTCCTGGGGTTATGTCATCAACACTATCCACTCTCCCAGATCTGCCTGTTTCCAAAATCTCACCTTTTAAAATTTCGTTGTTGCTATTGTCACACCTGCATTCCTTCTGTATATACAGAGACACATTACACATCTCATTGCTACACACTGTAGATTAACGAAATAGGACACAGGCTTCGCTAAACCTCAATATGTACATCTGGGGATAATGGATGAAAGAGTAAAAATTGAAGGTATGAATTTATGTTGAATAAAGAATGCCTATCCAAGTCAACATAAGATTAATGTTACTGCCAGTACTTTATCATTTTGGTAAAAAACATTACTCTGACAAAAACATGATGGGATAATATTGATTTATAATACTGTAACTTCAAAAAACACAAAGCCACAGTTCTGCTCTCAGCTTTGGCACTTGATATTATTGTCAAACTTTATTGGAAACGCATTTATTTTGATTTCTGAAAATCTAACAGTGTTTAGCCATTTCACGGCTGGTGAGCAGTAAAGATGCTTCTGCCTCATTTACAGATCTTGAACATGAATCAGACAATCAACCGCAACATTAGTCAAAGAGAACACTAGCTAATGATTTCTGACAGGCACTGCAGTAGCAGGCCAGGGCCCAGCCTGGGTAGCAGCATCTGACAATATTTTTTTCTAGAGCCAACAATAGATGTTGGAAAATAGAAAATGCAATCTAGTAATGCTGACCTTGTACCACTTAGTACCCCATATATTTTCAGAAAGAAAACACACTACCTTAACAGTCACCAAATAATCTTTTCCATATCATTCAGTGGAAATAAAAAAACAATATTGTCATATGCATAGGCATTTTCCAGTTCAGTGAACTCTGTCCCACAGCTCCCCAATAAATGCATATTTAAAAATAAAATGGATACTTTTTAGTAGCTCATGCTGGAACTCTGATAATTCATTTGCTATAGATCATGAGAAAAATCAATCAGAGGTTCTGTCACAGAGTTACCTTTCCCATCTTCTGTACTACGCTGAATTCACCACAGGGGCCAAACTGCAAAGCTTTTGGAGCTTGAAGTGCGCATAACAGAAAGGACCTATGCATCCATTCCACTGCAACTGCTTTCACTAACCTCACTTACAAGGAGAATCACACAGGTATTCCACAGGAAAATCAGAGCAGTTCTACTTTCTTCGTATTTTTGAGGTTGAGAATACAAGTTTCCTCTTGAAACTGCCATTTTTCCTATACAAGTGACATCTACTATACATGGGGTAGACAACATTTTTATAAAAGAATAACAATCTAATTTAAAAGAATTGTTTTCCCCAATTTTCTGTTTTTTGTTTTGTTTTTGTTTTTGGATCAGTGTTTACCCCTTAACCAGTAATATACTGAATTAGATTACATTTTGATAACATTTCAATACCAGTGCAGCCCTTATTACCATAATTCAAGAGGGTACATGCCTGTGGCAATTCTGAGTAAGAACAAAGAAGATTTTCACAATGCAAATTTGGACGTATTCTTAGTTTGGACAAAACACTGTGTGCAAGAGGTTGAACAGCAGTAAGAAAATTGTATTGCTCATTTAATGTATTGATTATAGCAGAGCTTATTGATCCCAGGAAAACAATACACAAACATCAACTGAATGGCAGGCCTTGCCTTGTTAAATGCTAACTGTACTTAGGCATAACAAGCATCTAGAAGTAGTATAATACTCAGGTTGTATGCTCACAGTTAAAATATATTAACGCTGGATGCCATGCTGAGGAATGAGGGAGTAGTCCCTGAATTGCTAGAACTGCTCTCCCTAGAGCACAGGCTTTTGATAAGAGGTGGCTATTATTAAGATGCTACTTGGATGATACTGCTGGATAAGTAGTTGCCCCTTCCACTCCTCTCCTGTTATACTTGGCAAGCAAGAGTAATATTTACCTTGATGCTCTATGAACTTGCACAGCAATGCTAGCTTCAAGTTATTCCTGTCTATATTTGCTTGGAGCATTAAAGCCCTGGGGAGATAGATTAATGTTTCACTTATTTCTTAACAGTCTATCAGGACAGAATCTAGATTCTTTTCTGGTCTAAAGCGTTTCTCGTATACTTTACATAGCATTCAGAATATAGGTGTTTTGCTTCAATTCTGAATGGAAGATAAGTAATTAAAAACAACTCATTAAAAAACTTCATTTCCACAGAACCATTTCTACTTTCTATTTGATTTCATGAGGTCAGGAGTTTACTCTCAATGCTTGGTTTTTCTGCATAGCAAACTTTAAAACCAGAAAATGTACAGATGATTGAATAAATGCTAACTTCTGTCCTTATTCTTATTTCTTTGCTATTAGCTTCTGTATTACTGTTGTTAATTCTGGCCTTCTGCACCACTAACAGTGAAATTCTCATTCTCTGTAACTACAACTTTTGTAGAAATGCAGTCATCATTCTGCTATTTAGCGCACCTCAAAAGGATTTTATTAAAATTAAAATAATAATAATAATTAAAGAAATAAGCCTGTTCAGAGCAAAAACCTATGCAAAAGTCAAAGCCAGGAATTTAAATTTCTAATTATTGCACAATTCAAAATCTTTACTGCAAAAAACATTACCCTAGTAAAGGTAGTTAAAATCTTCATTTAGTACAGGAATGTAATGTTTTTCCAAACCAGCCACTGTTGGCATATTTTTTCAAAATAAAGCATGGCTTAACAGTCTGGAGTGAAGACGCTTCATCTGTTACCCTTTAACAGCAATATAAGAGGAAAATACAGTTTATGTATCCTTTCCATCCTGACAGATGTGACAATAGCTGGAAACACTACGCCTGCCAAGAGCTTTTATCAAGTATGTTATAACAACTAGTAATAAGTGTAAATAATAAATGGCCACGATCTTATGGGAAACGGTGGCAATTCTAAACAATTTTTGGTGCTTGCTGATGGGAGTCTGCTAGTCTTGGAATTCCCTGGCTTCCCAGTAGAGTTTTGGCTTGACAATAAACAACAGTTTAATACTTGATCTAATCCCAGCCAGGAGGTAAGTTCAACAGCAAGCTTTTGCAGATGTTCACATCCAATAATCTATCCATAATTGATGAAACAGGGAGGTCAGATGTAATGGTTGCTACTATTCCAGCAACAAATAAATGGTTATTGACAAAACAAGCCAGTGTGGCTCTGAGTGCCGAGCAGTGACAAGCATGAAACAGTGCTGAGACAGAAGTAGTGATGTGAATACAGTCCTTCATCTTGAGAATTCCTCAATATGATGTGTGGCATGAGGGCCACTCTGACACATAAGCAGATGGAGTTGACTCATAAAGGAAAAATGAGATTCTGCAACAACATAAAAGACAAAGGCGGAGGCAGAGAAAGAATCAAGGAGAAAGGGGTGGACGAGATTGGAAATCTGGGTAAGTGCAACTACGTGAATTGTTCAGAAATGTTTTTGTATAGTATCATTGTGATCCAGATGTCTGGACTGCTTTTATCACACTGCTGTGTCTATACGAATGTACCACACTGTCAGAATGCTGTAGCCTCCTAAGACCTTACTAACCATACTGTATGCATGTGCATGCTTCGATGCTCATTACATTCTAGACTTTTTATAGAGGATCTATAAATGTTCTCCTTCATGCACAATAATATATTTAGTCTACTCATTAAAGGATATTTTTAACTACAAAAGTTCTCCTAGCCAAAAGCAAACATACAAATCCTTAGATTTGCATAACACAATGGAAAAAATTGCAGAGATAAACAAGAAGGTATTAAAAAATGTCTGTCAGTTAAAAACTTATTTTTCTGTATAAATACATGGAAGTAGGGGAAAAGTTCTCAATCGGATGAAAACCTGATTTTTTTTTGAATTTTAACCCATGTGAGAAATGTAGTAAAAGGATTAATGGACTGTTTTTATTGACTGAATAAAATTTGAATCATTTACATGCAGACATTCACTCGAAATCTTTTCCATCCATTTCAGTGCTAAAAGATAGTATTTTTACAATTTTTACTATGCAATATTCTAGCATGAAAAACGGCAGAATGAAATGGTGGCCATTATTGCTATATGTAGTCATAAAAAGATTTCAGGCAGAAATATTTTAAATATTAATATTACTAAAATCACTTAAAGCACAAAGGAATGCTAAATCGATTTATTTAGAAGTACAATTTATTTCACACTTTGCTACCAATTCTTTTGATCAGTTCTGCAATAATACATAAGCTGAAAGAAAAACAACAAACAAATTGCTTCTAATAATGAAGCAGCAAGCTCTAGGTTTCACACAGGGAAATTTCAGTGTTTTAACTTCTTGGGTTATTTATCTATCAAAGGGTAAGTTTTAATTTCTGTAAGGTGACTGAATCAAGACCTCGATTTGGTGCTTCTGATCATGCAGAGTTGTTAAGCATTTGCTACACCTGAATATTTGAGTCTGAAGTCAACGGGAATAATCACATTGAAATTTAAACATGTATTTAATAAGTAAATTGCTGTAACTTGAACTATACCAACACGAGTAACCAATTTAATTTTAAACGCCTTACTTTATAGAATTTTTTAAAAGCCTGTTCATTTCAGCTAAACCATATGAAGGAAAACAAAGCCTTGTAATTAGGAATATATTTGCATTTAAGAATTGAAATTCCCAAGTTTGTACAACACGGGTACAAGTGCTCCATTTCTCAAAACATATAAGCAGCCTGACTTCTGTAAGTTTATTATCTAATAGAATTAAAAATTTCTTACGGATTTTTTCACCCATTTGCTGCAACCTTGGCTGTAAATACATGTAAATACACTAATAGACACACTACTGAAAAGTTCTTGTTTCTCAGACATTATAAGCTACAAATTTAGATGTGATGCAACTATCCCTTGATTATAATAGTTTTCAGGTTCCTAAGTTTAGCACACCTAAGCTAGAAATTCAATACAATCTAAAGTAGATGAAGTAAACCACCTCTATAACATCTTTTTAACACAGAATTTTAGTGCTTTGTCTTTTTTGTTCCTATTCTTTGGGAATAAAACAGATGAAAATGTGTATATTAACAGTTATATTAAAAATTTTTTTTAGCAAACCTAGAAAAAAGTTTCAACATAGTAAGTAGAAAATGCCTGCATAAATCCCATCTTTTAAGTTATAGTAGACAGCAGTTAGAGTTTTAGAAAAACCTCAGCCAGGACAAATGGACTAGTTTTTAATGGTTCTATGTCCACGTGGAGGCCAGTCACAAGTGGTGTTCCCCAGGGTTCCAACTGGTCTTCTCCAACATTTTTATTAGACGGATTGAGTGTACCCTCAGCAAGTCTGCTGATGACACCAAGCTGAGTTGTGCAGTTCACACAATAGAAAGGAGGGATGCCATCCAGAAGGACCTGGACAGGCTCAAAAAGTGGGCCCATGTGAACCCCACGAGGTTTGCCAAGTCCAAGCTGTTAGTCTTGGGTCAACACAATCCTAGATAGGAATACAGTCTGGGAGAAGAACTTTTTGAGAGCAGCTCAGTAGAGAAGGACTTGAAGGTCCTGATGGGTGAAAAGCTGGACATGAGCCAGCAGTACGCTCTTGCAGCCCAGAAGGCCAACTATATCCTGGGTTGAATCAAAAGAGGGGCGGCCAGCAGGGAGAGGAAGGTGATGTCTCACTCTGCTCCGCTCTTATGAGGCCCCATCTGGAGTACTGTGTCCTCCAGACCGGAGAGCCTAGCACCCTCAGTACAAGAACGACACAGAGCTATTGGAGCAGGTCCAAAGGAGGGCTGTGAAGGTGATCAAAGGGCTACAGCACCCCTCCTACGATGAAAGGTTGAGGGAGTGGGGCTTGTTTATCTTGAAGAAGAGAAGGCTGTGGGGAGACATTACTGCAGCCTTCCAATACTTGAAGGGAGCTTACAAGTAGGAGGGGGAGTTACTTTTTACCTGGTCTGATAGTGATACGACAAGGGAGAATGGCTTTAAACTAAAAGAGGGGAGATTTAGGTGAGATGTTAGGAAGTAATTTTTTACTTAGGGGATGGTGAGGTGCTGGAACAGGTTGCCAAAGAGAGGTTGTGGATGTCCCATCACTGGAGGCATTCAAGGCCAGGTAGGATGGCTTCAGCCTGATCTGGTCGGTGGCAACCCTGCGCATGGCACATAGGTTGGAACTGGATGATCTCTGAGATCCCTTCCAACCTAAGCCATCCTATGATTCTATGATTTGTAGCCTTATATCTCATAAAACAGACACTGTATAGCTGGGGTCACAGTCTGGCTTGTACCTTGCCTGGGAAATCAAAAGGATAAGCCATCTCCACAGGTGATATCCAGCACAGCTATCCCAAAACAGTATAGTCAGAGAAAAGTCTCCACTTGCTCCCAATAACTACCAACTGCTCTGCTCTCAATGTCTTGGTTAAAAATGGATGCAAATATATCCATTTGCAGAGAAATTCAAGGAGGTTTTATAGTTCTGTCCTCACTATGTCAGAGCCAAATGAACCTCCAGTAAGTGAATTTTGCTACTTTTGAGTCCAGACATAGTAGCTAGCTAT
>JAOWBP010002392.1:11335813-11356225 GCA_028571105.1 Tragopan temminckii
TCGAACATAATTAGTTCTCAGGCTTTTAAACTTGCACATCTTTATGTTTTTACACCTAAGCAGGTCCACTGAAATCCATTAAAGGTATCAAATAAAATTAAATCAATTTATACAGATTATGCGCCAGATGAAATTATGTTAGATTATACACCAAGTGCCTAGCAAACAAAAAAAAACCTTCTCCAACAAACATAGCCCATTCAATACAAAGTGACTGCACATTTTTGATGTAATAGGCTGCAGCTCAATCATTTCAACCTTTAATTACTGCATCAGATAATGAATATTTTGAACATATGCTTCTCCACTCTAGAAGACATGAATGAAAGAGAAACAAGTTTATATGCATGCTACTGTGTGTGCGTTGGGGGAGGGAGTAGCACGCTCAGCAGCAAAAGGAACCAAGTGGCAACAATTGGAGGAAATGGTATCTGTAACAGCTGCTCCTTTCAGATTCCCCTAGAAGGAGACTGCCTGAGGTGAACCACAGCACAAAAGGATAAAGAAGATGAAAACTGATGCAAAGCAGGAAAATAACTGCTGAGACCCCTGAGTCTACACCCGAGTAGTCCCAAGCTGTGTGGCAAGACCTCTTTAGCATGCTACAGAAGCTGGTGATGAACTACATATTACCATGAGGCAAACTGGCTCCTAGCAGTATTGTCTGCATGTTATGTGTAATGATAACCAGTGGTCCCCTGGGAATGGGATGCAATGATTTCATCTCTGTAAGCATCTGAGCTCCCCTTGGATACAGAGACCATTAAACTGAGAACAGAAGGGTAAATTTTAGGCAATGATTTCTAATTGGAGAGTGAAGACAACTTGTGTTCAACAGCACTGACAACCACTGATATTTTACTGCTCTCTGTACTGATGATTACTAAGGACAAAAGGAACTAAAATGTTACCACTTTTTCTCAGTCCCATAATGCACAATATATTTTCTGAATGAAAGTTCTTCATAGGTTTGTTATGCAATCTCATTAGAGATGTCAATATTTTAGCAATCTTTATTGATTCTGTAAAGTATTAATATTTTCATTAAAGATAAAATACCATCTTTAACAGAACTTATCCATTTATGTTTTGTATTACAGAGAATTTATTTCCCCTTTAATTAAAACATATACTGCTTTCCATACCTGTCAGGTGTTTTTGTAAGACTAAAGGCACAAGCCTTTGTGTACACATTTTAAATTAATAGTAGTACATTACAAAAATTGAAGGTACCAGAATCTTCCTCAAAAACAAACAAACAAACAAAAAAACCCAAAACAAACAAACAAACAAACAAAACCAACAAAAAAAAAAAAAACCAAAAAAAACCCAAACAAAACCCACACTGCATGTAACAAAAAGAAATGAAACTTCCAAATGATTTCTGTAACTTTTTGGCAGAAGACATGGGGGAGCAATACAGGGAAAGAAGTAACTATAAAATTTAAGCAAAATGGACCCTGAGGAAACAATGCCAGAATATCTAATATTTTTGATGCTTTCAAGGGTAGTTTGATCCTTTTTATAATACAGAGACTAAATAGTCTTGTTCATTAATAAGTTTTTACTGTGATGGAGAGATCAAAGGCACATGTAGGCTTTGTTTAGCTGATTTGTCTTACTGCTCTTCATCATCCACACAACTTATTCTGACTCTCAGAAACTTAACAAGAAAAGTTGTTCAGGTAAAAACGTCTTTGTACTTGTTGGTCAAAAACCAATGCAGATGAAACTTCAGCACAAAACAACTCCAGCCTAATCTGTTATACTGAACATTATCATGTTCAGCTGCAGACTACAGCTGAGTAAGAGCAGGCTTTTTGGCTTCTGACTAGAAATCCACTGTCTACAACATAAACATCCTACTTTCCAGAATGAGTTTGATTTAGACAGAAGAAAAGGCAATCAGCATTGAAGAATTATATATAAAGATGGTCCAAACCTTTTGGAAAAATCGTATCATGAATCACTGAAAGCATATAAAAAGTATATTTCAAAAAAAATCTAGAATACGTCCTACACCACAGGAGCAAAGCAAGCAATGGGGAAATTCATAATCAGTTCCACGACTTCTACTGGTCGCTCTGAGAAAGATGAACTACCACAACAAAAACCACAAAGAATGCTCTCTATACAATTTGCTCATTAATAAAATCCTGAGTAACTCCACAGATAAAGGAAGAAACTAAAATTGAAACAGTAATTTTCCAAATGAGTAACAGCAATAATCACAGACAAAACAAATATGTTTTTCCCACATTTTTAGAGGGTCATTAAAGACAGTGACCTCTCTGATGACACACAAATCAAGCTGTTGCTTATCTTTCTTCTTCCGCTGACCTACGAAGAAGTGGAGAAACACTCCTTCCCCAGTTGTCACATGTAGAATTTGCACTGTCTTTGAATGATTACATGTGGGAGGCTCAAGGGAAACATGAAAAGTGGAGCCTGAACTCATGCATCATCAGAAGAGATTACACCAGCACTATAGCTTTTCACATCAAAAGCAATTCATATTTCTTCCACATATTCTGAAAAGCTTAACATTTGGACTGACAGTTTAATTGTTGCTCACAAATACACTGTATCAAACGAATTTCAAAAATAGTTCGCTTTTTCTAAAAAAATAAAAAATCATAACCAAATAAAACCTAAATAAAACTAGGTAAAATTGCTTTATATGCACATAAAGAGAAAAGCTAAAGCAACGTTAAAATAAACTTACTGATAATGCTGTCTTCTCTTCTCCAGCAAAATGATACACTAAACTCAAGCAATATGCAGCTTCTCCTTCCATCTTCTTTTCACCTCCTACAGAAAGGATTACAGCTACAGTTACCAGTGTAGTCTTAACAAAATGACATAAGCAGAGACAAACCTTGCAGGTTATTAAACAACATGTAGACGCTTATATACTGCTGTAAGTTTTTCCTTTCCCTTACCTTTGTCATTTATCTTTTTTTCCCAAAAAGATCTGCTTCTATTTAAACAGCTAATTAAAATTAGAGGCTACGGGTTTAAACAAAGTTCAACAAGAATGTTCAACATAGTCAGAGAAAATGTCTTAAAGTAAGTAATGCAGAACAATCACCTTAACGTGCTGTAACGTTCTCTGTCACGAATTATTTAATAGAACTCTATTCTCACATTAGAACATACAAGCACCCTGTCTTTGTCTCTACAAAATAAAATATATAATGCATCCTAAGATACAAACAAACTATATTGATCTGCATACTTGGACATCAAGAGATAACTGTCAGTGGGCCAGGCTGAGAGATCTGGGACACTTCAGCCGATGGAAGAGAAAGTTCAGGCAAAGGATCTCATTAATGTGTTCAGAAGTCTGATGGAAGTGTACAAAGAAGGTGGAGTCAGGCTCTTCTAAGTGGTCGTCAGTGACAGGACAAGGGGCAGCTGGCACAGATCGTAATTCCATTTGAACACAACAATACTTTCCTGCTGTGAGGGTGGTGGTCAAACAATGAGAAACTCAGGGTGGTTATGGTGTCTCCACCTGCAGAGTTGGTCAAAACTTGACTGGATGCTGTCCTAGGCAACCTGCTCTAGCTGACTGTGAAAGGGATGGGACTTGATCTCCAGGGGTCTCCACCTCAGCTGTTCTGCAATTCTGTAATTTTCTTCCTTCAGGTTCAAAGTATTTACACATACTAAGATATAAAGATGAAATCTTAACTTGCTTATGATAGAAAATTGCTTTTTGCAAGTGCTAAGTATGTAAAATGTAAAACAGTCATCCAGCAGACAACATCATTCAAAAATTGCCAAATCAACAATGACTTGCTAACCAAAATCTCACTTGCTGGTTATGGGTTTACGGTTTTATACCATTACTTCCACTAGGGTGTTTTTTTTTTTTGGAGATGAAGCTTTCAGAAATCTAAAAGATTCTTTGTTGTCAACAAGAAGGCCTTCCTGTTTTAGTGAGACCTGGAAGTGTATGAATAGCAATTTTCTTTGACTTCCATAGGAAATAATTGTTCAGTTTAACACTTCACAATTTCTACTTTACTCTTCAGAAAATCATAGCATGTCCATCAAATAAAAGTACATGAAAATGTTATTTTATACGTACCATTTTTTGCCATTCTGATAGCTTTTATTAATGTTTCGATGGCCTGCTGTCGTTCTTTGTTTTCTAGCATTCTGTCTGCTTGTAATATATAAATTCTCCAAAGATGCTTACACGCCAGTGAATTGTAAGTGTGGCCTGTCTCATCCTTCCACGTTGAACCTTCTGTTAGCTGGTAAAATGCTTCGTAATGCTCAACAGCCTTCATGACATGACCTGAAAAATTTCATTCATAACTACAACCAGTGTAATCAACAACATTTTGATAAGTTATGAGTGTGTCATTTTCTTACTAGAAAGCCAATTGCATCCCAATCTATTCACAGATTTTTAAGCAATCTTCAGTATCTAACTTAGAAATCGTCTGAAAAATTACCGAAATATTGCACGTTTAACTTTTCACATTCTAAATTAGCTTTCTTCGTGGATTCACAGTGTTGGGGGCATATGATCTAAAGGATGCTACGTTAAAATTTTCTAGAAAATAATCTGTTGTAGGTTCATTAAAATGATCTGTGTGGATCTTATATTAAAAAAACAACCAGCCAACCAAACAAAAAAACTGGCATGCATGGATAAACAATTGCAGTTTAAACTGTTCATCCTTTTTTTTTTTTCTTTCCATAACGAAAATGCCAAAATATTTGGAGAGGAGAATGGAGAATAAATATATCAAAACTACAGAAAAGAGTCTTTACTCAAATAAAAGAATTGATGAAAATAATTATTATGGAAAGAAATAATTCAAGAATTATTAGTAGGTCAGCTCTGGAGAGTAGATGCAGTGAGATTACTGGAAGAGCAAGAACCACTAATACATTGAGTATTGAACCTGATATTCAAACCTAAGTTACTCAAACATCTTTCAAGTAGTTCCTCCTTCACCCCCTAGCTTCAGCTAGCTTTTTACATGTAGTACATTTAGGCTTTCTGGACAACAGAAATTCAAAGCCCTGTGCAAGAACTGAAAAATGTTCTGTATACATAGTGAGTTACAAGTAAGCTAAGACTCCATATACGAAACATATCCTGTACTACCCAGTACATTGTTTTTGCAAAGAATATTCTACAGCAAAGTAGAAATGCAGAGGTGACATTTATTTAAGTTTGTATGTTTGTGATAGAGGAGTTCCGTCCTATAGATCATTAACATATCAGTTATTATTTGTATTAAAAGCTGCAACAAATGATGAAGTTACATGTGTTTGCACTTAACACCTCTTCTGGAACGTGATCTCTAAGAAATGATTCCTGTTTTACAGACTTTTTAAAGTGCTGCATTCAGATTATTAAGAGAACTAGAAAGAATTAAGAAAGAAGGAAGAGAGAAGAGAGTTATTTTCTATTGGTAAGGAAGGAAGAGAAAGAAGGTTAGAGAATGGCCTGCTTTCAGCACCGTAAGGCAAAACGAAAGCTAACTTCCTGGACCCACAGCCAACCAAAGGCAGTAGAACAGTTATGATAGATTCCTCTTATTAACCTTAATTTAGATGTCTTTGCATATGTTACCCTTTTATAACCATGCTTTTGACTTTGTAATATAAAACATAACCTTTAGCTTTAATAAAATTAAACTTATTTTCATATTAAGCTTTCCTGTTGATTGAAGTGAACTCAACTAAGATTGACAAGCACAAGAAAGTTGACTTTCAAAAAAGCAACTTGAATTCAACTTACGTAACTGTCACAGAAAAATCATTTTAAGACTCTGCAACCTACGATACATGCAAGAGTCCCAGAGGATACAAGAAAAACGCTGAAGACTGAAATGCAGATGAAAAGGAGGACATCCTACAGCAGGCATTATTTGATTCCACCATTGCTGAGGACAGGTACTGGAGAGATGGCCCAAAACATGGTTAAAAGTATTTTATTGCCACAGTAGCTAGAAGACCCCTTAAGCAGACAGGAAAACACGTACATATTCTTAACAAAATGACACATGCTTGAAATAAGACTGGCCAAACAGAAATGCAAAGTGAAATTATCATCATCAAAAACTTAAAGGATTCGATGATAGTAAAGGCAGGAGGAAATAGACGTGTAGACTTAATAAACCCAAATCAAAACACTTCTTCATTCTAAAGAGATTTCCAAATTTTGTTTGGGTTTCTGTCTATCCAGCTAACTTCATAAGGCAAATAAAACTCAGAAATCAATAGAATTGGAATTATCCAAGTTGCTAAACAGAGATTTTAGATACTAATTGTAAAAGCTAGTGTTGTTCTTTTAACATAGAATGGAAAGATGGACGTACGTTTAATTTTAATAGCTAGATCTGGCATTTTATCCACTTGGATACTCACAAGAACAGAGTCCTCATTGGAACTCTTTCAAGTCTACACACAAATGGATTGTCTCTTATAAAGCATTTGTGCTTCAGTTTCACTACATATGTAATGGGTTCTCTAGAATAAGAGAGTTTGATTCACGTATAACTCAAAAACTTCTAATAGGAATGGGAAGCAGAAAACTCATGGTGAAGAGAAAACACCTTGGCCTGTAATCTGAAACTGAACACAGTAACTTTCTTGTAAGACTCTTAAATATAAGAGGGATCTCTTAGAGGGATGCAACATTATTGTTAACTATACACACATTTCTTGGGCATTCCTCAGAACTATTTAGATTATGAGAACTATCAGATACGTTAATTTCTGCCCATGCTCCCCCACTTGCAGCATCCCCTTGAGAAAGTTTCTGTCAGACTGGAAATTGGACTCATATATTCCATATATCCCACAGTTCTTAAGAGTTGACCTAACCATAAGAGCTTTGACCTGGCATTCTTTTCGCCAGATCTCAGTGAAACCTCTTTAGAGAACAATCCATCTACATCAAGCTTCAAAAAAGCAGTATTTTCTTTTACGGTAGTATGAAAATGGAACTATAGTAAAACACATTTGGTTTCATTGAACTAACCAGAAAGACGGTAAAGGAAAAAAGTAACTCAAATTGGTTACAGAAACACCGAAAAGAAGATGCTGAGGGAAAACAAAACAAAACAAAACTGCAACACAAGTAATTTTAAAAAATAGCTGCCAAAGCTCCCTAAGCAAGAGAGGGATGGAGCCTGAAAGCCCTTACATGGTGGGAAAATTCCTAACTGAAGACTCTTTCAAGCAATACTACCAATTTTCATCCCACAGACTTCTCAGATTTATGGAAGGTAAAACATTTTAGATTTTGAAATGCATTCCTCCATCAAAATTACCTGAAATCCCTCCTACTCAGTGGAAAATGACATATCAGACTATTTCTTTAATCCATAATGTTTATGTGAACTTCAAAGGCTTGTGGGAAAATATTGTCTTCAGGAGGATGACGGATTTATTCACTCTGATGAGTTGGTTCACTTGGAATTGCTTTCAACAGTGAATTCTGATTTTTAAACACGTAATTACTGTAATTTTTAGACACACGAAGTAGATGCTATTTAAAAATCTTGAAAAGCACTGGGAGAATAAGACAATTATAGAGCATTGCTGACTATTGTTGACTATTGTTGACTATTTAAGAATATTTTAGTGGAAAGGCAGAGTTTTAAATGGTTTTTATTGCTAAATGAAAAAAAGCAAAATCAGAGAAAAAAGGAGTAGGAAAATAATTTCAAATAGTTTGTAGAGGTATATAATTTATATCTCTAAGACTTCAAAGAGAACACCTAGAAGGTGTTTCTAATATGATCATAGTTGAAAAATCTACTTACAAAATGCTACACAGGAGTATACCTATTTTCAGTTAACAACATTAACAGCAATTACATATTCCTTCTTCCCAGTGCCATACAGTATGGACTAAATGAATATAAAGAATCTTTGATAACTCTTCCTCTTTTGTAAAAGGAATCAAAAATCAGAGATGAAATTCCTACAACATATCTACTATCGCTGCTGAAGTGTTACAGTTCAGTGGAACTTAGCGCGCAACAAAAAGTAACTATCAGCAATAGTCTAATCGTTTTATTTTGCCACAGTATAATATGGCTAGTAAAGAATCAGTTTTAAACAATTACAGGAGTAAAAAAGACATTACTCCACCACTATCAAATTTTGGAAATAATGCAACAACTGTGCATGTATGAACAAAGATTTGTGCTACAGTTTTGACAGGACAGAGTTACTTAGAAGTAATAAAAAAATAGATCTCTTCATTCAAGCAAAAGAACTCGATGTAATTTTGTAAATTCTGAAGGGAAATGTTTTCATGTTATCTAAAATTTCCTCTATAATTCCCCGTTCTAATACCACTCAAGAAGCATATGTTTGTTATGTCAAAATAGATATTTTGGACAAATTTCAACCAAAAGGTTGACTTCTACTTTGCATGTTCAGATTTTTTTTTTTTTTCAGTAGAAAGATTGACTAGATATTAACACAAATGGGTTTAAATGTGAAGCTGCCATAAAAGCAGGCACATAAATGTAATTCTCCCAGCCGCTATTTTGATGCACATTTTTGATTCCATGAATATTTTATGAAATGGCCCAAACTAAAGCCATATAACATTCCTGCATTACTGATGCTTGCGCCCGTAAGCTACAAACATTAGAGGCATGATTGAGTGCATTAAAATGAACTCATTCAGCAGTGCATTGATTACTTGAGAGAGAAAGGAAAAAAAGAGAAGTTACTCTCACTTAAGAAAACAGCATACAAACATGAAGTTTTCACACAGAAATTAAAGACAGTAGATTTGAATAATATTGTTTTTAATAAATGAATGCAGTGCAAAACCATCCGGAATTCCATATATACAATGCTGACATTAATTAGGTGAGATGTTAATTAGGTCCACAGATTGCTTCCAGTAGTGTACAGGTAATTTAAAATGCCACAATCTGCTAAATGCACTGACTGACCTGTTCTAGTGCCATGCCTCAGCAGTACTCAGAGAGCACCTAATGATTTCCTTTTCTACCAGCTTGCGCATTTACCGATGAAAATCATGCCATGGAAACTGTTGCCAAAGAAGTCATAGGGCTGTTAGGAGCACTAGCATACATTCAGAAAGCACGTTTATCCTAAATTGTAAACATTTGTTGAGGACTTTAGAAAATAGTCCACTTTAGCTTTAAACAAGAACTGAAAGGAACAGTAAAGTTGACAATAAAATTTCGGCATGCTTTAGTCTAAAATTAGGACATCTTTCATCATATCATGTGGCCTTACAATCTACTACCAGTAACAGTTAATGATAGCAAAAAGGAAAAAAGTCATTACCATTTTAAAGATATAGGTCTACATTTCAGTTTAACCGCTTGAACTATTTGTATTATTTTTATTACCTACATTCAGTTACAATAATTATGCTAGCACTATTCAGGCTGAAGTAGTTAAAAATCTTGCATTGTGGCCTTCCAGTACTTGAAGGGAGTGTATAAGGGAGGGGGGAACAACTGTTTACATGAGTGGATAGTGATAGGATAAGGGAGAATGGTTTTAAACTGAGACAGGGGAGGTTTAGGTTAGAAATTAGGAGGAAGTTTTCCACACAAAGGGTGGTGACGCACTGGAACAAGTTGCCCAAGGAGGTTGTGGATGTCCCATCCCTGGAGACATTCAAGGCCAGACTGGATGTGGCTCTGGGCAGCCTGGTCTAGAGGCTGGTGATCCTGCACATAGGAGGGGGGTTGAAACTGGATGATCATTGTGGTCCTTTTCTACCCAGGCCATTCTATGATTCTATGATATGATACGATTCCAAATTGAGCCACAGTGTACAGAGCTTATAAGCCTTCAACAGAGGTGAACTGGAAGGTGGAAGAATAAGCTCACAAGAATTATTAGAAAAAAGCACTTATTCAGTAAACAGTTGAATCACCCTGTACATCTGAGGTAAAATAAATTGTACAGTAGTCACTGGGAACCCAAGCTTATGGAGTAGATTGCAAAAGCGAGACAAAAATATGCGAAGAAGATGTAAGATAATTTTGCTCTTCTATGCTTCTACAAGGTCTCTCTAAAACACGTCTGATCATCAGATACAAATCAGGGCAAGCACTTTTAAGGTAAGCAGTTATTTGCATCTACAGGTATTTACACACAGGAGCTTTATAACATTTGTCGGAAAGAAGGCACAGGAAATTTGAGCCAAACGAGGTGGACAATTCAAAAGAATATTGTAATAGACACGTTGGCTCATCAAGGTGTATTCTGACCACTTACCCAGTTTGAAAATACACCAGAAGATCTCTCCCAAGAGTATAAAAAGCTCAAGATAACTGAAAGGCTGCCAGAGCCGTACAACAATTGAGGCTTGGAAGTAAGGAGATGTAAGGAAAGTTGAGCATCACATAGCCTCGATACAGCCTTCGTGTACTGCAATGCAAAAACACAGTATTTTATGCTTCCTTGCCTGCACTAAAAACTACAGGGCATTGATATTGCAATTGAAAGAATGATATATTGCTTCTGCCAGTATTAGATAAGCGAGTATCTGTTGTCCAAAAAGAAAAATAAAATCACAGAAATCCAGTGAGATCTAGATCACTGTATATACAGTGTACACACTCTCTAGTCCCCCGAAGCTCTAAATTATTTGCATTTAAAGGTCACATACCTATACCTATACAAAGTAGGGGGCAGTACATATTATGATATCCATACTTGGGCTGGTCACAATATCATAAAATTGAAGAATGGTTTGAGTTGAAAGGAACCTTTTTAAAAACCAGTGAGTTCCAGCCCTCCAGCTATGAGGAAGGGATAAGTTCCACGAGACCAAGCTGCCCAGGGCCCCATATTATCTGGCCTTGAACACTTGCGGGGATGGGGCATCTACAGCTCCCCTGGTCAGCCTGTTCTAGTGCCTCATCACCCTCATAGTAAAAAAATTCTTTCTAATATATTACCTAAATCTATCCTATCTTAGGTTAAGACTGTAACCCCTAGTCCTATCACTACATTCCCTGATAAAGAGAACCTCCCCAGCTTTCCTGGAGGCCCCCTTTTGGTGACGGATAGCCACAATAACATCTCCCACGAACATTCTCTTCTTCACACTGAACAACCACAACTCTCTCAGTCTGTCTTCAAAGGAGAGGTGCTCCAGCCCTCTGATCATCCTCATGGCCCTTCTCTGGAACACCTCTGAGAGGTCCATGTCTTTCTTATGCTGGGGATCCCAGAGCCGAATTCAGTACTGCTGACAGGGTCTTACAGTAGTGGAATAGAGGTGAAAAGTCACCTCCTTAGAGATGCTAGCTATATTTTATTGTATAATATAATAGCACATTATCATATTATGATATAAAAAATGCTTTGAAAACTTGTTGCTTAAAGGGCTGAGACACCTCACAAGCTAGGGACAACATTAGTATCTGTGGTTGCTTGAATGTTTGCCCCCTAATCCCTTCCCCTGCTGCTGCTACGAAAGCTGCTAAGAAGAAAGGGTCTTCCCCAGGCAGCTGAAACGACAGCTGATTTGGGGATAGTTTACTAGTGGACCAGCAAGAGGAAAGCCTGGAATTAACTGAAGGGTACATTACCAGAAGAAGAGCTGTTCTGAAAAAATTTCTTGTTCTCAAAAGAAAGCATAAGAAGTACGAGAGGAACAGGTACTGTTGTAGACGTGCCAAGAACAAGTATCTTCTTGACTTTCTTCCAATTAGTACATCAGCCACTGTACCCCCAAAATTCTCAGTTGCCTCCAGGCCTTCTTAAGTTGCCTCTGGCTCTACATAAAACCTCTCTCAGATTTTCTATGAGATACATGGCTTCTCTCTGGATCTATTGCCACAGCTCACAGTAACTCTACAAAGAAAATCTGGTGTCAATCATATGATTTCTCCCATGCACTCTAATGCTTTCCTCAGTTTAAATAATTTTTTTAGTGATTAGATTTAATTCAGATTCTACCCTCTTAATTTCCACAGCTTCCAATAATAATATCGGGTGCAATGTTCAGTGCTCTATTGTGGAGATTTCTACATCAAAATGTTGCTCGAGTTGGTCGGACTAATGACCTCCTACAGTCTCTTCAAACTTGAAGTATATCATGCTCTAGAGTACAAGGTATGTTTTTATTACTAGTTTTGAATGTTTGTTTTACACTTGAATTCTACATATTGCTGTAATGGCTGTGGAAACGCAGTCCCATTGACAACAGCTTTACTCTCAGAACCTCTTTGTCCCAGAGAAGGGACATTTCCTCTAACCATTTCCTCTAACGATTATTAAAAGGTAACACTGCCTCCAGGAAAGTTTATCTAATATGATGGCAATTGCTGGTTCAGCTGCAGTAATCCAAGACCTTGCAAAGCTTTAAAGTAAAAAAATTCTGTTAGTGAGTGGGCAGCTTTGAATGAACCTTCATCTCAGTACTACTCATTAAGCAGTAAATAATTAAAATACTCTGGAAAAGACAGGTAAAATACAAGCAGCAATGTCAGTAATAGACATGAAAGGGAAGAGAGGGAAAAAGAATTTAAAAAAGCAAAGAAATAATTCATTTGAAGTTTTAATAAAGTTTCATTTGCAGTCTTGTTTAAAGATATATCAGACTTTAGGGAAGTAACCTAATTACATTTTTATTCTGAGTTCTATTCAAAGACCCTAGACTTTGAATCTTTAACACAGATCAAACATAGTATAATTTACTCATGGCTATCAATACTTTAAAATGATCTCTTCATTAAAGGCCATAATCATCTGGGCATGCATATAAAGCAAACAGCAACATTTGATACAAAAAACATAAATAAAGAGCGTGATTCTTATAGATGTGTATACATACATGGATTGTGAGTTACACATCATATTCAAGTGCACTTAAAATGTTTTTTCAAAACTATTTCTCACAGTGTTCAAGATAAACAACAGCAACACTTCAGTAATTTTAAGAATTATTTGAAATTGAACTTCACAATCACTAAATACCTACAAACAGAAACTAACATTATTTATTTATTTTTTGCTGTATGTCATAAAACTTCTATGGTAAGCACAAATTACAGAGATTAGAATTAGCAGTATAGCAGTGCAGTGAATATTTACAAGAGCTTCTCATTGCAAAGAAAGAACACAGATTTGTCCCTAGGTGTTATAAGAAAAATGAAATTCCCCACTCAAAGAATTTGCAGGGGGAAGTTGTAGTGCTGGTGAAAGAGTTAAGGAGGTTTTTAACAAATGTGCTTGTTTTTTTCCTAATGTAAAGAATATTACTTCTTCCTAGTGTTTAATAATAAGCCTTGATTTAAATCAACTGAAGGAGAAGGATGAAGTAGGTTTCACAGTAGGTTTTTTTTTTCTGAAGTGAAAATAAGAACCCTACAGAACTTACCCTGAGTTTTCTTATTCAAAACATCTTCATTGCCTGCCAACACTTCTTTAAAAAAAGAAAAAAATTAAGTATACAAAGAATTTTTTTATGAATTCAACAGGTCTCTTTTTTGCTATCCAGTTGCATCTTCAGAAGCTTATTTCAGACTTTCTTAATAGTATACTAATTTGAACTGAAAACGTACGTAATTTCCGTAACAGTCATACAATACAGTACATGCCAGTTAAATACTAGCAATGACCCCATAATAAAATATTATCCATATGGGAACTCCATCTGCACTTGCATGAGGATGAGTTCTATTATTTAATAAAGCTTTTAAATCTGCCCTTCCCAGGAATCTATCTGGATTTACGGCTGCTTCTCTCTGCCACTGACTGACAGAGAAAAGCATCATATCTGAAGGCTTTATCTCCTAGCAGTTTGCTACTTCAACCTTTTAAATTATGCTCTACAATCAACTTTTTCCTGGCTAACTCATGTGTTCAATTCTTAAGCAATCACACAATAAAGTAACTTTGTGAAATACTGCAAATGAATGCAAAAGAATAACAAAGGTTCTGTTCAGTTTATAAGATGAAAAATATATGATGGAAATTATTAAAATGGATATAATTAAAGTCAATCAAATTTGATCATTTAATCAAATGATTACAATCAAATTGGATATGCAGAACTCTATTTCCATTAAGGAAACATTTCTTTCTGTCTCTCATTTTCCCTGATGTAGATATTCTTTTAAAGTGTATGTTTCTACATGAACTTCTATATAAAAGTTGGCAATGGGTATACGAAGCCAAAGGTATTGGATTTGGAGATGTGCATAAGTTTTCAGAGCTGAACTATTTCCAAATTCCTTTTTCAGAAAGAGTTGTTTGGAATAAACAATCACAACTAGGAATAAACCATGTAAGTTAGCAATTTGGGAAGTGCAAACGGAGTGGGGGATATCATGATAGATCAGTGTTATTCGATTACTATTTGATACGGTTTCTTAAATAAAGAGAAATTAAAATAATCAGTTGAAACATCCTATATGATTTCTATGAACAATGAACACTCCAAAAGACATTTTTAGGTAAGTCTACAAACACGCCTACGTGATCTTTTAGTCCCCTCAGTAGATTTGGGGTGAACTTGACCTTAATTTGGAAAAAAATTGTACAGTAAATTCTTTCCAGATTTTGGAGAATGATGAGTTTGAGAACAGAGATTGATCCAAACTACACTCACAAAAAGACAGGCAGAAATCTGCTGTATATGTTCCAGAGGGCAGCCTACTTTTTGGCCAGTTGGCAGCCAAGCACTGGCCAATCAACAGTATGGTGACATATATCTTTCAATTTTATCACAGTGCACAGTGAATTTTACCAAGGGCAGGTGTTATAGAAGCAAAAAGCAAGTCATATTGTATAAACATAGATCAAAGTGCTGATTTCTAACTCAAAGGATATACAGTCTAAATTTCTAGACCTGCCGTTATTTTGTCCGTTGTCCTTTTTTGACCAATGCTCAGGCTTCCTATTTCAAAAAAAAATTACACTGGTTTTCTATAAAAATAAAGAAAAAAATGGAGAAAGAAGATTCTGAGAATAATCTTTTTCTCAAAAATCACAAACTTACCTGGCTATCATTTTAAAATAAAAAAGTTGCTTACAAAAAGAGAACTCTAACACAGATGCCTGGAAGGATGAAACCAAAAAGCCCTTTTTTAGATGAGTGACTGTTTTGACTTTTATATCTGAAAAGAGAAATGGGATCAATTTTAGATTTCTCTCCTCCAGTGTCAGACCTGCACTTGTGAACACATCAGTATGGACTTCCAGATACTGGCTATATACGTGATAGTGGAAACGTAACATTAAATAGATAGGCTGGACAGTTTATCAAATGCAGTGATAGTAAAAGTTCTGCATTCCATGTGTCCCTACACAAGAAAATTATCACTTCATTAACACTGCCCCACTGGTTTATTTTATTTACCAGCTGTTTCTAATTTTGCAGACTATAAAGATGCACTTTTCATTTCTATTATACAACACAATGAGAATTCACTGTTCAAGTGCATTTGGCAGACAACACAGATAAAGGTATGCAGTTTTATTAATGCAGAAGGTGCATGTAGACCACTCATCACATAGTTGAATTTTATTCTGGATATTCTTAGGAGTATACTAGCCAGAGACTCTACATTATAATATAATTAATGTCACAAAATGGACTCAAAAGCATAAGAGATTTCATGAGATTTTTTTTTTTTTAGTTTTGCCTTTAGTAAGCTTTTTTAGTGTTTCACTTAGCAATATTAATATTCTTTTTATATATTTTAAAATCTGAATATAAATCATTTCTGCCTAAGGACAAACCAATTGAGGAAATTTCGCTTAAACTTGTATATTTCCTCTGAGTAGATACTCATGAATGTATGCTGAATTTCTATCAATTATTTACACATTATGCTTTTTAATTGAAAAACATTTGCCATAAACAATTCAAAATACAAAATAAACAGTTACCTAGCAATGGATTACGTGTGACCTACTATGAACAAGAAAACAATCTGTTTAGACATTCTGTGTTCCAAAGAAAAAGATGCTAGGAATTCAAGACATTGTTACCCAAATATACCCAGTAATTAATGCTTAAACTTCAGCAGTTTGACTCAAATGTCATTTAAGCTCAATAGAAGTTTCCCCACAGCTTTTATAATGTCTTGATCAAAACTTTCAGTTTCAACAGTATGGTGAAATAATAGGTACAATCTTACTCCTTGGTCTTCATCTAGATTGTGACAGTCTGCAAAAACCTCATTTTTTCCCCTTACAACAAATTAATTACATTTCTTTATCAATTCTCCTGTGTTTAGTAGGCCTTTCAATCAAAAAAGTCTATGTTAAGTTCTAATATTTAAAACAGGCTGCATTTTATCCTTAATTACATATAGAAAAATTATACCTGTCTCATAAATTAGATACAGTTTATTATTTTACGGGGAGGTGGGTGTAGCAGAAGACGAGAAGTATTCAACTCCAGCAAAACATTGCCCTGACTGGAAAGCAGCAGGAGCTTAGCATAGTTTATAATCAAGGCAGAACTAGATCAAGCCCCTTCATTAATTTGTAGAATATGGTAGATATTTTAAATGTCTAAACTTATTTTAGAAAGGACTAAGGAGACCTTGATCAGGAATTCTTTAAGATTTGCAATCTAAAACATAAAGAAACACAAAGTAAGGTTTATGGATTAGCTGAATGCTATAGGAATCAGCACTGAGATATCATCTAACAGCTTTGCATGCTGTGCCTTTCTTTTAGTAGTTCTGTCTGTCTTTAGTCTTCCTGATCTTTCAGCATTTCAGAAAAAGCATTACCTCCACTTTTGTTGATCCTTATGTGCTAGCAGAACATAAATCTGATGACTAATTCAATCACCACTGCATCGAGATTAACAACACAGTTTTCACACATCTCACAGTTCTTGTACCAGGGGATAGGCAGTTTCTGGTATGGCACTGATTTACATTCGGAATTTGTAGGGGCAGTTTTATTCATTGGACTCCACTGTGAAACTTACCACTTAATTCCCTTAAAACTAGTTATTCAAATGTATTCAGAAATATCTCCTCGTACTTCAAAGAAAGGGTATGGGAAGGTGAGTCTATTCTAGTAAAAGGTCTTATTCTTGAAATCAGTATGGCTGAGTGAAAGCTGCCTGTTAGGAAACCTTGCAACACTCCTAAATGCCCAGCTGTGCCTACGAATAATTGCAGGGGAGGGAAGTTCAAAATGGCATGAGCTAAAAGGATGTGCAGGACTATAAGCACCATTTTGGCAGTATCCTGTGCTCCTGTGCCCATAGATTCCTCTGGACATTGTTTGATTTACTAATACAGGAAATGACCCGTGACCTCTGAATGCCTACTTTCACCGGTAAAGTCTGAAGAGCAAGTGTTGAGACCCTTGCACCATTTGAGGGTGGGAGGATAGATATTTATAATAAGAACATAGAAGTAACTTTTCTTTGTTTCCTCCAGAATTCTGGATTTTTCCTGCTCCACTTTCTCACAAAACATATGCCCTTAATTAACCTCTTCGCAAAGGTGTGCCTTGAAAGAGCACTAATGCATCTGTATTAGAAAAACACCATCAGATATGCTCATTAGTTATCTTCAAGCTTGTCTCACAAAGACAGAATTGCTTGGCTTTAAAGAACAGGCTATGTACATATATATATACACATTGGTATGCATCTATGTACACTGAAATACACAAACGCTTGCAGTGGCCTTGATGGCTGCTTTAAAACAAGCACTTGTTCAGATGTCTGTTTTCATTATGTTTTTAAACACAGGCACATTCCAGTTTCGTTACAAACTATTTGAATAGCTCCTACAAGTACAAATACCTTGTTTCCTTCGGGTTGCATTTGTTACTCATGTAAATTATCTGAAACTTTTGAAAGCACGGATTGAAGTTCCGCATCATTTCATACACGATAGAGTAATCATTTAATACAAAACAGAAAACACTCAAATATTGTAATGATGAGTACTGGTAATGTAAGAATGCATGTGAATTAGCCATGATGTTTATCAGTACACTCACTCTGTTTCTTCTGCAAGACAAAACAGTGAAAAACTGTTGTAAATGCAGTTTGTAATTAACTTAGCAGAATTTACACTAATATGGCAGTACTATCACAGTTGGGTCCTCAGACCATAACAATCTTATTGTCTGATATGTGGAAAAAAAAAGAAACAGTTAGAATGATGATTCTGCTTATTACTTCTAAAACAACATTCAAAACAGAGAAATATATATATATATATACAGATATATATATATATATATAAAAAAATATATATAAAATTTATTTTGCTTAACTGAGATTCTGCTAGAGTGCCTATCTGGATGACAAATAATGCTGGATTTAATGAGACAAAACATACGAATATGAATTGCCTCTTCAATGTGTATGAAGTGACATCATGATGTTTAATTGCTATATGAGCAAATGACTAGTAACCAAAGTAATAAAACAATGAAATATCAGCTCCCTGAGGAAAGACAAACTGCAGGGTGAGTACAGCTGATTGAACAGTATCATAATGTGAACTCTTCTACAACAGTCTCTCATTCTGGTAGCTCATAAACAGAGAGAACTTACTCTACAAATGCAGTTTTTTAAAGAACTAAAAATCTCATTCTGCAAAGAACAACCACTGAAATCAAATGTGCTCCAAAGACAGTTTTCCATTTGTATCTGTAGCAGATTACTCAGGTATTACTGTTTTTATACTTTTAAGCATACATGCATAGCTTCCTTTCACAAGTAATAAAAGCACACGTTCATGCGTTCATCCTTTTAGACATGGAAATCCTGTACCAGTTTTCTCACCCAACTGTGTCAGACTAACATCTCATTCTTCTAAAATTTTCCTGTTTTCCCAACTGCACTATTAATAAATACAGTTAATACAGATAGGATGAATTAAATCAGTTGAAAATATCATGCAAGTATTAGGCATCATTCACACATATATACACACAAACAAGCATTCTCATAGACTTTCAATACTCATAAATACCTGAAGTACAGAAGTCACATTTATATACGTACACGTAGACATTCCTCTATACATATATTCATGTACACATACACCTCTACACATATGTATCTGTTCTTGTATATATCCCCATAGATAGCAGGCATATGACTCATTCAGTTCACAGTCAAATCAGATTACACCACTATAAGTAACTGAAGAAAAAAAAAGTCATATAATTTACGAGCAATATCTATTCGTTTTAATACAAAAAGCAACGTGTTCAGAATTTTTTTCTAACACCATTAATACTCATGTAATTTTATTCAATCCTGTACAAACCCCAACTCAGCATCTGCTCTTACACTTTTTCAGCAGTCCAAACTTAAGATTTAATTTTTCACTTTTCAAAAATATGAAGTGCAAGGAAAACATCTGCCGTCTTTTTCTCTGTGATCCCTCAAAGCAAATTCTATGCCTACTCCATGCTTCTTTATTTTTTTTTCACCTGTCTCTATGGAAATAAAATATTTGCAAAAGACAGACCCTACAGATTCACTGGAGCTTTACCCCATCCAGTGAAGAATGCAACTTGTTTTCTTCCTCCTTACCACTGTTAATATGAAGCCTCTCTTCTGGAGGTTTCTAATATTTTACAACAGGAAAATGAAATTTCTCCTCCACTGAACATCTCAAAGCATATTGCATAACTTTACTTATTATGCTTTTGCAGTGGAACTGAAGGCTTAAAGATATTTAAGTATTCAACAACTTTTGCTTAACACATAATAAAAGTAGGAAATACTGAAAAAAATGTTGGCAGTGTGTGCCAGTCACAATCAGTATGATTCTTTGAAGATAGATAGGAATGTTTGCTTTTATGTTTCTTAAAATTTTATTTTTCAGTAACTGAAAGACAGGATGAAAAGGTTACCAATAAATCCAGCAACTTCAATCGTTTTATTCTATTGAGGATCAGGTAACCTAATTAAGCATTTTTCACTCAAAATGAAAATGACTTGGTCATGACTGGCTGGGTTTTAAGCAAGTGTTATCTGCTGGGATGCCAGATTCCTGGAATAAAGCTGGAATAAATAATCAAACAGGGTATTCCCAAAATTTTAGGGAAAAAAAAACAAACCATGAAGATATACAATAACCAAAACCAATACATGAAGAGTGAATGTCAACAAAGCAAACTTCTATTTAAGTTAGTGAAGTTTTTCTCACGGTCAAAACTGGCTTGTAAAGCATCAAGGAAGCACAGTTCACCTGTAATTACTGTTAGGTGTGGACAAGGTGTGGGAAGTCCCCCATAAACATTAGTTACCACTACTTCAGTATCAGAATAAAGCACCATACTTGAAAATACAAATATTCATACAATCATAATATTTATAAGAAAAGAAATGCTATTTTATCTGTTACTGGAGCATGAATTCAAATGTTAAAACTCAGTTGAGCTCTGGTTGTGGCAGGCAAAAAAAAAAAA
>JAOWBP010002392.1:11397137-11419017 GCA_028571105.1 Tragopan temminckii
TTCTCCATTCCTTCTTTATCTTAGTAAATAGTTCTCAGTAAGTTTACACCATCTTTTGAACAGGGACAAAATACTGTATCCACAGAGACAGGGAGAAAGCAAGCAGGACTGCAGGGACACACAGAGACTTCAGAAGTTTAACACACAGCACATTTTACTGCTTTATGGCACAGCCATGCCCATAGGGAAGTGCGAGATCAACACTTCTGTGGTGCTGCTATCAACACCTGACTTTTCTGTTTTGGTTTTGGAAGTAATAATCACTAAAATAATCAACTAGGAATTATTTTTTTCCATCCTGGGAAAGATGGACTCGAGGTCCATTCGTCTCAACTTCTTTTTTAAGCACATCACTTGCTTTTCTATTTAAGTTTCGTACCTTAAATCATTCTGCATCTTTCCTGCACACATATCCATAGTGTTTGGTCAGTATTTTCTTTCAAGCATCCTAAGAGGTACAAAGAGCTGATATCAGGCCTCAGTTTGCATATCCTTTTCAGATTCCAGCCTTGTGCTCTGATTCAAGCATTCCCACTGCTTATTCCAGTTACATCTTTTGAACTTCCTGTTGCTGTATAAATAATTGGATACCTTGCCCAGTCTTTTTCTATGGAGTAAATGTGCTGCTCCTGGCTTGTAAGTACAGTCTACAGTCAGACCTTATGCAGTATTTATGCATGTCTTTCCAGAAAGATTATTTTGATGTTAATTTAGGCCACTTAAGAGTAGTCAGCCATCACTAGTAAATTAAAACCTGTAAGCCTATCAGATCTGTTATGGCATATTTTTCAAAATGGTAACAACTAAATGATGTGTGACTAACACATCAGCCCCCACCCTGCCCATCACAAACACTTCTCAAATCCTGTCAGTGACATTCAAGTTTGCAATTTTTATGGTTTCGTTTCTGTGAACTTTCCCAGGGTTCTACTATAAATGAAGTGGAAAATACCTCAGGAAGGTTGGGGTTGATGTAAAATGTAACAGTAAGAGAAAAGATCGTTAGACACACAACTTTTTCTACTTAGTTTGCCAGAAATTTGCAGGTACAACTAGTAGATAATCTGAAATTTGATTCAATATATTACTTGGTAAAGACCACTGAGTATAACATTTCAAAACAGTTTCAGAATTATGGATTGAAATACCGTTTTTAATTGCCCCAGTGGAATAATCAGAAGTTGTACGTTATACTGTTACTGCAGCTTTAGTAAAAGGAAGCAAATAGTAGCCATGTAATAAAATGTTAAAGTTCTGTGTTTATTTTCTAGTGACATCATTGATACAGTGATGCAAATAACTCTAGTAATGTGGACATGCAAACCTCTCAGTTTGTTTTACTTTTTTCACAGTTATGTATTATTCATGATATATTAGTACACGCACTGTTTATTTCCCTAATTGTAACAAGCACTTAATTAATTACACTATAACCTCTTGAATCTACAGGCCAACTGTTGCGTCTTTAGTTAATATTTTAAAGTCTCATCTTCTCCCATTTTTCCTTGCATCTTTGATGTTTTGTTTCTTACCGTTCTTGTTTGGGTTCTCTGTGGAATAGTCTCAGAGTAATCCTGCAGTTCTCTTTTATGACTGAAACTTTGCATTTTAACAGTTATCTGGAGATACTTTCTTCCTTGTGAAATATCAGTTTTAATAACAAGAAAAGAAAAATGCCATAAATCTGCACTAACCACATAAAGCTGAAGTCTCTGAGAGACTGATTAACATTGAGACTCTACACAGGTTTTTCAATAATTAGAGGATGTGCTTGCATGGAGCCATGACTGCATTGGCCTTGATGCCATTTCCCAGGGCAGACAGCAATTATCACAGCCCACAGTAAATTTCCTACATTCTCTGCCTCCAGCCACTGACGATCTTTTTGGAGTAAAGGTCTCTTAATTTTCCACACTCTTGTCTTCAGCTTGGATTAGCAATGTGTTCTGCTTATTTTCATCAGCTGGTTTACAAACAACTGACAGCTGCTTTTCTACTGTAGTATTTTCTCTACACTTGAAGAGATCAGGATCATAGCTTTAATTATATTAATACACCAGATATCAGTCCTAGCATTTTCAGCAGGGCATCTAGAACCAAACTGTTTCCACTATATTTGGGCTCAAGTGAGTAGCCCCCACTCAGCACTAACTGCCTTTCTGGTGTAGATTATATTTATTTATTGTTCTCAGATTTTATCACTTCCACGTTTCACAGATGAATTATTAATTGTGGTGGTGGTCTCCTCCTTCTACGATACAGTCAGGCCCATGTTTACACATATTCAATAGTTATTTCAACTCTGAATTTTACTGTGATAAAACAACACAAAAAAACCTCACCTGATGTAACAATAATTACCATAATATATAATTACAGCTCGTAAAATAAACAACAGCCTGTTAAAAATGAAATGTTTCTATTACTCTTTAATTATACAAGTATACAATCAGTAGATGTACAAAGGTTAAGCTTAGTAAGATTATCACGATGAAAAGATAATCAAAATAAATGGGAATGCTCACCAGTGTCATAGGCTTGCACTACACTCCACAAAAAGCACTCTCCAGAAAGAGATCCTTCCTTAACGGCAGTCAGCACTTAAATGGGTCTAGGAGAGGTGCAGCCAGGCTCCACCCCTTCTGTAGCACAGGTGAATTGTCTTCACCTGTGCTACCGTGGCTGACTCATTGCTTGCCTCAGGTGGTCAATCAGCAGTTCAGGCTGTGATCAACAGTTCCCATACAACAAGCAAGAACCTGCCAGAGTTGTTAGTAGGGAGATGATGTCTGTATGGCCTTTTATAAAAAAAATTGGACTGAGCTGCGTAAATTATAGGAGCTATTGCTATTTCCCGCAGAGCTCAAATCCCTCTTGAAGAACTGGTAGATTTATAGCATGCTTTCACGCTGCTTGGACAGCTGGTTTCACTCCTTGTCACCTGGCATACTTTATAATTTGCCTTTACATACGATGTTATCAGTTCACGCTAAGATTCTCCATGATGTCTTACTTAGATGTAGTAAATAAACTTTTAAACGAGAGACTTCAAACGCCCACAGGTTCTGTTGTAATGGACTGTGGGCACTTTCAGTGCAGTACTCTAGCTCTGCCTGAGCCCCCTCTTGCAACCACAGAATTTGAACCCTGGCTTATGCCAGATAGACTTCAGCTTTAGCAAATGTTAAAGTGTCTACGAGCGGATGCAGTGTGTCTGGATCCTTACTGTGGCCTGGATATCATATGAACACACATGCATAAGTTTGCCCTAAGCAACTAACAGCCACCACAGATACCTTACTAGAGAGTCATGCAGGCTGGGCGCAATGGAGGCAGACAGTAAGAGCTGAACAACTAAAAGTGATCTCCAGAAATCACTAAGATTGAAAAAGACCTCTGAGATCTAGTCCAACCTTCAGCCCATCATTGCTATGCCCACTAAATTAGTACCAAGAGGTGATCACCTTCCTAGTTCTGCTGGTTACACTATTTCTAATACTAGCCAGGATGCCATTGGCCTTCTTGGTCCCCTGAGCACACTGCTGGCTCATGATCAGCTGGCTGTTAACCATCACCCTCAGATCATTTTCCTTTATGCAGCTTTTCCAGCCACTATGTCCCATTCCTTAGCGATTTATGAAGTTATTGTGACTAAAGTGCAGGACTGGCATCCTCAGAGGAGTGAAATATAACATTATTGATTAGAAACGTGATCTTTAGAAAAAGAAGTGTGTGGAAGCTGAGGAAAACTTCAGGAAAAAAAGGAGAGGGAGAGAAAGATTGAAATAGGAGGAGAGATATGAAACAGGTAACTCAGAGAAATATATAAAAAAAAGAGATTGGGAATTAGGAAATGAGGAAAGTAAAAAAAATGAAGATAATACAATGTGAAGAAAAGAAGGCATAACCAACAACAGTGGAAGAAAGTAATTAAAAACCATTGAGTAAACTTCTGGAGAGAATACAGATTGAAAATAGTGTCAGGTCAGGTATTGGCTGAGAAACAAAAAAGAAAAAGAAAAAAAAAAGAATGAAAACGCAGGTAAATACAACTGAATATCTGGTGGACTGATACGAGTGTTGGCAAGTATAGCATCCGGCAGTTTTGAAGAAATAGTGAGATGCCTAGGACAGATGTGACATGTAAGCAGACTTTTCACTCTCAGCTAGTTTCAGTAGGATAAGTTTGAGTTACGAGGTGGGAGTACCCTCATGAAGGGAATGTCTTCTTACTGCTATATCTATTCCACATGTTGAAGAGATTTTCACTCACACAACATTTAGAAAGAGTAACAATTTATTCTGACATTTCTCTTATAAGAACCTAAAGTATCTTGTTACTATATCTTCTCAGCTGCAAAATACATCAATAGCAATGACTGTGTGAATTCGGTACTGGAGAAATTGTGCCCTATTAGAAAAACCCACTGATGTTTCTGTTTCATTCTTGTCTAGATTAAACTTGAGGAAGGGGAAAAAGACTGAAATGGAGAAGAGAGCTCTTCCCAAGCTGTCTCAGAAACAGAAACCTACAATAATGCATCCAGCAGAGGTGAGAAGATACAATACTAGGTGAAGAGAAGGCCCCAGAGCTGTTTTACTTGGAGCTGATGTTTCCCATACTGCATTGTGAGAGCTCAGATGAAGAAGTGGCAGATGCTGGCAGAAGAAATTCCATTGGAGAAGGAAATTCCAGCAGGCAGACAGACTCAGAGATGAAGAGAGGATTTCTCTTTAAGAATCCCTATGTAAGATACTGGTGTGATAAATATTTTTGTAAGAAAACTCATAAAACTGTATGTTTCTTGTAGGTCACTTCCTGTAGAATACGATCAATAATGCCTATTTAGCTTAGTATTAAGCAGAAAAAAATAAATGGTGATGTTGATAAGGAGCATTCCAGCAAGTACTTAAACGCAGTAGCCAGATTTGTAGCTTCTAAGCAGTGGCTGCTCAGCCCAGATCTTCAAACCTGTTTCGATGGGGTTAAAGAGAATTCAAAGGAGGCCCTATAAATCTCATGTCTCAGCATGATGTTAGTTAGCATCAGCAGAAATCCAGTAAACGCAGACGTAGTCTATTTGTTCCTGCAAGAGATGGGACAGGCTGAGCTGCAGGTAAGGCGGCACAGATAGCTCTCTCTTTGCCCAAGGTCTCAAATGAGATTCCACACAGAACCTTGTTCCAGGTGGAAGGAACTTGTTCTGTGGCACCAGACTTTATGCCTCTGAAACTGTCACTGAAAGTTGCTGTACTGCAATTTCTTTCCCCAGGTTTAAAATGTTTACATAACTATAGTTTCAAAAATTGAACCCACGCAGGAATTTAAGTCCATATTGTCCATATTAAATCCATAAACATTCTCCTCATTTAGTCCATAAAAGTGTTAGTTGGTATTCTATACTTTTAAATTTCATGCCACTGAAATCAGTCCAGCCTTCATCTTCTCCTTTAGGACATTGAGATCCTTCTCTGTACTTAAAACTTCATCTTTGCTTTGAATCATTTATTCCTAATTGAAAAGACCATTTCTGAGTATCTTAAGTATTGTTTCTTCTCTCATCACTATATTACGAACGTTACATATAGCCTCTTTGTAGCTTAGCTATTTCTCCTTCAATACAGTATATTACCATCATTCACTTAGAGTGAATTCCCTTCGCACTTTCTTTGTAATAAGCTACACCATGTAGCACTACATTAGGCTGGGTTCCAAAGTGCAGATAGGAAATCATTAGCATTTCATTAGTCTAGAAAGAACACCGGTCTTCTTACCAAAGATAAATATTAGGCATTAACCTGACACACATTTCTGTAATTACAGGCAGTATGTTTCACAGTTTTCTGTCTATATATTCCAAATTCCAGTGGCTCATAACCTTTACATTAAAAATACTTTTTAAAATACCAAACTAGTAATGTTCAGAAATGGGGGCTAGATTCTCAGCTAGCATAAAACATTGCTTTGTTAGCTTCCATTTTTTTCCAGCTGAAAACATGACCTATGACCTCCTTTTATTTATTTCATGATTTGGTAGAAATATAAACATTTTAAGTTAATGAGATTTTTAGATTTAATCTCTAAATAAATTAAATGAGGAAATGTTTCTGAGTTTAGAGTATTAGAAAATGATTTTAGAAAATACAACATTTTGATTTCAGAATAGTTCTTAGTTCATTGCTTTGTAATTCAATTTTGTAATTGTTGAGATCATAATTAATAATACAATACTTAAGAAAGAGGTGTTCTAAACAGATCAGCACATATATGTGCATGTTTTACATATATGTAATAAGTCTAGCAGGTTGTCACCATACTGCACTGTAGATTTTAATAAAATTTTTTAAAGGAATAAACATTTTTATTTGGGAAAAAAAATAGAAAAAACCCACAAATAGCTTAATATTCAAACACAGATTTGTATTTTGCTTTGGATAGGGGTAAGACTTCACATAAGTGCTTTGGTGCATAAGCTCACAGTAACTGGAAGCGTGCGAAAGAAATCTCTAATGAGTGAGACTCTAATTCAGCACTATGAGGTGTCATCTGCTCTTTTAGAGGTCAGAGAACAAGTTACCACAAAGAGAAGATAGTTTCTGCCTGATTTGGCAGTGGCTGTGATACTTTTATGAGGATAAATCAATGATATTACACCAACAGTGCAGAAAACGTTTTAGTCAAGAATTATGATGTTACAATTCAGTATTTTGGGGTAAAAATAATTATGAACAAATTATTCGACCATACTTAGTACTCCTTCAGAATACTGAATGAGACCGTCGCAAAAGAGTTCCTCTCTTGTATGTGGTTAGATAAAGAAATGTGCTCACTGTAGACAACGAAAATACAATTGCTCCAAAGATCCCAGGAGAAGGACCATGTGGATTCCTGCCTTGTGAAGCCTGTGCTGCACCCTCCCTTCTGAGCTATTGTTCCCACCGCTAGCTGGGTTTAGCTAACCAGGGATGCTGGCATGTAGTAATGAAGTTATGTCTTTATTATACTGCATAGACAGCTGCTCTGAAGTTAGCATGATATGGGATTCCAGGAAGTTTATTTATTTTAAAGCAAAACAGGTAATGATAGAGTTTGATGTTAGAACTGATAAAACAGACTATCTAAATAGACTCTTTCAAAAATATAAGCAGGAAGGAAAACAATACACCAAAGTAAAAAAGCACACAAGACAGATTGATCAGAAGAAGCAGAGAAAGATATAGTTGGAGCTGAGGAATGAATAAATTCTCAATCTGTTTAGTATCACTCTGGAAAAGTATGGTTGCCAGAGACAAGATTGTTCTGAACACTTGTAGAAGATGAGGTGATCAAGATCATATTTGAGACACTAGAGAAGCAACCAGATGAAAGTAGCTGAGTTTTTGTCAACAGGAGAAACAGAAAAAAAAGCCAAAAACATAAAGGTGAGGAGGAGATATCTTATCACATATTTGGGCTGGTTATATTTTTCAAATTAGACATGAATTTTCAGTTCACCCCAAAAAATACATGCAGAAGACTTAAAAACTGCAAATAAAACTTGATGGAAAACCATGTTACATTTCATGTGTTACAAGATGTACTCCTTCAAAAATTTCCTATCTAAAACATACTTTCTGTGGATGTTTTCAGTGTAACTTCCACACTTGGTTTCCTCAGTTTACCAGCCACAATCATTTCAACACTGTAGGTCCTGTCCAACAGAGACAAAATTGTATTCTTTGGGTTTTGAGACATCATTTCAACAACAGGAAGAAAAATTCAGATTCAAGAACACTTTTTGTTAGCGATGTTGCCAAAAACACAAAGAATGCTGTCAGCCTCTCCCAGGGCACTGCAAGTCAACACTCTTCATATCATGCTCTTCTGCGCAGTCTCAGACACTGGGACTGGCTACCTGCTACCCACTGACATTGTGCTGGAGCAAAGGAGCTACCACAAGTGAGTGTGCACCACAAGCACTTGGACTTTGGATAAATACATGCAAAAATGTAAATTAAAAAGAAATGAGTAACAATTTAATAGTACTTACACAATTACCTCTCTAAAGCCCTTAGTGATGAGCTTGCGGTGCCTTCTGCTTTATTTGTTTTTATGAGTAAAGTCTTCCCCTCACAATTACAACAATTACAAAGAACTTGTGCTGCTGTTTTCATCTGAGATAACTCTATGTCAGACTGACACAGTCTCTGTAGAACACAGACATTTGGAGTTCTTTTATGAGCTGTCTAAAAAGATCTGGGCATGTTGCCCATGGTTTTGTTCATGAGAAGTTTTCATTCCAATTTCTACTTTTTTTTTTAAAACAAAAGTGATTAATTTTATAAATACCTGTAAGTCATTTCCAACATACTTTCAGCACATCAACAAACTAAATTAAAAAGAAATGAGTAACAATTTAATAGTACTTACACAATGACCTCTCTAAAGCCCTTAGTGATGAGCTAGAATAAAAGCACTCTTAAGATGTTCAAGAAAGATGTTGAGAAGTGACTTGAAAGTATAAACTCACTTAAAAATAAATGGTAGGTCCTCACAATGCTACAGACAAATCTGACAAACACAGAAGAAACACAGATAAAGAAGGGACCTTTTCGAAGGTGGATAAAAAAGTCTTGTTATTTGACTCTTCCCAACCATAGCATTTAAAATTCATCAAATTTTTAAAATTAAGACTATAGCTCATTATTTGTAGCATGTTAGAGAGCTTGCTTTTTATTCTTTACAAATGCTCTAGGGTGCTAAATTTGTTACTAACTCCTGTAATTGTATTGAGAGCCTTATTTACATCTATTTTTCTAAGGTGCTAAGGATTAAATGCAGGATGATCTGTAGTTTATATATTTTATTAATTTAATCAACTTTAGCAATTTAATTTAAAATTCTCGGCTATATAAAACTTGTTTTTTTTGTTGTTTTTTTTTTTGTTTTTTTTGCCAAGGCTTCTTTCTTAGCATTTTATGAACTCTGTGAATTTAGGAACAACTTAAATTAAGAAAAGGCCTCCATGTTTAAAAAAAAAAATAATAAAAAAAATCACCTCACTTGAAAATTTTATTGACAACTTGCTAAAGAAGCAAAAACAAATAGCAAGAGGCTGTAAACTGTGTGCATATTAATATTTTTGCATACATAATAATTTAACTAATAATATTTTAACTGAGTTCCTTACTGCTTGGATTTATGTTATTGTGTTTTTAACAGAAAGGGACTTCTAAAGGGAAGATCAGACAGACAGAAAAGACAACAATATTACTGGATCCAATGAGGTTCGTTTTGAGTGTTGCTTGTACACATTAATTGTATAACGTGTATCTGCGGGTCTTCAATTTTTTTTTTTAACTTGTAATTTTTTTTTTCCTTTTGATTGAGTTCCATAATTTTAAGGGTAACAGTTATTGATGAGATTATTAAGAAATTTTCCTTAGTAACTGCTGCCATTCAGTTCTTCTTCAGGATATGGCCTCCAATGTTTAGGTAAATGCCTCTTGGCCAAACATGGGCATGGTCTAATTCATATTAAGTGACTTACAACAAATTTCTTGGTAACATTTTGTCAACAGCTGCATTTATTTTTTTTTTTTCTAGTTTTAAAACTGTAACAACTCTTACCTCTGACTGTTCAGGTCATACATCTTTTTGTTGCCTGAGTGAAGGAGCGTAATCTTTGAACTGTATCTTTGATTCTGTTCTCTGCTCTCAGCTTAAATGAGATTATGTTTAAGACAGTTAAAAAGAATGCTTCTTTCCTTTTTTTTTTTCCTTTTTTTCTTTTTTTTTTTTAATTTTGACAGCAGGAACGTTCTGAACCTTTCTTGTTAAAATAATATCTGAAAAAAAAAAATCTGTTTAATATATTACAGCAATCTGTCTTGCTGATGAAAATCACTCAAAGACTCTGTAACGTGTCACATTACGTTTTAATTTCTAGACCAGCACGCCTTATGGTTTTATATGACTGAGAGCATGATGGACTGGACATACATACTGGGCATTCAGGATTTGTCAGGGGACCAGTACTATGTATGTAGTCCTCCTGTTCTCTCTGGCATTACCCTGCAAATCTATCCTTGGATCTGTGCATTATCATCTAGTTGGCCAAGGGCAGGGAACAGCTTCTGGAATAGAAAGGGTTAATAAGCTTGGAAGAGTGGACTAGAAGAAGAAAAGTCGGAGGCCACTGTAACCATTGCTAGCATAAAAAACTGTCCAAGTAAAGATTGCTCATTTTCTCTTTCAAGGCAAAAATGGGAAAGAAGAATTTCTTACAAGCGTTAATGTAATCCTCTTTGTGTTTTATAGCCTTTGGGCCCAAACAAACAAATTGCATTTGTGATATTTTTCACAATGCACACCTTACAATAAAGTTTCCTTAATGCATCAGCTCGTGTATTCAAGTCTCAGAGTTCTTTATGAAAGATGGAAATACTAAAAAAAAAAAAAAAACACAACGAATTCCTAAAAAACTGACTGAGGCTAGTTTAGCATACAGAGTTCATCATTGTTTAAAAAGATTAAGAAATAAACCTCATTCTTTTAAAAATCTCATAAATTGGAGGATATTTTTTGCAACATCCATTTTTGACCCTACTGCGGTTCCTAGACAGAAATTTATTTTGAAAGGATTAATAAAGATGACCTCTGGCATATTCTATTATTATCATCAATGTACGCTGTTACATTGCACAGTACCACCTTAATTTATTTATTTCTAAGTTTTTTTTACTGATAAGAATGTAGAGTGTGCATAAGATCAGTATCCCACCTTTCTTAAGGAAAACATATACATATGAAGTAGTGTATGCAGTTTATCACTGCTATTTCTGGAGTGGCCCAACTTTATACAAGCTTAATTGCATTATTTTATTATTTGCATTCTATTTTGTTATTTAGCAAGCCTCCTAGTTGGCATGAGAAATAATGAGAAGGCTTTCAGTATGCACATTAATGCAGGATTTTTTTCTGGCTGACATTTCCTATAGACCCACTGTACAAGTGTCATCTGGGAAAATAATATTTGTCACATACGTATTAGCAGGAGGAGTAAAGCAAAAAAAAATTAAACAAACCCAAGCCATTGTGTATTTTTTCTGTTTTCTTTTTTAAATGGAGGAGCTACATTTCTTACACTACTGCTAATATTGCACAAGTGACAGTAGAAACCACTTCATTACTGACCGCTTTGGCAGTATGTGGCCAGAGCTTCGACAGAACAATCAGTGTAAAGGGTCATCTAATAGTAAGCAATTCCATTTGAGCCTGCAGATTTGAAACGAAGATCAACTATGAGATTTTAGGCCTTTTCCAATGCTCCATCATCTCACTGAGATTTAAATAAAATGCTCAGAAGTGAAACAAATTGAGAGTTCTTTGGATTATTTCAGTAACAAACCAAGTAAGCAAAGAATTAGTGCTTTGGCCCCAACAGGGCACTTGCCTGCTGCAAAGCAACTGGTAGATGATATAATCATCCTTACAGTAAATGATCTTAAGAAGCGATTTTAAAAAAAGCTTAGTTTTGTATCTGCCAGTTTATATATCTCAATGCGTTGCCACAAGTCTGTTGAACACAAAATCCACCAACTGCAATCTCTTCAAATCCTCACCTCAGTCATCAACTGCTGCATTATCACCAGTGGAAAAAAAAAGCCTAGGAATTAAGTCGATATCGCCCACCCATGTCTTCCTATGGAAACTATCAGAGATAAGAACTATCCTTAAATCTGATGCATTTTGTGGTGAATTTGAGAGAATTTTTCAGGTTGGCATGAAATACAAACATTCCTGCATTATAGCAGAATTAAGATTTTACGGCGATTAAGATTTCTACAACCAGAAGAAAAACACTGCAACTTCTGAGCATCTTCCTAGTGTAAATGACTGATATTCAAAGTGAATGTGAATTATTTTACTTTGAACAGGGATGATCCAAATTATGTACAAGTAACTCTACTTTCAAAATATCCAAATAAGACATGACTGAGTCAGCTTTGTTGCCAGGAAAATACCTTTCTTCTCTCTTTTCCATGTCTCTTGCTTCCCAGGCTGTGCTTTTAATCTGAGAAGTCTCTCGTCTCAAAGGAACTAGCCTTCAGTTTGATGTTTCAAAACCTTCCCAGGCCTCAGCCAAACAGATCCAACGCTTGGACACCACTGATGATTAGAGATGAAACAATGTCCAGTGTAGACTATGTTTTCACCTGTCCTTCTTTATCCAAACAGAGCGCTTAAGCTATACTGTCACCTGGATGATGAGCCCCTTTATGCTTAGCGCTTTCTCTGGATAGTTTACTACACAGTAATTCTATTAAAGTTTCATCCTTTTGTTTCAGTAATTTTTTGAAAGAATAATTCATTATTAAATATTCAATTCCTTCTCTCTATAACCAATTCAATTAAGGTACAGGAGTTACATTCACAAAGATATCCTCCAACAAAACCAGAATTAACATCTAATATTTGGAAGATTAGGCCAGCTAGCAATACCATAAATACAAAAGGTTTTCAAACTTCTCATATATACTACACACCAAGGGAAAAGAAGTGCAAGTGCTATTCCTCTTACTAAAGAAAATTGTTTCATCTCGTTGCAACTATACATTGCGAATGGAACATATACTCCTGTCTTTAAAACAGCCCTTTTGACTAGCAGAAAAGCCCACATCAGACCAGAGTGATAGGTCTTTTCTCAAGGACCTTTTGTCCACTGCCTCCAATATAAAACTTTGTCTCTAATCTTCAAGCGCCTGCCCTTCTCTCTCTCTCCTTCTTGTCAGTTTTGTCTCCTTCACATTTCCATCTAATTACATCAAAGTTCCCATGTTGCTACCTAACTGTTCAATTTCAGTCATTTTTAATGCTGCTTATTACCACTATTTATTTACTGAAAACATTCTGTGACTGACTCGTTTGCATAACTCTGGGTTTCAAAGTAACGCTACTTCTATTTATTTTTAGGCTTTTTTTGTGTTATACAGTCCACTGTACTCACCGTTAACTTTATAGTCACGTGACGAATGAACAGCCCATTTCAGCAAAATAATGCCCTTCTCTATTACTGTAAAATAAGACTACTGCACATGAAAGTTGTGATAGGGATGCTGGCAAACCTGGATCTACGTTGGGTTGCAGAGAGACTTAAACTTGGATGTAACTGCAAATAGAAGCTCTCCTCCAGCACTTCAATAAAAGCAAGGTTCACGCAAAAGCCAGTTTCAGTAAGTCTTGCTACATATAATGCAGCTGGGCAGTGGCACCAACTGCCTGACAGTCTCCCAGAGGCCATGCGTGCACTGAATAATTCTGTCCCAACAAACCCTCACATCAGCCTCCCGTGCAGATAACTTAACTTGGGATTGTGCCATCTACGACCTTTCAGCACAGCTTTAAAGCAGGTTGTCAGAGTTCCCCAGAACGATTCTTTCTGTTCGTGCAGGGACTCCAGAAACCTCAAATCCTTTCCAGTTTCCCCCACTTCCCTGCACATTATGCATAGTTCTTTTCTTTCTCATTTCTTAATCCTATATAGTGCAAGCAAAGATGTAGAGTATTTGGTGGCTGTATTTTTTTTAAAATATGCTGTGCTTAATGAGAACATAAATTCCTGTGTGTATGTTACAGTGTTTTGTATAATGCCAATCATTCCTTTGACTTTACTGCCATACTTGGGGAAAAAAAGTTTCTGATTAATGAGACTTTTCACCAACGTGAGCAAAAATTGAAGAGATGGCATTTAAATCCAGTGTGTTGCAGAGGCAGGCAGAGGAAAGAATACAGCATTAATGTGTTCGATGTATAGCTTATCACATAAGCAAAACAGTGTAGGAATATTCTTGCTTCACCCTTTAGTTTCTGTACAGTATTTGCACTTACTGAGAATAATTTTAAAAGTATGGATAAAGCAGGTATATTTAAAATTAAAAAAAATTCCATGTGCATAAGCATGTGCGTCAATGACACAATGAGAAGCGCTTTATGAAACCATATTTTAACTTCGTGAAATACAAATGAAGACTGTATATTAATTCTCTATGCTCTCCTGTACTCATGTTTTATTAACTTTTTAATATTACTGTGTATCATGCTAGCATGTAATACTCTTCCAAATAAGGTACTGTTTTTAGTTAGTTTATGAAAATAAATGAGCATTGCAGATTGGCAGTTTGTTTTTTAATGGGAGCACATAATGTTTTTTTCTGATACTCCCCCATTGTTTCAAGGGCATTGTATTGCACCATGAAACTGAAGATCCTTTCAGCTTTCTTCTGATGAAGTTGTGGATTACTTTAAATTTAACTTGATATCTAAAGAGTTTTAAATATATTTTTATGCTCACTCGCAAATTCTAACCTCATTTGGAGTAATAAGATTCTCAGTAAATTTTTTGAATGCTTCTGTTACACAGTACAGGGATGACATACCCCTCCTCCGCCTCATTCCCTCCCTGACTAGAATTTTATCAGAGTACAAATGTTAGGAAACTCAATGAAAATACAGTTTAATGCAGCCAGTTAAATTGCCTGGGAGGAAACAGTGAATACAGCTTTCTTAAAGCCTTTCCCCTCAGGCCATTAACTAAGAAACTGGTCAGTAACTGCTGGTAACAAACCATTTTGGAGGGATTATTGCTATTACCAGTATTCAGTGGTTTATGGCTACATTTTGTTAAAGACATTAGGAACTGTTACACGGATGGGCCCACAGTACTGGAAAAATCATTCTTTTCCCTTGTGATTAACAACAGTTTTTTTCCCAGTCAAGAAAGATGTCTTGAGTGTGCACAGTGGATTCATTACTTGTTATATCTCTCTACGCTGTAAAATAGGCTTTTCATTACGATCAGGATTCAAATGAAAAGAGTGAAAATATAACGCTGATTTCTGGGAAAGTGTGATTAATGTAGAAACTAGATTTTAACTATTTCAAAGAATTTTAGCTGTCACTGAGGACTGGCTGGCGGAGAAATATACTTTCTCTTCCTATGAATAACTGTTTCTTGGTGAAGGAATCAGTGCTACAGCAATAATAAACAAGGGGACAGATTTCATTTTATATAACTATGCAGTGCAAATTTAGGTGTAAAAAAGCAGTTTTGATCAGTATGTTTCCAGCACTCCACAGTTAGCTTGGTATCCTAATTATTACAATTTGCATAATCCAAAGCATTTGCAAGGATGGGTCAGGTCAGCCTTATCATAATGGAAAGCGCAGAATCGCAGGAAGTTCAGCGTGGTAATTAGGAAAAGTTCTGTGGAGCTCCGAAAATCTCTCTTTTGTTCTTTTTTTTTTTTTAAAGGAACTCCATCTAAGAAGATATTTTGACAGCTTAGTTGTATAAATGATACTGTTGAGTTAGAATACAGATTGCAAATGCGTTATTTGCATGAAAAATGTGTTTTTCACTCTACCCTATCCCCATATCTTTTAATTTTTTTAAAAAAAACATAGATCAGAACATATCATTAGCTATGCTTCTTACTGAACCTGACTTTTCTCAAGAAATTTACATCTTTCTCTCATTTTCTGTTAAGGTTTCTTACCCTGTTTTCTCACCTAAAGAATTATAATGAGGTAGAGTGAATGAGATCTATGGGGAAAGCAGTGGACCTAGAGACTAAAGGTAAAAGGATGATTGATGGTATGAAATTACCATAAAAGTACAATCAGGATCAGATTTTAAAATGAATTTTTAAGCAGCCTAAGAGATACTCTTTGATTTGTAGTCTGGTGGAATGGATAATGTCTCATTCAGTGGATAAAGTTTCTCACTGTGTGACTTGAGCTTTTTCTGATCTTTCTGACTGGGAGTAAAATGGAACCAAAGCCTAAAGTGGTTTTTAATGCTGAAAATATCAAACACAATATTCTTAATGTCAAAACCTAGGCATAGCAGGTGAAAAAAGAAAAATAAATATAAGAAAATTATAGTGTTGGTATTATTGTGTTAGATAAAGAAGCTATCTCCTTAAGCACCCTCTTGATCTATAAAGCATTTTAAGTGCAAGAAGGGTCTGATCTTTATGTTGATCTTTATGTTGATTTTTAAACAGCTTAATATTATTTTAAAAAATTTTAAAGGCAGTAAATCCTATCAAATATTAAAATATGAGACAAATACTATAAGTTATGCCTATTTGAGCACCACAAAAGTCTTGTGAGCTTTCTATAACAATTTACTTTGCTTTTGCTCTCAGTGGGTCAGTTAGAACTTTTCCTACGTAACTGCATCAAGTATTAGAATAAATTTAGAAAAGTTTTAAATTGAAATTAAGACATATTTATTCTTCTAATTTAATATGTTCTCATGAAGCAACTCATTGGCTCTGAAGGACTGACATTAGAAAGTAATAAGCTGTCAACATTCTTCTTTTAATAAATTTTTTGCAACTGTGAATTCTTGTTTTTTTTTTCTCCCATTAGTCTCTGGTTTTATTTATTCAGTGGAGAGGGTTTGGATAGGATGTTAACATTTTAAAATTGGATTTTTTTTTTGTATGTTAATTCACTCTTCTTTGAAGTTAAAAAAAGCATATATATATATATAATTAACTTCCTACTATATACTTGATAAAGAAGGATGTATATACCACTTATCATATAACCTGAAAGGCTTCCATTTATTACACGTATATGTTATTTTATGGCTATGTATCATGATATTAAAATTAGAGACAATATTTTTAAATAGTTTAGCATTATAAAATAACCTAAGATTTCCAACAGTTGCTTTTTATGACAGTTTCCATTTTTTTCCCTCCTACTGACAGTTCCCATAATGACTTTAATCATATAGTCTGGAAATGGAGCTGGTTACTGAACAGCAACAAACTCACTGGTCAATGTCGGTGTCACTTTTCTGGGAGCAGGACTTTTTGAGCATCAAGGAACTAATTTTAACAGCCTGCTGGAAAAGTGTTAAGTGCATTAACTCCCTGTCAATCACATTTTTAGCATGCTGGCCAAATTATTATTATTTGGCTCGAGACATTCTATTGAAACTTATCTGTATGGTATACTTATCTGTGTACCTTATGTGACTAATGATGATTGTTTATGGAGAGCTGCCTGTCCAATTATTTTTGAAGGAACACAAGAATGCAGAATGACTGGAAGCATCAGGTTTTTGCCAGAGAATGCCTCAGGTAAGAGGAGAATGGCTAGAGGCTATAAGGAATCACAAGAGACAAGTCAGAGTCGTAAATTGGGAAACTGACATATCTCATCTAATATACTTGCTAACTAGGCCTTTAAAAACCTTGACATTTAACTAAGTTTGTGGAAAAGTTATAGATTTTGTCCTTCTCTATTGGCTATAACTCATTAGTACGATGAACGGAGGTGTTTATAATCATTACCAGCATTAGCAGACTAACGTACAGGATCATTTAGAGATCCAGTTAAACACCTAACAACTGCTCAGTTGTTTATGTAGGTTGTGCCTTTCTCAAAGCCAAGTCAGTCAAAAATGATATTGCAAGTTATTTACCCTTTTGGTACTTCAGTGTATGGAATGGGATGAAAGAATGCTGGTATTCAGCTGAGGCATTTAAATAATGCTTTGGAAGTCCTGGCCTGCTTAGAACAGACTGCAATCTTTACTGTAAAACAAATTTCTGATGGTTTTGAGAGAAAAAAGGTACCATAAAACCAAACTTCGCAGAGAATAGTGCCTATTAACTGAAATTGATTTAAAGACATTAGGAAATAAACAGCAAAGTAAACTTTGTCTTTACCCAGTAAAGTTTCAAGAATATTTTTTTTTTTTGTAATTAAATAGATACTCTGCCTTGAGTCTGATACTGTTTATACAGACCCTTATCTAAGCGAAAATATCTGATTTCTGTGTAAAAAAAGTAAAATGAAAATCAAGCCACAGCATTCTATGAAATGAACAACAAAAGCAACTCATTGCAGTAGGGAAAGCGATCATAAAGAGGCAGGAGGAGGCACTGTAGCACAATGTCTATCACATGGTATATGCTATTTTTTTCTATTTTTCTTAGCTGAAGAACTAATTTAAAAGCAATATACTTGCAAGCAAGCATTTCTATGCTTAGAAATTGTTATAATTATTCAAAAAACAGGGAACATGCGGAGGGAGTCATTGAGGGTGGGGGAGAGCTGGCGGGAGCTGTTAGGGATTGTTTTTCCAGGGCAAGAAACTGAAATTCAGTAGAAAATGGCATTTTGACAAGCACTTTGTATTTCCACCCCAAATGGAATCCTGCTCATTTAGTGGAACTGGAAATCAGTTATTTGAGACAAAAGGCCCATCTTAATCTTACATGTGAGCAAACGTATTGACTATTACAGGATTTGAGTTAACTCCTCCTGCACTAAAAAAATCATTACTTTTACCTAATGTTCTTTGGAACATGAATAAATTATACTGTAACATATTACAGTAGGAGAGAAAACGACTACTGCTGTTGAGGTTGTGTGACGTTTTCCATGCTACCCCCTGTTTCAACAGCTCTCAACTTTCTGAAAACTTCTCGCTGCCAGTAACATTTTCTTAGTTTATGTCTCTGCCGGATGAAAATTTGGTTTTGAAAGTTTGAGGGAGTGCTTCCATTATTTCTGAATATGCGTGAATAAAAACACGTAGCCCATTATGCAAGCGTTCTTTGTTCCCTCTGCAGCGTCCTGTTGTAAAAAGGGAAGGCAAAAGAGGGATCGTTTTACATGAACTTGCAGACAGCAAATAAATAATTGCACTTCCACATTTGAATAGCTTAGTTACTTTTGAAAATAGTGACAATCTTAGAGAAATTTCCATTTTTGTCCAGTGTGCTGCTGTATTCCTTTAGCTCTTCGTCCTCAGGAAAGTTTCTTTAGTACACCTCTAGCCTATTTTTCATGTGATAATTACGTAAAAATGTATTAATATAATGTTTTTCAATTGGTGGTTCATGATCTACAGTTACTTGGAAATATTTTCACTGATCTGATCTTGCTCAGGACAGTAGGTTGGGTTGTACACACATAAGAGTTTCGATGTAGTGGAATGAAATCACGCACATAGTTTTGGCTACATTAAACGTTAAAGACGTACCAAGTAACCCAAGCACAAATTTAATCTCTAAAGGAAAACGTTCAGATGGCATGTTGGTTTTCTCCCAGTTCATAAAACGCATTATCCAATTAGTTAAAGAAATAACAATGTTGAACCTTGAGAATACATTTATCCTCGGTAAGAAATAAAAAGAAAACTTCACTTTTAAAATGGTGGTCCCACCATCTTCAGTTTCACAATTGTGGCAGGCATGTTCAAAGAAGTAGCAGACTCCTAAATGTTAGGATTTACACTAGAAACGCGGCTTCAAATTATTCCCAGTCAGTGTGGAAATTGTAAGCATGTAATATCACTCATTTTCTACTGAACAACAGTAAAATATTTGAACAAACTGCCTGTGCAGGACTAGAATGACTGTAAAAGTTATTTGGCATATAAATGTTTAGGTAAGAAAGATAATAATTCCTGTCTCAAGATACTGCAAATTAGACAAAAAACAGGCAGAACAGGCATGAATGTATGTACAAGTGTCTCTGTGTGCTACTGGTCCCTTTAAAAATTCCCTTTTTTGTGAACAGAGCTTAAGAGGTAAGTGAAGACAACTGTGAAACTTTCAGGCACCGTGTTCCCCAGTTTATAGATAGACTGTATCATAATCTTACTATGAAGAGAAATGTACAACAGTAAATACACAATAGATGAGTCCACTGTTTCTGCCACAGTGGTTTCTGTCAGTAGTACTCTGAAAAGATTTTAGCAGATCTTGCAACTTACTCTCAATTCCTTCTGTTAGAGAATACTTCTCCTATTACTGGAGTCTCAACACTAAGAACCCTTAGTTCTTAGTGTAATTTCTCCATCTTCTCCTAGATAACGGGCAGAAGAATAAAGGAAATGATATCACAGACATACTTTGCTTCCCTGCTTTGGTCATTATAGTAACATCTCATAGAATCATAGAACCCTTATAGTTGGATGGGATCTCAGAAGACCATCTAGTCCAACTCACCTGCAGTGAACAGGGTCACCTGCAGCTAGATCATGTTGCCCAGGGCCTGATCCAGCCTGGCCTTGAAAGTCTCCAGGGACCGGGCATCAATCACATCACTGGACAACCTCTTCCGGTGCCTCACCACCCTCACTGTAAAAGATCTTCTCCTTACATCTAGCCTAAATCTACACTCTTTGAGCTTAAAACCATTTCCCCTTGTTCTGTCACCAGACACTGCTCAAGAGTCTGTTCATTTCTTGCCTGTAGCTCCCCTTTTGATACTAAAAGGCCACTATCAGGTCACCTCGGAGCCTTTTCTTCTCAAGGCTGAAGAGCCCAGCCCTTCATCATCATGCTTCATAGGTATACCGTAAGTCATGGTTAGACCTTCTCCACACATCATTGTCTTTCGCTAGCCCGAAATCAATGTTATTATTTTATTTTGGTGTTGTTCAGTTGGTGTTTTATCTCTGTTTCCTCATAGTTTCTGGTATCATTATAAACCAGCATGCATTAAGAGGTGTTTTTTGGTAGACACTCAGTCTAAAGTTATATGGAAACAAAAGGTCTGGGCATGATTTCTACTTGTTATGATTCTTCTTTCCTCAGTGGTAAAATTGTTTTATTGGAGTGGAGGCACAGCTGTCTTAATTAGCCACTACCTGAGGATCTACCTAATATATCTTGTTCCAGAATTTTTTTGTAGCACTTGTATCCTGCTTCCTATTGGTTAATTGATAGGAAAAAGTGAGTAGAAGTTAACTATATGCTGTAATAGCAGCAATAAGTTGAAAATGAGATATGAAATGTTTCTGCTTCACTATGAGGTATGGTTTGTTATTGTGAAATCAGCAGAGAAAGTTACTATAAGATACATACAGCATACAAGCTAAATTTTAAAAGAGGTTTTTCTGGAAAGGTGTTTGTATAAATCCTCCAGTAGAAAGCACAGTTAATAGAACAGCAGCTCAGTACATTCAAATACTACATGTGTCCAAGTCCTCTAAATGCAAAAGGCTGCCCATACTGTTCTCAGGTTGGTGGTTCTGTCCAGCATGCAGGCTTAGCACCATGCATGTAACAGCTGCTGAGTTCAGTGGAGCCCCTACACATACGTACACCTCTTTCAGCTTTAAAATTTCGTATTTTTTCATCAGATCTGAGGCATGCATCACCAGACATGAATGCAATAATTATAGAGAAGGAACTGGAAAAGTACTTCGAACATTTGAATTTTTACCAAAACACCACTCGTGGATACACTTCCATTTTCCTGTCTTAACAGAATCTCTAAGAAGGCAATAATGAGGTGTGGCCTGGTCTGTGTAGGTCTTCACTGATCTGTTAAGTATGAACACTTAAGAGTGTGGATCCAGCAGCTGCCTTTACCTCCAACATCCACACACACAGAAGCAGAGCTGATGGGTTTATGTGAAATGGGTAAATGGAGAGAAAGTGCTGGAAGCTAGATTAGGCTCTGCCTAATGCTGCCCATTTTCTTCCCCAACAGTGCCACTATGCTATTTTAAATTATTTTGGACAAGGAGATTCATACAGCAAAATCTTTTTTCCTTTTGTCCTGTGGAGGTCAGAACTGTGAATCTGGTGCAAGGAGAAATATATGAGGGGATAAACAGAAGGTTCAAGACTGGAATTACAGCTGAAATGTAAAATAAGAAAGGAAGTCATCTAAGGAAGTGAAAACAAAGCCTTTGGACATGCCAGCAACAACAGAGGATCCTCCCTTGCAGTAAAGGATCATGACAAGGCAGGACACAATAGATAACCTACCAAATCTATCCCCATAGCAATTTCTGTTATTTAATGTTCTGGATAGTTTGTTTTAATGCATGACACACATTATATTTGTTATTAT
>JAOWBP010002392.1:11427641-11439778 GCA_028571105.1 Tragopan temminckii
CACCTGTGCTCCCGTGGCTGACTCATTGCTCGCCCCAGGTGATCAATCAGAGGTTCAGGCCGTGATTCAGCAGTTCCTATACATGGCCCAACCCCCCTGCAATGAACAGGGATGTCTACAGCCAAATCAGGTTGCTTAGAGCCTTATCCAGGCTGACCTTGAACGTCTCCAGGAAAGGGGCATCCATCATCTGGGCAATCTGTTCCAGTACTTTGCTACCCTGGAAGTAGTAAGAAAGCAGAACTGATCTTTTCCCTTCTCACTTAAGGAGACTCCAAAGTTTCTCACTGGAGTTTCTTCTGCCAACATACACATGCATACACAATATCTAAATTAAAAACCATAAAATTAAAAAGTGAAGAATTGATCAAAAAGACCTTTACAGAAAGCATAGATGTTCCCCAATCCTTTGCATGGTAAACTGCTTCTAGAGTTCCTTAGGAAGAATCATAAATATAACCCCAAGGGACCAAATGACATCTTTGTGACTGGCTATTTATCTCTATCACACCTTTGTCAGGAAAATTTTACTCAAAGCATAACAAATGGTTCTTGAATTTGCAATATCTAATTCATGTGATATAACTAACTTCTCAGTGATATATTAATGTCAATCTCAGTTAAACTGGTCAAATTTTGTTCCAGTTGCTACCAGAAATGAATGTCGCCCCCACAAACTCTACTTATTTTGAATGCATTGAATGTAATGCAGTTACCTTCCAAAACCCACTTCAGATGGTTTTAATATACATAAATGTTACTTTTTTAACTTCCATCAGCCCTTTAGCTAGTGAGGAATTATACCATTAAGATTAACAAAAGCACATTTTAAAAGCTTTTCTCTTCAGATCTATCAGTGTAAGAACATAGGATAAAGATGTGAATCTTTAAGTTTGGAAAACTTAATGCAGTAAAATAGAGAAGGATGCTGCAGTTTAAAGGAAGGAGAGAGAAAATGGTCAAAGCAAATCTTATTGAAGAAGAATAAGCAAAAAATGGCCTGAAATGGTCGTATGCTTGTTGACTTTTGCAAAACATTCTGGTTCATATCTGTTTACAGACTTGTGTCATAAACTGAATAAAGAACACATATTTGGGAAAGTAAACTTATTTGCTGAAGGGAAGAACTGGGAAATATATCCTGTGCAGGGGAAATTTATATAGGCAAGGAATGAGGAACACCTGCAGAGAAGAAAGTGGGAGTCATGAAGAAGAACTCAAAGGCTTAAAAAGAGACAGTAAGATACGTAGCATGAAAGGGAAAAGAGAACTCTTAGGGGACAGGACAGACCAAGGACTGAGAATGAAGGACATGATTGAGAAGAAGGAGAAATGAAGCATAGCCAAAGGTTGTTTCAGTTGAATGTAAAAAGGTGGCAAATCTTAAAAAAATATGAACATTCAAAGGTTCCCATGATTGTTTTTTAATCAAGATTCTTATGTTGAACATGGTTCTGAAAGCAAGTGTGAACTATGGGCTGCCTGCAGGATGCCAAGTTACATGTAATTGCCCTATCAAACAGAGGCTCCCTTAAGAAGATTCTGTGTGATCTGGTTTAGAAATGAAATTTCTACCTAAAAGAATTTCCCAGTCTTGAGGTTGCTAAGTGAAATTAGAGATATAAATGAGGCAAAAGGTTCTCTTTTTTGTAAGATTAAAAAGTGGCAGACCAGTTTCTTTAAGTGCTGTTGGCATTTAGATAAGCTCAAATCACGTTCACAGTCATTGAGATATTGGGTTTTTTCTGGCTTGCAGATAGATGGAAACTGTTGAAGAGAAGTCTTAATTTTGAAAAATGGGACATAGATTTTTTTTTTAGGAACTTGAAATAATAGTACTGAGATACCTGAATTTTTCTGCCTTGGGCAAATATTACTTCTGAGCCTTATTTAATGCTTTAAATACATGCACAATGTTTCAGAACTGACCTTTTAGATTAAAGATCAGGTTAATGCACATATCCACAACTGTGCAGCCTCCTGACAAGTTTAGGACTACTAAGTGTCATTATGATTTTCTAAAGACTACGAAGAAAATTTAATCTCTTCTTTAACCTTAAAATCATCCCTTCCACAAAATGAAAGATTTCCCATGGAATTATGTTACAACTTCCTATGACTCATGCCCTAATTCATGGGGCCTACTGTTACATAATGAACTCACTATGGCTTGTAGGATATGAGAAACTGGCTCCCTATGAGAAGGTCAGGCCCTGTTTCTCTATATGAAAGAAAATAAATTGACTGCAGCTAAAACACTGAGATGTGAAAGTAAATTCTTAGAATCTTTGTTTTAACATGAAGAAAGTCAACAGCGACACCCGAACTCCTGTCAGTGTGATTTCAGGAACTACGATACCACGATACCACTTCAGAAATGTTCTCTGCAGCCTTCATTTCCCTGCAGTTACCATCCCTACCGTTTCATGAAACAACCTCCAAGGCTTTTCTGCATAACTCATTTGCATGCTTGCTGGCCTAATATGTTACCTGTTATGTATGTATATTCCCTCAATATCTTAGTTTGTGAATGATTACTTACTGAATGGGGTTTCACAGATTGTTGATCACAGTTTGCAAATGCTGTTTACAATCGGTGAGGGCATAGAGATTACAAGAATTGCCACCATGTATTAAGCGAAGCACAGAATTGCATTACGCTTATTCTACTACGAACACGATGCAGCACTAAGCTTCCCTGCCCCACCACCTGAAGACAAGTTAATTTTGTTTTCATTTTATATTACATTTCAGGGAACACATAATGTTTTTCACAGCACACAATATGTTTATCTCATAAAGATTTACAGAGTAAGAGCCAAGCAGTTATGTGGCTGCTCCTGCAAATGTGCCAGGGTAGGCAAAGAAAATTTACGTTGTCCCTCTAACTGAATTTGGATTTTTGTGGGCATGTGAACAGGTCCCGTTGGACCACACATTTGCCACTAAACTTTACGTGCCAGCCTTAGATGTTTCCATTCTGGGTTCATGTCCACACAGAAGAATCATTTAGACAAGCTGAATTTTTCCCTGTTTGGAATAGGAGGGAATTGTGCATGGTGCTGCCAGGCAGAAGATTATATCTTCTTTTTGGTGGAGGTTTCAGGCTCTTCAGAGAGCCTGTGGTTGTGGCTGTCACTCTCTGCCACACTCAGAGGCTTTTTTTATTGTCCCTGTCAGTTAGCAGCCCAAGGTTACTGCCAGCTCTCTGTCAGTGCTTTGATTTTTGTCAGCTATGGCCAGGTCCTTTTAGTTATCTGCTATCTTTTCAGCTTTGTTCAGCCTGAGCTCTACTTGTCTACTAATTAGCTCTTTGGAGATTTCCCTTTTAAAACTCACTATCACAGAGGACAGGAACCGTTCAAAAGTTTTGTGCTTCATAGAAATTCCATATTCATCCACATCCCATACAGCCATCTTTTTAAAATTAAAAGTGGCAGGTCAGGCCAATTTAAGGTATATAAGCAGCAAAGCCTGTAAAAAGATACCTTTAGGTTCTTGATCAGGTATGTAGATGAATGACAGAAAAAGAAAAAAGGTTTCCACTGAAAGGACCAAGGTGTACAAATAAAAAAGAAACTATCATTCTGTGTAACATATTCTCATTTTCTTTATCTTCTGGTGTGCAAATATTGTGCTAGCTGAATATAAAAGTAGCACAACTTTAGGGTACAAAAAAAAACCACACTGTAACAACATCAAGAGTGGTCTTACATCAAGGAGGGCCCTGAGGATGTCTTTGTTGTCAACTTCAGAAGAAAAGAGAGGAACAGAAGAGGAAACTGGCAGAAGGAATAGATGCCAAAGAGAACTCAAAGGATTAGGTCCGGGTGAGGTGATCGGTATTCGAAAACAGTCTGCCTTCTGGCTCTGATCTAAGGGAATAGGCTGGCAGCAAAGCCAGAGGGCATAACAGCACAAACACACCTTCAGCACACTGCTGGAGGCTTGCCTCAGTGCCTTAAAAATTGTGGTAGCAATTAGAAATAAAGGTATATAGGAGCAATAGGCGAAAGTGTTCTATTTATGAATAAAAGTCCTCTTTTTACATAATACTCAGTCTACTCAAATCTTTTTTTTTTTACTTCTTTTTTGCCACTTAGTACGTTTTTCTTGTGGTATCTCATCGATGCTGTAAGTTGCGCCTACATTGCACTTACACAGTGTTAATGCCTGGAAGATGAAAGTAAAAACCTTTGAATATATTAATGTTATAACACAGATGTCTTACTTTTTATACTCTTTTTTTAGAAATATGGTGTGGTTAATAATGATGCAGATTGTGCTGGATGGATGAGCAGATGAAACAGGGGAATACAGATTAAATAAAAATTTCTTCAAAGCTTACGTTTGCTTCATAATTTAACTTCTGTACTTGTCATGATAGCAGTAGTGAGGTGCAACCATGCATAATCACATTGTTCTAAAATATCCTGGTGAAACAGAACAAACCTAATCTAAACAGCACTGCCACACTTGTTCAGCTAACTGGAAAAAGAGTAATTAGGAAATGTCAGCTCAGTTCCATGGTTGATGACAATTAGAAATCTAAAGTTTCAATATAAAGTATACAAAACAGCTCTGCAGTTGAGAACCAAACATTTCCTACTGAAGGCAAGGCTGCAGAGATGGGACTGACTAACACATCCAGACCTCCTTTTCTGACCTACTACTTCACGCAATTTTTTCCTGAGCTCATATTTTTCTTTTGCTCCAAATACTATAAAGAAATGCAGAATTGACAACTTCAGTTTTAATGGGAAAGCTCCCTTATTCTCAGGCAAATGCTGCTAGCCTGAGTGATGTTTGGCCACTGTGTGCTAACTGCCTCTTCCAAGCAACCAGGCTTGCAGCTGGGAGCTGCTCTTGCTCTTCAGAGCTCAGTTTTTCAGTGAACCAGGCATTCCAACAACTAATGGCTAGAGGTCCTTGTTCCACAAACTTGTCACATGGGGTCCTTCTCTACCAGACTGACAAGATGACAAATATTCAGTTGTTTCTTGTGGTTTATATCTTTAGATTTTTTTGGTCTCTCTTAAAACCGCATCAGAATTTTTCTGTTTGACTGATTAGGAGAACTTTAAACATTTTTCTATTCTTTGCAGGCTGAAAAGTTCACACATTCTACTACAATATTATAATTCTACAGCTCTCAATGTTGGATATATACTGTAATCCTTCTTCTGTTGGATTAATCCAAATTAGCGCATATTAGTAGCATAAATATAACAGTCATTTTAGTTGCATCCATTGAAAGCATTTTGAAGCCATTCCTATTAGCTTTAAGAAAAGTTCTGGCTTTTCTTAAAAATATCATTCTCATTCAGGTTGTATATTTGGAAAAAATTCTTCTCTGACAGAATGGTCATGTGTTGGAATGGGCTGCCAAGGAAGATGGTTGAGTCACCATCCCTGGCAGGTGTTCAAGAAAAGTGTAAACAGGGTCTAGTGGCATTATATTCATGGTAGGAGGACAGTTGGAATGAATGATCTTGGAGGGCTTTTCCAACCTTGGTGATTCTATGATTCTATGTTTTTTAAATTGATTCTCAATCTTAGAACTGTAATATTTAATTGGTTGAATTTTGGTTTAGAAAAGCCAATTAATGATTTCCTTTATTCAATTCCAGCAGGTCTTTTACAGAATATCTGGTGTACTTTCTGTAGAAGCAAGAGCCTAGACACTTTCTCACTGACACTGAGTTATTTGTTCATGCCTACTTTCAGAATCCAGTATTTGCACGTTTAATAGCTGGTCACTTGCTCCAAGATTTACATACTGGTCACATTGAGTTGAAGCACTCATATCTGCATTGCACTTCTGTTCAACTGACACCTCGAATGTTTTGAAACAATTTGATTCAGATAATCTACAGATATTTGTAATTTCTTAGTCTTTCCTTCCTTGGTAGGAAGATGACATACTTTGGTTTTGGACAGCTGCTCCATTGCCTTATGTTTTCCAGGCAAAGTCTATATTCACAACAGACAACAAGTGACCACCATATTTCAATGTTGCCAGTCCTCACTCCTTTTGTTCTTCCCTTTATTTACACTTCTGCTTTCTCCCTGAAGTAGGAGAATTCGATAGACATAATCTTCCTCAATTTTCTGCTAACCTCAAATTAACATACCTGAACATGCTGATCACTCAGGTATTTATCCCAGGGAGTCCTCTTAGCATATTTGGCTGATAGCATTAATATTCTTTTCCAGTAAATTTAATTCAAATTGTCTGCCTCACCCACCCATTTTTACTCTATGCTGTGAAGAGTAGGGTAAGTAATTGCTTGCTTCATACAAACTGGACGGTTGTGAGACAATCTGTACTTTTGCCAACTTGAATATTATTTCCTCAATTGCAGGAATACTAACATATTCATTTCAGTACCATCCTGTATAAATGAATTGCTCTATGCAAATGCACTTGGTTACTTTATCACCAGCTATCATGTTGCTTACCCAGCTGAAGAGATGTCTCTTAACCATCTTCTCTCACTTGCTTATACTAGAGGCATTTTATGCATCTGTTGAATCATTTTATCTAGTTTCAGTACTGACAGATACTACAGTTCTTAAATCTCTCTAATCTCTTAGTAGCTTTGTTCTAAGATGCATATTTTGCACTTTGATTTTATTTCTTCTGTTTATTTTACAGATAGTTTGTCCCATTACAATAAATGAGTTGAGCAGTATTTTAGCTGGTCAAAAATTGGGTGAGGATTCACACAATATTATGATTACCAGTGCATCTGTAGTATGCTTGGGAATTTTCTGAGAAATGCTTCATTAGTTTGGCACCTGCAGATTAGCTGTACTGGACAGTTATGGAAAGAAGAGATTCTCTCTATTTCTTCCCCAGGAGAAGAAATAGAAGCACACTATCTTAGCCATCAAAGCAATCATTTCATCCTGAAACTGCTCCTGGGCTCCTAGGAAAGAAGGCTGCTAATGGAGTATTCTGAAAAATTCTATATATCTCTGGCCTTAGTGAATTTAAAAAGTACCCATCTCTCCTCCAAAAAAAAAAAAAAAAAGTCTGAGACAGTCCAACCACAAAGTTCTCTTCCTGCTATCTTGAGACTGTTTAATATCAAGAATAGAAAGGATATGATAGAAATGCTACTGAAACATGGCAGAAATTAGTTTTAGCTAATGGCAAAAACGATGATGGGTGCATTATCTCCTTTTTTTTTTTTCTCATATCCATCATACCTTCCATGAACAGGCATGTATTTCTGCACAGAGGTACACCATGTTTCATGTCTGTGTATGAAATAATAGGTCTGAATATGCCACTCAAGGTTCCTGAAGCCTGTGACTTCAGCACAGTCACTGCTTTTGTTGAAATAAAATTCTAATGCTTTTGGCCATCAAGAAAATTTTCAGCATATGATCTACATTAAATAAAATCACTGATGCCTGCCTGAGTTTGCAGAGAACCATGTTAATACTTGTTTGAGAGAAAAGTGGGTTAATTCATCCACTGTTTCAAGCAGCAGGCAAACCCCATCCCAGCAGGAGAACAGAACTGTCCTCAGAAGGAGAGAGGACCCAGATCATTGTTCTTGCTGCTCCTGGAAACAATGCTGCTCTTCAGGAAATGGAAATTGCAGGCAACTGCTCCAGAAGCTGTGGTCATCTTCACCCCAAGCATGTGCAAACACAGGACCATGTGGCCAGGGCCTGCTTCCCAAGAACTGCATTAAGCAGAAGAGAGAATATTTCTCAGGGCTTCAACAAATATTGAAATCTCCCAAATCCTTTTTTTTGAGGGATGTAACTATTAACATCCTTAACTTTACAGAGAGAGAAAACCAAGACAGAAGTTTGGACTAAACATTTGCATGTGGCCCCCAGTGCAGGTCCCTTGCATTCTGAATGCCCAGGTTTCTATTTTATTCTTCTGCGCTTCATCCAAAAGATGCTACAGCTACAGCACAGATTGAGCTGTGACAATGCTCAGTGTCACAGAAAATTGAATTCAAATTATTTCAGGTAGAAGTCCAAGTGTTAAAGGTTTTAGTAGAAGAAACTGGACTCTAAGCACCTTAACCAGGTCACTGAGTTTTGATTTCCTCTAGCTCAGCACTCCTGCACCAGGAATTCACAGCACTGCCACAGTGCATCTATGTGAGTGCAAAAAATCTACAGGAAAGGCCAAAGGGCAAACAGCCGCTGCATAAATGCTTTGAAAGCCAGCCTCTGAAGTGATAAATGGCTATGGGGACACCTACAGTCTTTCAGACAGATAAGAGTCTACTTTGCTCATTCTCTGAGCTGATCAGGCATGGATTACTGCATGTTGAAATCCTGCAGCAAAGACTGGTGCTGCGATGAACCTAGAGGCAGCAAGCCCTGCAGTGTGGATCAGCATTACAGTAATGCTATTATTTGGCTTCAGCTGCTCCAGACTGCAGGCAGAACCCCTTCTCATCCTGTTGCAAAGGCTTCACAGACATATCCTAAACAGCAGCTGTTGCACCGCTCCCTCAGAAATATACTCAGAAATATAATGCTACAGAAGTCTATCTTCCTCCTCTCATTGTGGGTTTCACGCATTTTTGTCTGTGCCGAATCATTTTTATGTTCTGTTCATCTTTTTAAAAATGAATATTTTATTTTATTTTTTGAAGAATGAAGCCGTTCTGCAAGGTGAAGAAGGCGCAGCAGGAGTTTAGGAAGCCTGGGACTTTTTCACGTCACCATTTTTTCCCAGCTGTGAGTGCAGCAAAATAATTGAGATTCTTGTAATTAATAAAATATGAAATCTGTGTAACTTCTTACTTGGTGTACACAATGATGGATTAAAAATGGTGCTTTGCTTAGTTTGTACTACAAAAAAGGAATGGCATATTTTCCTTTTTTAAAGTAGTTAAAAAGAGTCCCTCAGTAAATACAGTGTGTTCAATTAACAGGTTTCATTTCCTAAGTCAGTCAGTCAGATGCTATTCATTGCCAGTGTGCAGCACACAATGCTTTCAGAATTTTGTCTTGGCTGATTTGGTAAGTAAGGGAGGGAGTCTTTCCACATTTTTGAAATGGCAGCAAGAATTCAGAAGCTCAACAGTGGCATTAGGAAGCCCCTACACCAGACCAAAGGACGCAATGTAACTTGAAACGGAGGCCTCTACACCTGCTTCATTTTGGATTTGCTTTAGAAGTCAGTTGTGCTCTACCATTTACAGAAAGCTCACAGAGATGGCTGTGAGGTTAGTGGAGAGTTCCAGCTCCATTTAGCAGTTGTCTATGTATGCTCAAGAGTGGTCCTCGTGGTTTTTTTTCCCACCCTTGCCATCTATGTCTTTCCTCCCTTCTGTTTTATTTCTTGTCTCACCCAGTGAAGCTGGGGAGAAGCCCAACTGTTCTAGCAGGGCCCAGTGATTCCATACATTTTTGTATAGAGCAAAAATGTCATCCTCTGGGAAAGAATACGACATCAGTTAAACCCCCTGAGTGCTGCTGTTCTCTCACTTCACCAATGGAGATGCTATTAAGATAAACACGATTGTTTGTAACAAAGCTCCTGTGGCTGTGGTAGTTGTAATGGAATTGAGATTAGAGTTTATAACTCCAGATGTAGTTTTCTGTTTATATCTTTTAGCAGCACTTGTGACTAGTAGGAGAACTAGCAGATCCCTAACAAATAGTACTCCTATTTTATAACAACTATAGCATGATTTCTGTCCTCACAGGACAACTGTCCTGGTGATATCTAACAGTCAGGGATGAAAACAAATATGATCAGAGATGGTTATATAGAAGATTTTGAATTTCAGTGGAACTGAAGGAAGAAGAAAGGAATACAAGCAAACAGATGATAATCCCAAGCTAGTTGCAAATAACTCACAGAAGATACACAGATGGAAAAGACAGGGAAAAGTGAAAAAATAGACAAGTGAAACATAAGAGAATCAATGTGATTTAAGCATGTTATGCCTGGGTTATACTCTTGTCCTAAAAAGGCACAAGCTGGTTTCAAGTCCCAAGGGAGTGATGTATTCATCTGATAGCTTGCAGGAGGTAGCAGAGGGGCCATGGGGAGCAGGGCTGTTGGCACGACAGCGTCCCACCAGCAAGCTGTGCTCTGCAATGGAACTGGCCCTGGTCTGGCCTCTAGCTCTTGGGTGTTGTTTTACATCCTGAGCCATTTGTCAGAACAAACATGAGTATGGAAGTGACTCTTACTTCAGGAACAAATAACTAATTGTCAGAAGTACTCCATGTTGCATTGGAGAGCAGAGATTAATGCCTTATTTTACTATTTCTCAGCAAAACATACCAAGACCTCATGATCCAGAGCACATCAAGGCATCATGACAACCTGCAGATCTGAGCAGAGATGGAAGGGATCTCCAAAAGTACAGGAATTAAAAGTACTGTTTCACAACCAGTCACTTGAGATGAACAAAATGAAATGCCAACCAGCAACTCCCTGCAGCTCTCATTTGGGCAGGCAGACTGGCGACTGTTTACATTCTGGCAATTGCTAAGTTTTGTAAAGCCAATAAGACTTGGGGTCACCATAATTCTTATTAAATTAGATATTGTCTAGAGCTCATTTGCAGAAAGCAACCTCATGCACCAACTTGTTTTTATTAGAAATACCACGACCACCTCTAGAACAGTCTCATAACAAGCTGTGGTTTCAGAGAGGAAGGGCTGCCACACATTTTCCCTCTTGCCTCATCACTGAACCCATCTGCACTGCAGCCTTCTGCCAGCACAGGTGTGTCAGTGAGAACGTGGTGAATGCAAGCTTTGATTACAGCAAACAATGAGTTGGCAGCACAAGCCATTTGTGTAGCCAAAATCTCTTCTAGCTCTGCTTCTATCAGCCAGGAATACAGTGTTAAAACTAAGAGGGGGTGTATTTTGATTGCTTTTATGGTTTTGTTTGGTTTTTCCACAGACAAAGCATCCTCACTTAGAACACTTTCAATATGGACTTAATTTATTCTTAGCTTAGAAGCAACCTGGAAGAATGTATGTGGAAGCCTACTTTATTTGTGCATTCCTTCTGTAGAAAGCATTGTTTGCACAGTTGTGAACTGCCTGACCTTAATCACCGAGGTGAGGTGCTTTCAGCTTGGAAAATTTGTAAGCAGTGGAGTTAGGCACCTCTCTGATGAATTGAATGTTCTATCCATCATCGTTTAAATCAATTCTGTTTTCATAGTTTATTTCACAGGTCTATATTAGTCCCCTAGTTCTCCAGCTGCTCTCACATTCTAGCAAGCATTTTACATGCACCAGTGCAAACTCAGAGAAGGAACACGTCTACATTGACAAATACTATACACCACAGTCCAACACCATGTGATTGTTCCCTTTCCAAATCCCAGAATACATACGCAGTTGCCATGTCCAAAGGCACCTTTTTAGCATTTCATTACAATTCATTCCCAGCTTCTCAAATAATTTCAGTTTTGTTTTATTTTTTAATGGCACTAGAAATATTTCATTTCCTACTTTGTGATTTAACCTGTTTCTAGATCAACTGATCAACGGAATATAGAACACTCAGCCTAACATTAATTCCAAATTAAACACAGTCCATCCTATGGCTCTAACAGAGAACTTGTACGTGCATTTGATAAGAGAACTGACCTTTTCTATCAAGCAGAAAAGCATGAAGGGATTTACATGTATAGTTGCCTGAGACAATTAACTCATGAAGAGGAGGAAAAAAAAAAAAGAGCATAATCAAAGCACACAGTTTTTTCATTATTCAGTACAAAATTACAGTCAACATGACTTGTGATTGCACTTTTGCCCCTTCTCAATAGTTTCCTAATCATCACTATACTCAGGAAGAAAGGGATTTCTGAGAGAGGAAAGGATCGAATCACTTTCAAACTAGGAAAACAAACAAACACAAAAGAACTCAAACACTCTTCAATTGATGTCTTCCACCTGCATATCTTCCTGATGACAATGGTATATTTTCCTGGATATCACAGCAATGTGCTAAGGATGGCAATAGAGCTCTCTGCTTAAACGTACAGATATCAAGGTTTAACTATCTTCCATGTTCACTTTTGGTAGATTACTACTATAAAAAAACATTTTTGTCTTGCAAACAATGGAATGGAACATGAGAAGGGTGAAAAGTATAATTAATACCAAGTAGGATG
>JAOWBP010002392.1:11442593-11453225 GCA_028571105.1 Tragopan temminckii
GTTCCTCTGATGTTTTGATGGAGAGGACATTTCTGGAGTGTTATTTCTGATCACATTAAAGTTATTCGCAAATGAGCGCTGCGTTTTCTGCTTGGTTAAAACCACAGTGAACCACTTAGTTAAACTTGATTACGTCCCTGCTACTTCTGGTGGTGCAATTTCTGACCCTGAGCAGATATCCAGAGGTGGGGAAGTCCTCACTGACAGTCATATTACTCAGATCCCCGCAGCGATCATCCCACCTCAACACACCCACCTGGTAGCTGAGCTGTTGGGGCTGTAGCAGTTCTACTGGGCTAGTGGCTACAGAGATCAGTGAGCTTTAAAAACTAATTTACTGACCCTACTTCTGGCAGTCTAAGGTGCTGATGTCGACACACAAGGCATGTATTCTTTCCGTTAGCAAAGCTTCCCTCACACAGCAGAGTAACCACTGTGATTTCTGACAGAAGGCACACCTTTGAAGGCTTTAAGATCCTTGCAGCCTTTAAAAATTTCATTCTAAGCTAGCCAGTTGCAAGATATTTCAAAAGCTTAAGCTTCCCATGATCAAAGGCACTTCTGAATAACACTATTATGTTCTCCTCCTTAAATCCTGTCTACTTGGAAATGTTGGTGAGGAATTCAGCAATTTCTTACTTCCTCTAGTGAAGCATATTGAAACATGCAAACTGCATGCATTTAACTCCTCAACAGTGTCGTGTTCTGTTGACGTACATCTAAAGATCTGACAATGCACAGCAATATTTTTAGAAAAACTGACTGCTGTTTATTCCATCATCTAACTTAGCAGAAAATTATCAGTGTTTAGTAATACTTCTGTAAGCTTGAAAAACATGTTGTTGCCACTCCGACTTCATCCACCTTGAAAGGAGTACCTATCTGAAAATAAATTTGGGGACAACACTTTCAGCCTTTGACAATATTCGCTAATTCAATTTTGCTTGTTGTCTTGTCTGTTAAGATAGGCTGTACTCAGACAGCTATTTGTAGGTGCCAGTTGATTCACACTATACGTTATAGAAACCAGTTGTCCATTCACATTGCTCACATACTAAATTTTGTCAAAAATTAATGCTATTAGTGATGAGTCTGTGGTAAACCATACAGCTTCCCACCTATGCTTTATCCATATGGTGTTCTAAATACTTTTTTTATTTTTATTTTTACTATTTTATTTTGAGGCTTAAAAAAATTAGCAAAGACTTAGAAACAAAAGAATCATGAGCAAGTTTCTCTGCATCCCCACGTTCTTCGTATCATAGTCACAAGCAAATGGAGAAATACAGCAAAAGCATAACTCAATTCTGTTCCAGTTTGTTTTCAACAAGACCTCTCCTTTGAACATTGGTAAGAAGCTTACTATTTGCAATAAAGATGTTTATGTATTAATAGGAAAGCCAACTATATACATATAGTTCCAATCATTCAAAAGCTTTTCAGTCAGTTTGCACTGGATCAGACTTGTGTTCTATAAAGTTCAGTTTTCAAAAACATACTCCAAAATACTTAGCCAGTTGGTTTATCGCACTTCAAAGTATACACTTGCTGTAACATTCTTAAAATACTCTCAACTAAATACCCTTTTCTACTTACTACGTACTACAGGCAAAACACATTTGTCCTGAAATGTAGTTTTGCTGAGATCAATGGGATTTCTGCCATAGATGTCAGCGGATCTTAACTTACATTTTATATTTATGTAACAGGTGGGATTTGCACCAATTTATTTCTGTATCTAATAACAGGATCAAAATAAACGGAGGAGTTTTTAACATTCTAAAACAGGCTGAAATTACTGAAGTACAATCTCTGTACTACCAATGGAGACCATATTTTTAATGCAATGAAAGCGAGAAACAATTTATCCTTCCTAAACAAACCATGGAAGAGTCATGAAACAAAGTCCTAAGGACTACAGGATTGTTTTGTTACCCAGCTACAATTCTTGGAAAAGCTGATCAGGAATAAACGCAGGGTAGAACAAGACATTTGGCATCCTGAAGAAAAACTTTTATTTCAGGTGTAGAATGAAGTAAAAAAGTATTTAAAAAACTAAATCAGTGGCATAGCTTTATAACTTATCCAATACGCTGTCTTTTACTGCAACAGAGCTGGCCCAAGCACGTAATGATTGGCTGTTTTTGTGTCAGTGCCCATTGTGGGGCCTTTTCTGTCACTATCAGACTATCTCAGGCAGACAATCTTTGTCTCACTCTTCCTCTTTTTATTTAACATGATTTATGTCATATAAACTATTTTCTCCCTCTTTTTTACATAAAATGTTACTAAACATGACTAATGATGCAATTTGTCTGCAAAATCTACATGATTACATAATCTTTGTTGTAAGAGAAATACAAATTCTCCCCTTGCCTGAAAAAGAGAAAAGGAATGGGAGAAAAAACATATACTACATGTATACTACATCCTACTGTTTCACCGTAATTCCTACCTGTTGGCTTGAGTTTGAAGAACAGCAAGCACATAAAAGCAGGAGCCGTTCCCTCCAAGGAAATGAGCTACTGGGAAAGCAGCCAGCCAGACCCAGCTTTCTTTCTTACACTGGTCTGTGACCTACTGCTAGCTATTTATTTTGCTGTAGCCTAAGCCCTGATCCTGGCTTTTAACTCCTTTGTTTTCCCAAGAATAATTATTTTAAAATTACCAAGTATAAGCAACTGCGGCCACCTTGGAAGTCACACTTGAAAAAACACACCTTCTTCTGAAAGGACGAGGAAGCCAAAAATGTAATATCTGCCTGAGTGTCAGAGCTGTTTTCTTAACTTTAATTCCACTTCAAACAAATCCCACATACTCCATTCTGAAGAAAAATTAGAAGAAAATTCCTATCCTATTGATCTCCTCAAGAAATAATACACAACACCTGGGAAAAGACAGAGTTTGCAGTTTAAATTTCCTGGATTCTCTTTCCAGAGAATCATGGAATAATTTTATACAGATCACTTCCAGCCTTCACCAACCACCATGGACTGAACAGTATACATTGCTAAGTTTTAACAACACAAAGAGAAAAAAGCATGCAGTTTCTCGCGAAGTGGGGGCAACTTCAATAATCTCTGTGAGACAGCGCAGTTCATTTTTTAAGTCCTTACAAATCTAAACACTGCCAATGAATAGAAATGACCTAGCTATGCCAGATCTAAGTCAGCTTTTACTTTCATGGTGTGTCAAAATTTGCAAGAAATATGTCAGACCGTGTCTGCCAGGGGATGTAGAAGATGTCTCATGAACCGCGTGCACGAGGTTGTTAAAGTGAAAAAAAAAACTTGGGAGGTTGTAAGCAGAAGCAACAGTGCAGCAACTGTCACACACACAGCTCCAAAAATAAAGTGTAGTGGTCAGCACTGGCAAGTTACAGATGGTTTCACACATTGTGGCACTGAAGTAGCACCCTCTTCATAGCAGCACTGAGGAACTCCCCCTCTCTCCCTGACTTTAACGTCACAACCAAAAGAGTCACCTGGCCCGTGGGTGTATAATGATTGTGACACTCACTTCAGAGAATCACTTGTTTTACAAGAAGTCTATTAAGGTACACTTGGAATTATTACAACTGTTCACAAAGTGATGTCCTCATCAGCTTGATTAGGGGGAGCAAAATATGCTAGGAAGTTTGTGAACAATTCAGGTGTGATTTATATCTCAACAGACAGCTAGGAAAATCATGCAAAAAAAAAAAAACAACAAACAACCAACCACACAAAAAGCACCTAAATAGAACATTACTTAATAATTTCAAAACAAATGAGAAATTACGTCTTCGAGGAAGAAAGATAAAGAAAAAAAATTGGGAATGAGTGGGAAAGTTGCCATACAGTCATGTCTTGAAAGAGAAGAAACTGCAAGAATCACCAGGATGGACACTGCTAATACAGCAGCTCCTGCATTTAATCATATATCTGCGGTGTCCAAGCAAGGCAAACTGCTTCTGTTGGCAGTAAATCAGGAAGTCAATAAAGTCTGCATAGAAGTTCTGCTGACTTCTGAAGGGCTTTTCATTGGTTATTCAATCTTAATTGCTTCAATGGAAGAAAATTCATTCTGAAATGCTGACTTTATGTGCATGATGAAGATGGGGACTGGGGAGGAGATGTCCCAGATACACACTACTCCCCAAACTAAGATTTTTACTAGTGAGGTTCCAGTTACTAGTAATCTCTTGCAGACTTTCACAGTTTTTTGTGAAAAAGAAAAAGGAAAAGGAAAAAAGCTATCAACATGTCTGTAATAGATTGAAATGTTGACTACTTTTAGCAAGAGAAATGTTATAAAAGACATGCATTCCACCCCAGTAACTGTACAGACCACAGAGTCACTTGGCAGCAATGTCACAAACAGCAATATTCAGCTAATGCACTGATCCTGGCTTTTAAAATTTTTCTTGATTTTGTGTACTACTTATTCAGAATTACAGCAGCTTGAGTCCTAGTCTTTGGGGAATGTCTGCAAGACATTTCAGTGTCTGATTCTTCAAGTGTCTCATTAGGGTGATGAAAAGCCCCATGATGAAGGGACAGTGCCATGCTTGAAGAACTAGGGGTTCCTGCTGTCTTGAATTATTAACAAGTCAATATTTAGTGGACTGTTCCTGCCTGCCTACAGCAGGTGGTACCCCACTGCCTTTCACTTGGAAAACATCTGCTTGCTCTGAGCCTCCCCAGAGCTTCCTACAGTCATTTGTTCGATTTAAGACAGACACTGTCATTATTCCATGCAGCACTTCACAGAAATACTTCCTACTAAATGCTTGAACCATCTGAGCTGCACTAGGCAGGCTGCAGGCCTCATTAATAATGCATCCATGCTTATCAATAGCTTTAGACAACTGGTATTTAGAAGCTTCTTCAGAAGAAGTGGTTTCTTTTCACACCAGTTAGCTTCATTCTGCCAGCTCCTTGATGTAGACGTTACATCCAACTGAGTTCTGAAAGGCAGAGGTGCTAAAATCATATTTGAGCTGCTCCTTTGCTTTGGAGCACCACTTGACTGACGAAACTCTTAAGTTCAGCACTTGTGTTGCATTAGTTCCTGTTGATTTCTAAGTTTTGGAGCAGGCAAGATTACATCTATACAAAAACTGCTTTAAATTTGTGGAAGTTCTGGGTTTACATTCTCAACAAATCCAGCTCCCAGAAGCACTTTTCTGGACTTGGCTTACATACGAGAGCAGGTTCAGCATGAGTTACCTCAAAATTTTTTTTGTTGTTGTTTTATCAAAGCACTCATGATACCAAGAACAAAGTGAAAGATATCAAGCTCTGATCAAACAGCAGCATGGACAAAGTAGCTATTTGTCAATTTAATGCAGAGGCAAGGAAAACAAAGGTAAGATCCCACTGGCGTGTGGGTGGGTTGAGCAGCCTTAAATACCTGTGCTGTGATTATAATAAAAGAGATGCTTGAATCCCTTCTGGTTCTTCCTTCCTTTAAATCAGGGTTGCCCTGGCACCACCTCAGAAACGAGTCCCACAAACTTCACATGGATTTCTGGAGGACAGTTTTCTTGTTTGCCGGGCCAATTTTATTTGCTAGCCATAAACAATTTTTCCTTTTCCTTTTTCTTTCTTTTTTTTTTTTTAATGAAGCAGCCAAGTGTTAGAAAAGCTTATGTAGATCTCATCTACACTGTCACCCTTCTTAAAAGTTTACTGAAGTTGCTTTCAGCTTTGTTGCTTCTATGGCTGGCAGGGGATAGGGAGAAGGGAACGTTGCTGCAATTTCTGCATATTCCTTTTGAGACACTCATCTCTACCTGCTGTGAGCAATCCACTCAACAGCATTCTTCTGGAGACCTGGAATCCTTCCTGGTTTCAGACCTCCATTGTCCCCAGTCTCGAGCCGGAAAGGGGAAGCCAATCTACATAATTTTCTTAGAGTTGGGCATTTGCTAATTAATGGCTCTGAGATTAGGAAGATAAGGAGCCTTGTCACTGACTTCCTTTTGCTTGTCCTAATTCCTTCGTTCTTCATTATAGGAAGTTTTAAAATTTATTTTCCCCCGCTCAACTACAGTAATGAAATAAATCAGAATTTAGCAGAAAGCACGGAGATATTAATATACAAAGGCAATGGACAAAGTTTGTTGTCAGGTTAATTGCAGACTGCTTACACTACAGGTTGGTTTCAGAATTGCTGGTTGCTATTAAAATAATCGCAAATCACTTTGTGTTTCTAAGATTCACTGTGCATGCAGAGATTAATCTCACACACACAGATTAGACTGAATATTCCTTGAACCTAACAGAGTTACTGTGCACACAGAGCAGAACTGAGTGTGAGCAGCTCTCAGTTGCCCCTGGTATAGTTCCTTTAATTGTGTGGGATGCTGAACATTTAGGACCAAGTCCTACATTTAGCAATATGAGAAATGCCCAGCTGGCACCAGAACTGGATGTTATTTGAACACTGTACTGTGTGTCCAAACAATCACTTACTGAAGTGTTGACACTGGCTCTCAACTGGAGGCTGCTGCAGTCAGGCTCGGCATTAGATCAAGTTTGTGGGAAAGTAGTGTTTGTCCAAAGAAGGCAGAATTAGGCTTTAATGAATAGGATGACTTTCACACTACGAACAGGGGAAGTCGAGCTGCAGCTGTACTTACAGAAGAGGTACCCCTCTCAATTATCTGTCAAAAACTGAACATGAAAAACAGTTCAGTGATGCTCCATGGACAAAATTCTGAAATGGGAAATAACGTAACAGTTTTCACAAACCATATTTTCTTCAATAGATTTATGAAAAAAAACAACACATGAGAAATGAAATTATTTCATTTACAGCCCTTTTAACTCATTTGAATTCCACAATGGGTGCTTTTCATAGTGACACAAACTAGAGGAGATGGACTGAACACCCATGACAAAGAAAGTAGGCACATGCAGAAGCTAGGAAGAGGCAAGAAGCAAGAAGTCATGAATGGGCCTCTATTTTCACAAAATCAGTGCCTCTAAAATGTCAGGAAAAAAGGGCAACTCTGCTGCAGCAGCCACATGGGAATAGCGCCGATCTTCATACTTGAGTTTGAAGATGGAGAACATCTTCAAACTGAGCCTGGTTTTCATCAGGACAGTACAATTACTGTCCAACCACAGGAAATTATTTCACCCTCAGGTGATTACTTAGATTTTTCTGTCTGCCATCAAATCAGAATCAAAACACTAATCTTTCACAGTTTCTTACTTTCTTGTTTCATGCACAGTTTATATATATATATATAAAGGAAGAAAACGAAAGAAAAGAAACCAATAAAATAAAGATGGTTTAATAATTTTTAAGGAGATTTTAAATGATACTCACTTTATCAAGGCTGATGAAAATGACAGTAGTGTCAGAGGGTAACAGGTTGCTAATAAATACAATAGTTTAGGAAAGTGCTATTCTTGTCATGGAAAAATATATTTTGAGAAAAATAATAGTACTGTAATTCATTTCTGAAAGCTACAGAGACTTCTCAGATGAGGAATGCAGTTATTAAAGGCAAAGGCACACAATATGTTGTAATGAAATGGTTGTACTACACACTTCATTAAACGCTTTGTGAGCCATCTGGGAAATTGCAGCTCTCTCCTCTCAGAAAGGTTCTACACGCTTGGATCGCTAGAGGGAGCACACGGAGCAATAGTGGCACACAGCACCTCATCGCTCCGGTGGCTCCAGCCTGCAAACAAAGTTGAGCATGGCAAAAATTAACCAGGGGAACACTGGAATGCGTGCTTATTCTTCTTTTGCAACAAGCGTGCGTAAAGGATTCATTGAGTAAGACCTGAACGCTTGCAGCTATCAAACATCCATTGACACAGCAATGCTCGCGTCCTCTCCGAGTGATGGAGTTGGGAGAAGCTGACAGACTGTGTTGCATGTGTCCGTTGCAAGAAAAATTGCTGTCATACGCGATGCTGAAAAGCTTAAAAATTCAGAGAGCACAGCAGGGAGTCTTCCAGAAAGATTCAAAGAACTGATATGTTTTGGATGTGTTGACTGTTTGATTTACAGTATTTAAAGGAAGAAAATTTGATTGTTTCTTTTTTTCTGACTGAAGTCAGAAAAATAAAAGGGAACAAACACAAATTTTATATAGACCTCAGAGAAGCAGGAGCTAAGAAAAGGATGAACTGCAGATGTACTGGAATAACTGTATTTGCATGCTCATGTCAAAAGCTCGTTATTGGTGTAAAAAAGCGAAAGAATAAAACCCTAACTCTGTGCTTTAACATTATGGGAAACACTGTCCAAATAATAGCATTTACAGTGCACATTTCACAGCTTTAGTTCCCTCCAATCCACTATTCCTTCTAGATGTGCCAGAGAAGACACACTATACTGCAGAGAGAAGCAAAGCAGAAGCTGCCCTCATATCACAGAAGCAAGCCAGTGAACTGCTGAAGCGCCACGTCTTCAACAGAATTTAGAGCCATGCAGTCAGCATGAGGTACACGCCCAGCAGTACGTGAAGCAAACACAAACATATTGTTGTATAAGTTGTAAGAAATAATGTTTTATATTATTAGTGAAAAAATTCCATGCTCGATTTTTATCAAAGCCTAAAGCCTATTAACTTCAGTGTATTCCTTCACCTAGAATTACAGTATGCTAACTTGAATAACCGTAGAATAAGACACAGACTGAAATTTTAAATGAATGCTTTTACTAGCATTTATAAAGCTTGCTTCTTAGAGTAATTGCAATAGCAGTTACCTCTGGCCACATCCATGGACTCATACTCGAAAGACCCCTGTGGGCATCCATAGCACCCGGCACCAGAAGTGCACCATCTGGCACCCCCAGGCATTGCTCAAATAATTCTGCATTGAGCCCAGGGAAACTTTGAGCAAAGCCTGACTACAGCTTGAGCGAATCCTGCTGTCTGCTTCTTGGTGGGTGCAACAGTGCTGTTGCATGCTGACACTCCACACCGAGCACTACACATATGCACATAAAACAAAGTATTCAAAATATGTCATAAAAATATGGACACATGTAGACATATATAGTAAAACTTCCTATCCCTTTCTCTCTGTATAATATGTATGCATATATATGCATAATATGTAATTAAATATATATATGCAGTACTAATTCTGAAGTACATAAAAATTGCTAAACCGTTCAGTCAAAAATCCACAGTAAGACAAAGGAAAAACAACTTGCAAGGTTGCTTACACAACCTTTATTTTCTCCATGAAATGGCAGTTTGCTACAATCCTAAATGTCGTGATCATCTCTCTTTTCCCTATAAAATCATTGCCTCATTTAGCAAACGTTTACATATTAAATACTATTCACTGAATGGATCATTCCAAACCTTATATTCACATGCTCTGCATTCCTGCACTGGGAGTAAAATGACTGATTTTTATGTCTCCAGGTCTGCAATGTTTTACAGTGAGATTGCATGTATTTTCACATACAAAGCCTCCACCAGCCGAAACAACATTATTATTATTCTTCCTTCATAGACAACTAAAAGCTAGACAGATTAAAGTCAAATGACTACTAATTTTCTGAACAATACTGAGACTGAAATAAATCCTGTGGCAGTAAATTCACCTTCGTTAACTCTGAGACCATTTACTATCTCTTCTATGCTTTTTCTTTTTGTCATTCTATAAGTGATTTTGTGAAATATCCTCTAAATGAGACAGTAAGAGAGGTAGAAGTTCTACATACACTAGTCTTGTTTTTCCCCTTTTTCCTGAACACTGTTCTTCTTGGCTATGGCTGAGAGTCCAGTCCACACAAAGTCCAATTTATTTCACATGGGTTGCTACCAGCCAAACTATTTAGGCTCCTCCCAGTTGCAAGTGCAAATATGCATCCTGATCAAACAAAATTAGCTTAGCTTCAAGCAGGTTATTGTTCTCAGGGATGAGAACAAATGAAAGCCATACTGCAGAGAAATCTGTGAATGGTGAGCCAGAGAGCTTATGGGTCAGCGTTTTTATTGATATTCCACTAGCAAATTAAACAAGCCCCCTCAGGGGTTAATTACTATCCGTAGGCTTAGATTTTGGAGTAGGGAGAAAGCGCAAGGAAGTACTGGTATTACAGCAGCTCTTGGAGCACTTCTCAGTACTTATAGGGTGGGTCTGCCTGTTCAGCTGCTTTGCAATGCCATCACACATCCCTCCGCTTACTGTGTATGCGCTCCTCAGAAAAGACTGAGCAGAACTTTGCCCCCTCCCCCCCGTTCAATTTCTGTTTGTGAAGCTAAAAAACTCTGTATACAAGCAAATGGCAAAATCAAGTTTAGCACAGCTTTTGGCCATTCTTTCTTTAGTTCTCTGTCTCCAAAGCATACTTCTTCCTTCTAACCTATTCCCTATGGACTACATTCTCTCAACATACACTTGATGATGTCTCTCCTTTCTAGGAGATTTGCATTCATCCCTACCAGTGCCATGTTGCTTGTTGATAAAACTTCTTAGATTCCAAGTTACTACATGCCTCCTTCATGTTCAAATTTGTTGGCCTACTAGTAGGAGGGTGTTGCTGCTATTTTTATGTCCAGCCCCTTTAGATCTTGCTGCTCAGTGAATCTACACATAAATCATCTTTTGCTGGTTCACTGTTTTTTGGTTAAACACACACACACACACACACACACACACA
>JAOWBP010002392.1:11453325-11480392 GCA_028571105.1 Tragopan temminckii
GAATCTACACATAAATCATCTTTTGCTGGTTCACTGTTTTTTGGTTAAACACACACACACACACACACACACACACAAAATATATTAGGAAACCATAACATCAGAGAAGTGCAAAAGAGAGCAACAGCATCCAGGGAGAACCAACTATTATTCTTCTCAGCCTATTCAAAAATTTTAAGTTTTCTGACAGCAATTAAATGCAGTTAATACGAATACTGCCTGATGGCACTGTGTATTAGGAAAGACAAATCTCAGTCAACATAGCATCAACCTCTTCGCTCCCACATCCGTGCCTAAATTTCTGGTCTTCCCAGGAATATATTTTAATAAGATAAGAAAATAATATTAATTGATTTAATGCTTAAAGTCTAGAGGATATAATCCAAGTGTAAAAGGGAAGAAATTATTCTTCAATCTAAGGAACACTAATGCTTTTTTTTTAAGCATTAGTAAGAAGAAAAGATCCTCTTAATGTGTGAAATTCACATTTTGAGCTTCTGAAATAAGAAAATGCCTCCAGTTTTTGCAAAACCTGGAAGTTCTTTGTGGTATTTTCCATCCTTGTTCCTCTTGTCCTAAAAGCACTTGCTTTGACATCCCCTACTGCAGGTGCCACCACACACACTCACAGGCAAGAGGGCACAGCCCGGGTCTTCTTATGCTGAGATGTGAAAAATCAATTGAATCCCAGTAGATGGAATCACTGGTGCAGAAAGTGACTAAACACCAACAGTTACTCTGTAATACCAAAACCTTGGAAGAGGAAACTGCAAATATATGCTATGATTTAAAAAAAAAAAAAAAAAAAAAAAAGGTGATTATGTTTAGAATAACTCTCTGCATGGTATTTTCTTTCTGGATCTCTGTCCTACAGAAATGCTAGTATTCATTGGTAAATTAAGAGTTTCTCTCCAAATATTTTTCTATTCAACAATAACAAGCAGATAAAGGATTTGATGTGATTTGATAAGCACCAATACACGGCACTATCATATCACAACAGTGGAACATTCAGAATATTTCCTTTCCTTTACCGTTATGATTTTAAAATGGGCAGAAGTGAGAGCAGAGTCCATGCATACTGTGACAGGAAACACGTTTTGCATTTTTACTCCAAACTTTTGTGATTCTAGATACTATACATTTATTTTACTAAATATTGTCTAATTATTACATTGTGCATAGTACCTATGCACAGCTTAATCCTGGATATGCATAAATCCAATCTGTCTCCTCTTTCTTCCTATTTTTTCCTATCATTCTCTGTATTTTATGCTGGTTCTGTCAGCATCTCCTCACCTTTCTCTACCATTCTTTGTTTCTCTCTTTCAGTTCACATATTTCCTTATACATTTGTGCTAACATCCAGCTGAGCTTCAGAGAAGAATTTTTTAGCGTTCTTTCTGTTTGTGTCAGTCCTATTATAACGTACTCAGGATGATGTATTATACTTGAAAGCTTCTGGTATAGAAATAAAGAAGTCATATTAGCTATTCCCAAAAGAATGTTAATCACAATCCTTCAATCACAATGATAATCATATTCGTATATGGAAAAAAAAAACAACTTCCTATGGTTGAGCATAGGAATAGATGTCAGAAGATACATGTTCTCTTCTTAGCTTTCACACAAACATCTTGTGGTCGTAAGGAAACTGATTTTGTTTTCTAGTTTAACTGTCAAAATACATGAATAATACTGGCTTACTTGATTGGGTGACACTTGATTCAGCTAATGTTTGCAAAGGCTTTGAAAACATCAACTATGCCAGGCTAAAAAGGTACAAAGTATTATTAGCTGTCAATTATGTTTTATAGAAAATGTTGTGGGTGATCATTCATCCTACTAGTAAATTTGTAGAAAGAAGAAAAGCAAAAAAATGGAAGAAAGAGGAAGAAAAGCAAACACTGGTTTGAAACAGAATGTACTGGAACCTGTGCACAACTAACTTTTGCATAAAATCTTCTGAGCCTGCACATACTACTCACCCGAAGCTCGAAGCCAAAATTTATGTGCACAGACAGGCTAGTAAAAATGAAACTTTACGGTTTTAAATTCTCCAGCTCTTTGGGTAAACTCCATGCCTTAACTATGCTGATGCTAATGGTATGAGGTCAATTAACTTTGATCTACAATGACAAGAGCGCAAGCTCCCTAATTTACTGGAAAGAATAAACTTCCAGCAGCCCTGAGCACTCCCCGTGCTCCACTGTGTGTGCATCTTACCAGGCTTATAATTGAGCACACTCTAGCGGTCTCTAGCATGCTCAGAAAACTGCATACAAAAGTACAGGCAAACAAGACAAATGAGTTTGTGCTTTTAACTCCGTAACGTGACACTGTGGACAGCTCACCTTGGTTTGAGAATTACTGGTCTAAAGACTTATGACATTTGATATTTGCAAATTCTACTACATTCTGTAGCTTGCTTGGCAACGAGGTTGTATACTGCTTTAAAGATCAGCCATGGCAATTTATGGAAAAAAGTGCACGTCACTCGATTAACCAATTTGAGATCATAATTTCCTCTCTAATGGCCCTTCCTTGGCAGCAGGAAAACAAAAGAAAATTAAAGCTGATAGGGCTGTTCTAATAATGTCAAAAGTTGGCATTCTTTATCAGTCCTTAACTTGAAAGCAGTCCTTGTCAGAATACTGATAAAGGCATCATAGGAATATTGCTTTTCATCTGTGTGGCATATAAATCAATGATCGAAAAAAAAATCATTATATACATTTGTTTTCTTTTTTTTAAAAGCAAATACAAAAGAAGCCATCTTGTGTACGTTTTATATTCATCTCTGAAAGAGCTAGTTACACCATTTATCTGAGTGCTCACTCATAGCTGAAACTGCTCTCTCCTACCCGTTATAACACTGACCCCGTTTAGAGGGCACATCACAAACAGATGCACTGAAATCAGTAGCCTTTTCCAGGGTGTGAGCTGACATAATGGGCAGCTTTCCCTTCCCTTGGGAACAACCACTCTCTTTACCACTAGGACAAATGACCTGTAGGAGAGGCAGCCAGGGCTAGACACTCTATTTCCTTATAAATGCCAGATCAGATCATAACACATTACTGTGATTTACTGCGTTAATGACCACGCGCTTCGATTTGCAGGGAAAGCAAGAAAATGTATCAGACTGAAGTCAAGCTGCTTGCATGTCACAGTACACTTTCTAGACAGGCATGTTACTTTTAAAACTTCACTTTCTCTTAGTAAACAGCTTTGAATTTCACAGTTGTAGACACACTAAGCCACTTACATTATCAATAAACAAGGCTTACCTTGGAGCAATCAGGATCTGTTGAAATGGTGTAAACTACTTTTTTTTTTTCCATATCAGGGAAAGTCAGTTTTCAGCTCTCGAGGGGGCTCCTCTGAGATTCTTCATTTTGCTTTTTTTTTTTTTTTTTTTTCCTGTGAGCAGGTCCTTGTTCCTTATGGTGGGCAAATGCCAGCAGCTTTATATCCTTTCTCAGAAGTACAAGGCTCCACCTCGCTCCTCCATAGTTCTGAAAGTGGAGAAGGATTGCTGAGCCTAAGAAGAAAAAAAGAAAAACAAATCTTTTTCAGGTTTCAATGAATCAGAAAAAGGGAAATAGAACAGAAATACTTCAGAGAAAGAAGACAAAATCGTCTGTGGGAACAATTAAAGGGAAATTAAGAAAGACAAAAAGTAAAGAAGGAAAATAAAGATCAGATGATAAAACAGGGGACAGAGAAAAGATAATGGAATCAAAATTCAAGAGATTAGAAATAAAAAGAAGAGAAGAGGATTTTAGTAATAAAAGAGTACTGGAAGTAAAAGTATATTGATGCATTTGTTAAGATTACCAGAAGTTGAGAAAAAAAAAAAGTTAAATATTCACTGTAATTAGAAAAGCTTCCTGAAGGGAAAAAAAAGAAAAAGAAGAAATCTAGAAAATCAGAAAGAGAATACTTGTGAAGAGGAGGACAAATATAGAGACAAACATTAAATAACATAAAGACATGAACTTTCACACTGGATAGCAATTCAACCACCCTGTAATCATGGAAGCCCAGATCAGAACTGCCTACCAAATACTCAGTTCACGTCAGCCATGAAGCACTTAACAGTACACTGAAGTAAGCAAAACATTCCCCATTACAAAACATACTGTTAGGAGTAGGGAGCAAAGTGGAACAGTACTTCAGGTCCCCACAAAATAGATTTTCTGAGTTGAAATTCTCAGAAAGTCTATGGAGTTGTATCCTCATGCTGCGCAGGAAAGCAAGAAAAGTGCTATCACAAGATTATATGTTTTTCCCTAGTGCAGCATTTAAACACATTCCTCGATCTAGAAAAACAAGCAAAAGCTTTGCTAAATTAGGAGTAAAAGTGTAACAGTTCATTTTTGTTAATGGATGTTTATCCACGAATCTAAGATTTTTCTAATCAGAGGCCCTGATTCTTTGAAATCTTAGCCCTCAACTGTTTCCAGTAACTCTCCTCACCTGAAATATTCTAACAAACAGTATCTGAACTCAAGTTACCCATTGCAAAGACCTAGGAGAAGAGCTGCCAGGGCAGCAGACCAGGCTGATCTGCTTCCTGTGCCAAGGCTATTAGTATCCTGTTTACTGTCCTTTTATCTGTGCTTGTCCTCTGAACTAGATGAATTTAAATCACATTTTTATCTTTTGCTACTTGAAAGCCCTTCAGTTAGTTTCCATCTTAAGAAAACTTTTTAATGAATTTCGTTGTATTTTATACAAAAGTGCTGTAAGTAAGAGCAGATGGAGAAATAGAACAGCTTTGGTAAAGCTAGATATAGTTAGCTCAGTTTAGCTGGCTAAGCCTCAGATTTTCCAGCACAGAAACAAGGAGTCAAAACAAAACTTTTCCAGATGTTACTTTTTTAATTAGCAAAGTAAACAAAAGTCGATAATGATGTTTTCTCCATGGGCAGTGCATTACGTAAAAGGCAAAGCAAGAGCAAGCTCTGAAAATAAATTCTTATCTGATGTAAGCAGCTTTTTATGCAGTATCTCACAAGAGCTTTTCAAAATGATGTACGCCATTACCAGATAACAAATTATCAAAGCCTTGTGGTTTTGTCTCGTTTTCACAGTGAAGAGTTGCACTTACTCCCTTTTCTTCCTATTGCTTTCATATGTTTGCATGGAAAATTCCTTTTAATCATATTTATACAGACCAATAGGCTACCTTCAATTTTTAGGAATTCTATATAAAGTTCCTGATAAACAAACAAGCAAAGAAAAAAGTCACAGGTAGGTTTGGAAACAGCAAACAAGACAAGTTTAATTTAAAAGTGAATTTAATGTAAAAATGACAGATGCTTGAAATTATTAGTTCTGCTATGATTACTTTCAAATAAATGTTCCTTTCTCTCCTTCAGAAGTTCTCACTTTTCAAAAAGGAACATCACACCAGAAATTGGTTCATCTGTCTCAGGAGAAGGATGCCAAAATACATATGTCTGTATGTCTATATCAGAAGAGTTAGAAGCTAGAGTTTTATATAGAGGTATACTCATACATACACACTTAAGTGTATGGGCATTTGGGTCCTGCAATCAAAATTTGGGTATAGGCACAAACACGTTTCCCTTTTCCACACAGCACCCTGTGTCTGGTTTTGAGCAACACGATTGCTCTCCCCTCGAGGCTGCAGGAAAGAGAGCAATCCAGGAGCAATGCATGAGGAGGAGTGCAGAATATAGAACAGTCTTTGCTAAGTTTATGTTTGATATGAGTGGCATGTTAGACAAATTGCACAAGTACATATTTTCCAGACAACAGATTGCCATCATCTACTTCCCAAGCACCTCCACAACTGCTTTCAGGCATCCTGATGGATAAGAAAGACCTTCAAACACATTTAAGGGCAAGACAGTGAAGCAGTCAGGTCAGGGGAACAGAAGGATCTACAGGTTTTTCAGCCCTATGCAAAAGAAAGAAAACCTACGCTTACCCACATTCTTGGTAAATTACCAGGTCTCACACTGTTTTGCAAGGTTTGTTCCATTCTAACCATTTGCATTTAATCTAGCATGCTATCCTTGATACTCCTTATATGAAAGTAATTGCCATTTACCATCTTACAGTGATGTTACATCTGATTGAGCACAGCTAGTGCTATTTATATTGGTAATAGCTTAGTATTTTTCAAGAGCTTTTCAGCTTGAATTGTTTACTGTTATTTTAAGAAGAATAAATGCAAATGTTTTATTCCAACTTCAGAGACATTCATATTGTTAGCGTTTAAACAGAAGTATAAAAAATAGCCAAGTAACAAAATAGAGTAACTAAGGGGGAATTTTTTTCCAAGCCAAAGATACATCTACTAAGCTTGTTATATGGGTATTTTAAACATTCATGCTAATCATGTCAATCTTATTTATTTTATTTTTAAAAGACTTTGTCTTTTGTTGAAGCAATATTTATGCAGGTAAGCTGTGATAAATAAGTGCCAGTATTTCTAAAACTATGGATGATTTGCTTATGTAATCTAGTACAAATAGGTTTCAGTTGCATTTTTTCCACTGTTTCTGCACACATTTGGTAGTATGCAAAACTTCATACTAGTGATTTTCACTTGCAAGGCTGCATATACATAAACACATTGACAAGAATGAGTTATTTCAGAAAATTAGACTTCCAGAGTTTTCTTTTCACAACAGGGAGAGCTCTGAGGTACACAGGCTGGAGACCCATTATAAAGAGACAGTTTCTCAACTATTGAAACACATATCTTTTGTTCACTCTGCAACATGATATAAAGGTGATCTTTTAAATTAAACATGTATAAAGCAGCAGTGATAGTAGCTGAGCTGAATTAGGCTAAGTATCCACACGAACCTATGGAAATGCATGTTTCATAGCTGTGGACAAAGATAATGGCATGCAAGGAACTGCTATTCCAGAAAATGATGTAGCCTTTCATCCTTAATAACCAAATAAAAAATGGGAAGTCAGTACTTGGGAGCTACTCTTGCAAGCAGATCCCCAGGAAACAAGGTTCCCTACTGACTTGTCCTTGATCTTAAAGCTTAACGTGAAACATTTATATGCACGTAGAACCTGGCCAGAAGACGTGGGAAGGCACTTTTATCACACTGGCTGTATTTCTTTCTTAAATAATAGATTTCCTCTTCCTCCCACCCCCCTTCTGGAAACGGAATACATGCTCAATAATGTTTCTGTGCCTTTTTATTATTATTATTTTAATAGTCTAAGAACAACCACACAGTTTTGAAAGCTGTTAATACCCCCCAAACTGATGCTCAGTTACACTGCAGTTTTTAGAAGGCAAAAATAGGTGGTCAAAGTAAGGTAGATGTTAGTTGAATTAATAATTCAAATACAAAGTAAAGAAAGAAAGATTACTAATATTAATTGCACGCTCATCTACTACCCACCTTTCTTTGACATACAGGCATGTGGATAAGTGATGCACAGACTAATTTGATATAACATAACTGCATAACAGTCAGTTCAACTATACATAACTACGTGAACTATTGCCAGCTTCACAGTGATTGACTCACCTGGGTATTAGGCAGGAGTTAATGTGTCAAACATCCAATATGAAGTAAACCTGTACACACTTCATCATTTATATCTTTGTGAGCATACTTCAAACTAGTCTTGGTTTTGTCTCAATCCTCAAGTATCAGTTACATATACAAACTTCCATAACAGCAGCAGAAAGCAAACTCTAAGCACCTTTTTCCACTGAAACCAATGAGAAAACACACACTGACAAATGACAAACAACTTAGTGCAGTGCTTATTCACCTTAGATATAAATGAAAAACATGAGAGGATTTCCACATGGCTTTTAATTTTTTTTCAGTATTTCTATATATATATTACTAAAAATAAATTCCCAGATATAGTTTTCATTAAGACTAACATCTGTTAAATGCATAGGATATGAAAATAAAGCCTTTTTTTCAAACACAAAACAACCCTTTACATCTTCTTTGAAAATTAAAAAAGCTCTGTTTTCGCCTCAGCTCTGGAAATAAGCCCAGCCTTCCACTGAGAGCAAACCAGAAAAAAAAATTAATAGCAGACAATTTATAACGTAAAACTGTAATTTGAGGTATTAGTTCATTTGAATTCCTGACTGTAGCTCTATTGCTACAGCAGTGCTAAGGTTTTTTCTGTAGTTTAAATGTACAAGAACATACATTTAAAGACACACTATGAAAGAGGTTAGGGTCTTGCTATCTGTACCTCAACATTCATCCCTGTTTCAGGATTTCCAGGGATTTAAGAACTTTAAAAGAATCACAAGAACAGAAGGAAAAACAGCTGGAGAGACTGCAGACTGCATACAAACCAGGCAGTAACAAATGCACTTTGGTCCAAAGGAATCAAATAAGGAAACATTAGAACATCCCACTGTCATTTTCACTTCGTGCTACATCAAAATCTTAGCTGTAAGGTGTAACATTAGGACTTGAAATGAGAAAAAGGAGCAGCGCTCTTCCTCTGCAACAGAAATAGAACATGAAATACCTAAAAACATTTGGGGCTACCACAGCTGTTTTAACAGCATTCATATCTCCAGTTGATTTTTCTACATTTGCACATGTGTAGAAGAATAACAAATATTCTTCTTTTTCACCTTCCCCTGTGTGAGGGTGCATTGTTTCCAGTTAACAATTTGGAACCTGAGGCACGGTAAATCTTCTGCTCAAACCAGTGGGAAATCAGCGCTCCCCTTTGTGCTATTTCTGAAGCTTTGAAAGTCTTTAAGAGCTTTTGTCGATTTCTCTTCGCTGCTCAGGAAGAAATTGAGCAACTGTATGTACTGCTGCACCTGATCAGCCTGTGCATGCTGCTACGTTCCTTATGGAAGCAAATGAAGAAATGTTTTGGAATGAAATTCAAAAAAGCCCAGCATAATGAGCAGGGAAGCCACTGCATTTTATATCAAATAAAGGGAAGCAAGCATGGCCCCAGCATAATGAGCACTACAGCTTAGGGACCAGGGCACTCTTCTGAGCTAAATCCATTCAAGCACCCTGGACAAGTACTGTAATTACCAGATAGCTGAACACACAGCAGCATTCATTTTCCTCACTCACCTATTTTGCAGAGCCTAAGGATGGCACAAGGAGGAGCACAGAACTTGGGACAGGCATGGAAAACTCCATGTTACGACTTCTGAGATGCATCTTCCCTTTGATGTCTCACTTAAGGCAGTTCAGACCTTAGTCAGATATAGAGCTTTAAATGTCCAGGGCACACACAAAGAAACTGGTCAAGTCCAGCACCTTCAGCACAGCAGGATTACTTACTCCAAAGCAGCTGAAGAGCAACTGGCAATGGTATCCTGCCTCTGCACCCAGCAGCCTGTTAACCATAAGGGACTACAGAAGATAGGCAACTTGTGACCAAATTGTTCATTTGGGGCTCAGCCTAACTCCTGGGCTAACTCAACCTCTTTGTGACCCTGGGCAAGTTGCATATCAGTTTCGCAGTTATTCAGCCACAAAGTGGGAATTAAGAGTGCTCCCGTGTTTCCTCACCATCTGCCATATCTATTTTCACTGTAAACATTGGGCAGCAGATGTCTACTATTATTCAGAGACCTAGGCCAGACAGGATCAGAACACCTTCTCGTATGACCTCCTGCATACCAGAGGCTATTATGTGCAGCGACAACACACGATGGGGACAACCGGGGTTTCCAGGTGCTTTTCCAACAGAAGAGAAATGACAACATTAACTCATTCAGACAAGTCTACCTTCCTCCACATGGCCAAAACACTGGACCATTTAGAATTTAAGTAATTCATTCTTACTTTAGTAAAGCTAGCAGATCTCTGTGTTTCTTCTTAATTTTGAAAGTTGATTCATAAAACTGCTTTTTAAAATTAAATAAGTTACTGAAAGATCTCAAAATCTTTAGGATATTTCAAAGACAAGTGACAGTTGGACACCTCAGCTCCTAAACCGCTGCTGATATGTTTTAGTGCACATATTTTTAGTGAAATTATTTTTAAATTAAGCACAATACAGCTTTAAGAAAAAACTAATTCAGAAAATCAATTAGACTGTCTGGTCATGAAGTATAAAAACACATAAATCAGGCTTCCTTACAATAGCCTACCCCACTTATCAATGTCTAAATACTGTAGAACTTATCCAAGTAAAGTACAAATAATTTCATTGTTGTTGTAAGTGAAGAAACAATGAGGAACTCAAGCTTAACCAAAATCAGCCCTTGACTTCCATGCACTTTCTCTCCTCAGGGACTATTTTTGCATTCTGTAGGTTTATAATTGCATATTTAAATGACACTCAATATAAAGAGGAGAGGATAAAATTCAGCTTAATGGGAATTAAGTTTACTCCTAATTTCTGCTGATATGAAAAAGAAAACTGCTCAACCCTAAGTAGTAGTAAAATTTTCACATCTTATGTCTTGGAGTAGAAGAAAATAGCGCAAAAGAAAATAGTGCAGCAGGAAATGTAAATAAATATAAATTCTCTGACATCAGCTCTTTATTCAGTTTGTAATTGCATTACCCATGGTCATCATATCAACTCTCAGAAAAACACTGTGATATTGAAAAATGCAGTAATCCACATCGTTTCTCACCCAACTGTGTGTGTGCGTGTGCGCGTGTGCATTTCCTCAGGCTTTCCAACCCTTGTTTAGAAGCTATGATCATCTCAGTGTCAAAATTCAATTTATCACATCCAATATATATGAAGGGAATGAAACATAAGGGCTTGCAGCATGTAAGTGTTCAAACAAGATGATTTGATCATCCCCTCTGGAGTTCAAATCCATGATTCTATTACATCTAGTACTGAGGTGAATGAGCTAGAAGATATGCTGTCCACTTTCTGTCTCATAGTAATTCAGCCAAGCTGATTCGGCCACAAAATTCAACACAGACCTGAACGCACTCCTTTCTCATTCAACAGCAATGTATCTTCTCCAAAAACTTTCAGGAACTGAAAACTTCTTTCAGGTATACTAAAAAAAGCAGGTAAAGATCATCTGATTTGAAGATAAGACCTACCTAATCTCAGTACAGACAGGAAAATAACTCTGCCTGGGGGGAGATTACATTCAGGAAAATACCCCACAATTAAGGGCTGCAAGACTAGAAAAGACCCTGCTAACACAGGCTGAGAAGAAGGAAACTGGTACTGGAAGTGGAAAAAATTAAGAGTGGGAGCAGAGGAACAGCATGGCATTACCCAGTCTAAGAGCGTGACGCCAGAAATAATCAGGAGGTTTACAGGAAACTTGTAGGTTTTAAATTGATATCAGCTTGTGTAAACTCACTCTGGAGAGCGCTGGTTTCACTGAACCAAGAGTGAGCTGGGAGATTGGACAGGGAGAGAAGGCAGCTACAAACAATGAAGGGAGACAAGATGAGGGATTCAAAGAAGAATATTGGATGGGGTGAAACAGTGGCAGTAAAGAGGTTGAGACAGAATACAGAAGAAGGGAAATGAGGAGGAAAAAAAAGGACAGAAAGGTTGGGTCTCTGGTGATCTGATCAATCAGCCAAGATTCCTCTCCCCAAGAACTGGGTGGTATGGGAAAGTTTCTCTATTTCCAGCAACAAGTTAGGGAATCCAGGGAATTCACATCCCTTCTTCCTTTCTACTGACAATCAGTATAAAAAAAAGTAAGTTTGTGCTAGCACTGTCAATTACACAGCTCAAGTAGCAGACGTTGGGTGGTTCCAGAAATTGCTCTCTTGCTGATGACCCCTGTGGGTGTTATGATTCCATAAAACATGTAGTTTTCTGTGCTTTTAGTTTGTTTTTCTAAAAACCTAGGAAATTGCACAAAATATTAAAAAATTAATGTCTTTACTGCAAACATAGTAAGATAAAAAGTATCACAATTATAAATGCCTGTCCTGTCTTAATGTGCTCTCTGCTGTGCTTAGTCCCTGTGATGTACATTACTATACAGTGATCTCAGCTGTATGGCCAAGATAACTATTGCCCTTATAATCTGTCTCTCTTTTTTTTTTTAATAACTCGTAAGACAGGTGGCAGATTAATGCGAGCGCTGCAGGGAGGAAAAATAGATATTCCTAGGGCCAAGGCAGTTGAATGCTGCCTGAAGAATGAGGTCCTCTGTCTGCTTCTGTGCATAATGCAATGCGGGACTCTGAACAGAAACCTTCACTAATGGGATGATGACCAAATCTCTCACATTTTACACGTCCCATTTGAAATGTCTGGCCAAGTTTACTGAGTGCTCACAGTTGCAGCCAAAGTTCAATGTATTATAACATTTTTCTGAAAACCTAATATGGTATAAAAATGCTTTGAGATGCATTTTCAAGACATCTCAGTGCGACCACCAAAATTAAGGCCGGGTTTGAGCCTTTGTATTACAACACTTCCTTTGTTACACAGTAACACTCCATGATTTTTATGGGTACTGTAAAGTATTGCAAAAGTGTCCAGAAAGACTACCAACTCAGTCATCATAAGAGAATACAAACAGTACAAAGATACAGTATCTCTGATTAAGTAAAGACCATTGCAGCTGAGGATGAAAGCCATGGTAGAAATAAGTAGCATGCGTTTGAATACATAAACACTATGCTTTTCTATGCCTGTAGAAAGGAAAAAAACACAGGATATACAGATGATGTTAAACATAATGTGTGCTTGACCTTATGGCCTTAATAAAGCTTTGTTAGATCAGATTTTTGAGTGCAACGTGCAGTAGAAAATCTCATATATATAGTTTTCAAGAACGCATAGTGAAGAGCCCAAACTAAACGACGCTGTGTCACCATTCACATAACACTTTGGAAAAAAGATACAACCCGATGTTACTTTACAGCCAGCTGCAGCGTGAAGCTCTGCCAAGGCTCGGGGCTGGACTCTCGGGCAGGGCTGCACAGAACAGCGGTGACACGGAGCCGCGGTGCCATCTAGCGGGCGACGGAGCGGAGCGAAACGTTCGTTCCGCAGGGCAAAGCGTCCTGCTGGCACACTGCTTGCTCTCACACCCCGATCAGATCAAGACAACAACCGGTTCCGCGTGCTTCAGGGGACGGATACAGAGCCGATTTTAAAGCATCCTCGATTTTGGCCATGGACGCCGATTTAAGGCGGCAAACTAACAGCGCTCCTACCAGCATACTTATGTATAGAATCATAAAATTGCTCAGGTTGGAAAACATCTTAAAGCTCATCAAGTCCAACCACAACCTAACGGTACTTCCCTAACTCTAACAACCCTCCACTAAATCACGTCCCTGAACACCACATCCAAATGGATTTTAAACACATCCAGGGATGGTGACTCAACCACCTCTCTGGGGAGCCTATTCCAGTGCTTAACAACCCTTTCAGTAAAGAACTTTTTCCTGATAGCCAACCTAAACTTACCCTTAAACACCATTTTCGGTGTTTCTGGGAAGTTTCATTCAGCCAGGGAAGCCTGCCACAAAAGTGCCAAGGCCAAACAGTTTGAACCTGGCAAGTATTTATCAGTTGAAAAAAGTGTCTTACAAGTGAGAGTGCTGAGCAAACACGCACAGATCATGCTGCCTCTTCTTACTGTAGCTCCCCAGAACGTACATAGGCTATCCAAGGAGATCAAAATCAAAAATGCTCTGTTTTGCAATCCAAACGTGTTATTATACCCATGCAATCTGAAGTTTCAAGAAGAGAAATATTTTCCTAAAGCTAAGTCCTACTTGAAACACCTTTAAAAAAAAAAAAGGAAATTGTAAGTACATGCCAAGAACCTTCTGAGAATTCACTGGCCCCATTAGTAAATGAGATCAAGTCCTTAGGAAATACTACACACAAAATTTCTTTAGCTGCAATCAGATTTTCACTTTGTGAGCAAAAGACCCTTATGTTTATTTGACATCCACAAAACCAGTAAAGCTTCTCTTGCTTTTATTTTCCTGACATTTATGCTGTCACATGAATCAGTAAAAGGCAAATGTGGCTGTGGTGGTTCAAGTCATAACCACACATAGCTACTAGCCATGCTTTGCATCTTGCCAAACCTATTGTTCCCAAATCAGATTTTTGTGAAACGGATACACTTCATACCATCAGTGCTTGAAGCTAAAATGCTAGGCTTCAGACTGCAGCAACTGAGACCCAAGCACTTTTTTCCTGCAGCTTTGGAGGTGGAAACCTCCCACAGAGAAGCAGCACAGATGACTGGAGCATGAGGACAGGGCCAAGAACCGCATCAGCATTTACTGGGAGTTGCCTCTGAAAGCCCCATGTCAGAAAAGTTCAGTGAGATTTTTACAGACACCCACATGGCTTGCTCTATTCTAGCAGATGGCAGAGAGAAAGAGGAAGGGGTTTAAGAAAATTGCATAATGTGCTTGGAAAACAAACCGCAAATTCTATTACAAGGCCTCTCTATAACCACCTCAATTTGATCAGGTTTAACCTCTACTTTGCAAGTACTATCATTTTCTGACTATACAACTGTTTTTCTTAAAAGCACTCAAGGAGGCCCAACTGTAAGATTTTCAAATATTGCTGAGTTCCTTATATGACACAACCAGCAGATTTCTTAAACACAAATTACAGTGAGTGCTCATATACACAGAGCTGTGTGTATCTGGTGACAGACTGTGCAAAAAACATAGCAACATGAAAACCAAAAGATATCATAACAGTAAAACTTTTCCTTCTCCTCCTAAAAACTAATAGTAATACTAAAGCACATGCTGAGTAGCAGCAGTTTGTCCACATGCCAGAGGAAAATCACACAGGCCAAGCCTTCCAAGAGAAAAAACAGCCCTTTGGATAACTGAACACTTTGTCCTGGCATTAGCATTGAGAGTTGTTATTCTTCTCCTGTGTGACTACAGTAATCTTGAATGTCTGCTCACCCTTCTGAGGTCCATGCAAGAATCTATTTTTAATGGTGGGATAGCAGTGCTAGTGCATCATGACACACGGCCTCTTACTGGAAACGTTCCTTGATTTACTAGCAACAGAATGAGCAGATGACATATCCTCTGAGAATAAGAAATACATTTCTTAGAGAGGAAATAGGAAAAAGAAAGAGTGAAGTCTTGAGATGCCTACAAGAGTGCAAAACAACAACAACAACAACAAAAAACCAACAAAAAGAAATAAGTCTATTTTGAATGCGATTACCTTCAATTACAGAGAAGTACTGGAGTAAAGAGCAAGCTAAAGACCAAAAATATCTATCAACTCTGTTGCATCAGCTGTTGGATACTCTAATTGACATAAAAAAGATAGACTTTTCAAAGTGAAAACTATTTGTAGCTACAAAAATCATAGCCAAGGCAACAAATATAGCAGGCGCTTTAGAAAAAGCTCACTCACAAGACTGCCCACCATCACGTAGGAAGTTCACAAAACTGCTAGTATAAATTCATAAAGAAAATTTAACCATATGTTTGAGCGTTTTCCCCCCTGCAATCCATCAGGAAGATATCTTCACAGAACTAAAATAATAATAATCCTGCATGGATATCAGCTGACAGATTTTTGTATCTTCCACAACTTTCTCTTTTCCATTCCCTTGAGTGCTGTATCAGTCAACACGTCTCAAAGCCCACATATTCCTTTATCAACTAATGTTCATGGCATCTCCTTGCCAGTAGATCATCTACTTTGAAGCATGTATTATTTATTTTGGAAATTTGATAAATTGTGTTTTTTGGCTCTCAGCATTTCTAAGTTTGGGAACAGCTTTATTTACCATGAGCTGTGAGTAAAACTTCTATGAAAATGCGTAGAAGGTCTCTTAGAAGAGAGCTGCGCAATGCTGCTAGTGAAATGATTGTACACAATTTCTAATAATAAGAACAACTTGAGCTAGCATACTCAAGAGTAAGCTGCACCAGTGCTGATATGACTGGAGTGTTTGTCATGCCCACTGATAACTGAAATCTATTTATACACTTCAATGTAAAGACCATACACTCTGTGCTGAACCTCAGAGAGAGAGAGTAAAAATACACAGCTATAAGTAGTCTTGTCCTTTTAAAATGTTACTGTCAGGTCACACAATCACTTACAAGGTGCTTTTGCTAGAGTTTAAGCAAGTCAAAAGAGATTCACATCATTCCCATGACAGAGAATGCTTCTGGGCATTCACATCTCACCCAATGGAAAAGTTACATTAAACTGCAAGGTCAGCAGGAAACTCTTACTGTGGCTGCTTAAGGGCTATGTCATAGCAATTACACAAGTGTAGTTATTCCTGTGTGATATTTCCTCCTGAAACATCTCAGTACGGGTTATCTACTGCATTCGGAGCTGGCTGTCAGAGGAAACTGATATTCAAATAGTAGCAATAAGTGAATTGCTTTGCAGAGGCCTGTACCTCATGACAAAGGAGACTATTGCTTAGAAAGAGCAGACTATCATTATAGATACCAGCTTCTTACAGTCATTGCTCTAAGGTGTTGCCAAATTAAAGAGCAAGTGTAGTAGCTACATCCTATATCGTAAATTCCAGAAGTTCCTTGGTGCTTTAGTCTAATACAAAGTATGTATTTCCTTGTCTTCAGTGGAAGACATTTATCTGGGGAGTTCACATTGCAACAGTCACTACAGTCACTAGTATGGAAAGTATTTTGCCTCAGTTTGAAGATGATGTTTTCATCAAAGAACCATTTTTCTAAGGAAAACTAGAAAAAAAACTGCTTAACTCAGTGTAGGCAGCCCCAAAGACAGTACCAATGGCTTCTACATGCAAAGTATTTAGGCTATATGAGACCACCCAGCAGGACATTCAAGATTTTTCAGGCTAAGAACTTGAAGCTCCTGGGGATTTGCTGCAGCTTTTATTTCACCAGTTATTCAGTGCTGTTTGTTTGGGTTCTGCTGTTTTCTTGCACTGTTGTTCAAAGCTATCAAATGTAGATCACCTTAAAGAACCTCTTGCCTGCAACGTTTTTTCCCCCAGATTAATTTGATAATCTTTATTTTGGAATAAGGACTGTACCTCTGAAAGGTGGTACGTGACCAAAACCACGGAAGGTCTTGATCACACATGGATTTTATCTATAAGGTGCAATCACAGTGAATGCCCATCCATACAGCTAAAAGTTCAGTCAGAAAACATTCAGTTCTCTACTGCTTTAATTCAGCCCATATCTTCAAAGAACTGTTAACAAGAAAGTGGAAGAACAAGATTCAAATGAACATGGAAAGACTAAGGGCAGGAGAAGTTTTAGAATGATATAATCTTTCAGGACACAACGGTGGGATTCAGGATAGCTGATGCTTTGCTGGAGGATCAGCACTGTACTTATCTGCGTGTTAGAGGCTGTTGAACTTCAGGCTTTTCGAAGGAAGACAGGAGAGAAGCTTGTGGGGGTGGTTGACTGGGGATTCCCAAGATAGTCTGTTGGTATCTCTGCATTCCTGACTAGGGGTATATGCCTATAGCCCTAAAATTAAGTTGCGGCTTATCTTTTAACCCATACTTTCTGGTGTTAGCAGTACTTCATAAATGGCTTTTCAGGTATCAAGAGAACACTGATTTTCCTTTACCTGGTTTGAAAAGTTTTGTCTTTCACAGATTTCTTCTTTTTACTTAGTTATCTATTTATGAGTGCTCCCAGTTAATCATCGTGACTAAACAGACATTCTAAATGTCTCTATTACTGCTTACTGATACTTTTCTGTTTATCCAGTTAACAAAACGGTAACTGTCAGTGTCACCACAATTTATAAGCGGGTCACAGCGTCATATCTTTCTCTGAACTGGCCCAGAGAACACTCTGGATATCTGTCCTCAACAATTTTAAACTGTCTTCTGGCATTAGTTTGGCTCTCTCCATGCTATTTTTTTTTTTTTTTTAAACTCAGAACAACTTTTTCCAGTCATCCAAAAGAATCTCCAGTAAAAACAGGCAAGTCATGAGTTGATGTTATTTATATTTTTGAGGTTAAACAAGCATTTTTATTTTTATTTATTACAAATGAAGGGCTAGTTTCTCAGCTAGAGTAAATCAGTAGTTCCTATAGACCATAATGGAGCTTAGTGATTGAACCTAAACTTTGTCTGTCTCACATGCTTTAAGAGGCTGTGTGTACATCCTGGTGAAAAAAAAGAAGGGCTTAAGATTTATTTATTTTAAATTACAGAAATTACTTCACTTTTAGTCAGCTATGTTTTCCTTTGTAGTCAGTAATACTTCTTCCACATCCCAATTTATGTCAGGATTTTACACCCTTATTTAAGGAGTCCCCAAACTATTGTAGGTGCACACAAACCTGCAGGTTTTAAAATATGCAAACACTGACAGGCTGCCAGTGAACATGGATATTACCAGGAAAGGGTAATGTATGAGAAGACAATGGTTAACACTAGCTTCACAGATTAATATGTGGCCAATTGTAAGGAATCAGTTTCCACTTGGACTCAATTGCAAGTGAAGTGAAGTGGATTTAATGTTTGCTACTGCAAGATTTCTATTAATTTATTTTTACTTCAGTTCTGTCTAATATTTTGTTATGGAAACAATTCCTTCTACCTGATGTCTGCTCAGAATGAACCCTCATGTAATATATTTTCCAAACCTAATTTTACCTAAACATTAAAATAATTTAACTGGACTGCTACTGCAGAGTTATGTTGGAATAAGATCAGGCTATAATATAAGAAGGAAGTCTGAATCAAGGATTCCTGTAAATGAAAAGATTAATTTTCCCCATGAGCATGAAAATCTTAGGAGAAAATAGAAGCATTCTATAGAAAAACATCACTTCTTCCACTATTGCCCTCACATTAGGAGGAAATTCTTAGCAACAGCAGCTGAGTACCATTTACTAAAAAATGCCCCTTTCCAAGGCCAGTGGTTTTGTTTGTTTTCAACAAACGCTTAATCCCTTTCCAATAAAGTTTCAGAGAGCATAAATCAGGATAGGTTCATGAAAGTGTTTTGTACAAATTTATGACGTTCAAGGATTTTCCCCCTAGCATCAAGTTGTTGGCCAGACTTACTGTTCGCCAATGAACACTCTGGATGTTACTGTATTTTTTCAGTCACTGGCCTAATAATCCTATTTCACCCATACTACCAATGTGAGCACAGTGAAGAAGATAAACTTGTTTATCCAGGATAACAGAACACAATTTCTAGAAGTTGTAGGAACAGGGAAGAACTGCATGTGCTAAAAGAAAAAGGTGGCACAAGAACAAACTATTGAAAGAGATATAAAGCTGGAAATTTAAAAAAGTTTCTAACAATTAAAATGATGAACTGATACAAAAAGCCCTCATCTCTTTAAGGAGAAAGGTTGGGGAGATAATGAAAGGACAAAATCACAATGTATTCTTCACATGAAAAACAAGCAAGAGAGTAAAAGCTAAGAATTTTCTGTGAGAATTTTTCAATTCCTCAAAAGGACCATGAAGGCAAGACAAAAAAGCAAGATCAAAAAACAACTCAAGGGCCATACATATGGACAAAACCTAATCTCTTCCAGCCTGTTGGCCCCCTTCCAGAGCAGAGAAACCATTTCTAGCACCTAGGTCACTGTCTGAGACGCAAGTTATCCAGACCTGCATATTTAAAAACATGTCTTTGTATGTCAGATCAAATAATGTTTAGCTATAATGAAATGACAGAAGGTAGTTCTCACAGCACAGACTGGCAAGGTTTAGGCAAGAGTTAAGTGATTTAGCCTGTATTGTTTTTCCCTGGTGACTGAATGCAAAGCAGGGTTTGGTTACTGCGTGTGTAACAGAATTGGAAGTAGGCAGCAAAAGGAACGATCATGAAGAAATTAGAGAATGCTGCAATACTGTATCAGTCACATAGTTCTTGAGAGAGGATTAGTTTTGGGGGATGAAGGCTGATTAGAACAAGACTTGAAAGTAAGAGCAGTTTCCTGCAAAATTTATCTTTCCCAATAAAATTATAATAAGTAGTATTAAAGAAGTTACTGTATGTACCTGTATACATACACATGCATACATACACAGACATATATGCATGGTTGTGAATGGTGGTGAATGAAGTTAAATCCAGCTGGAAACCAGTCATGATTAGTGTTCCCCAGGGGATGGTACTGGGGCCTGTCATATTCAAAATCTTTATTGATGACCTGCATGAAGACATTGAGTGCACCCTCAGTAAGTCTGCAGATGACACCAAGTTGGAAGGAAGCGTCAACCTGCCTGAAGGCAGGAAGCCCTACGAAGGGACCTGGACAGGCTGGATCACTGGGCTGAGGCCAATGGGATGAAATTCAACAAGACTCAGTACTCAGTCCTACACTATGGCCACTACAACCCCAGGCAATGTTACAGTTTTAGGACAGATTGGCTAGAAGACTGTGTGGAAGAAATGGACCTGGGGGTGTTGGTCAACATTTGGCTGAACATGAGCTAGCAGTGCGTCCAAGTGGCCAAGGCGGCCAAAGGCACCCTCGCTTGTATCAGAAATAGTGTTGCCAGCAGTAGCAGGGAAGTGATCAGCCCTTTGTACTCAGCCCTGGTGAGACTGCACTGCCTTCCATTTCAGGCCACTCAGTACAAGAAAGACAGAGAAGGGCAACAAAGTAGGTGAGCGGTCTGGAGCACAAGTCTTCTGAGAAGTGGCTGAGGGAACTGGGATTGATTAGTCTGGAGAAGAGGAGCTTTGGCGGAGACCTGTCTACAACACTCTGAAAGGAGGTTGTAGAGAGGTGGGGGTGGGCCTCTTCTCCCATGTAACTAGTGATAGGACTAGAGGGAACGGCCTCAAGTTGAGTCAAGAGAGATTCAGGTTGGACGTTAGGAATTTTCTTTCTCCCCGGAAGAGTGGTTAGGTGCTGGAATGGGCTGCCCACGGAGGTGGTGGAGTTACTGTCCCTGGAGGTGTTCAAGAAATGTTTAGATGTTGTGCTGAGAGCCGTGGTTTAGTGGGAAATGTTGGTGATGGGTGGACAGTTGGATTGGATGATCTTGGAGGTCTTTTGCAACCTTGGTGATTCCGTAATTCTAATAAGCCTCCAAAATCAGTTAATTTCCAAGTAGACTGAAGTGCCAAGAGCCATACTGTTAGCTTGTTCCCATATGAATTCTTACGATACAATTCCACAGAAACCAACTACACTTGCAGTGGATTTCTCTAAAGCACACAGCCCATACACTGTTCTATTAACTTTACTTGGACTGGTCACAAGATTGAAATTAATTGCTTCAGTATCTTGCCAGATAAATAAAGCAAGGCTTACTAGCCCAAAGAACTCAAGTCTAAGAATTCATACAAAGTCAGCTGGAATTAGTTGTTTTTGCCACTGCATGTTTATACACGCACATTCCTTTAGCTGCTAATAGGGCTTTGCCAGAGAATTTTGAATTCTCTATTACTGTCCTATTTGACAAGAGAAAGGGGAACCATTTAAAACTAAAAATGGGGTAGGTATAGATAAGAAATAAGGAAGAAATTCTTCATGATGAAGATGGTGAGACACTCAAATAAGTTACCTAGAGAAGGTGTGGTTGCCCCATCCATGGGATCAGGGATTCCAGGGCCAGGCTGGATGAGGCTTTCAGCAATCTAGTGGGAAGTGTTCCTGCACATGGCAGAGGGGTTGGAACTAAATAGTCCTTATGGTCCCTTCCAACTTAAATAATTTTATGACTCTACTACACAGGGAAATAAAACAAAACACAACATACTTTACACGTTTTACTTTTTTTTTCTAAAATAAGCAGATGCAATTGCTAAATCTTCTATAAGTACAATTCTATTTAATAGATTGTCTATCTAGATTTTATTTTTGCTCTCTTAGGCCTTCTTAGTGCTTTTCTAGCAACTAATTCTTGAGTGAGGGCCTGGAATTAATTCCCTGGCATATCTGGCTGCCAGCTGGCACACATAACTTTTTGGATGGCAGGTATCTTTTTAGATTGCTTTGCTCTGTTGTTGAAAGCCTGTTTTGATCTATTTCCTGCATTTACTTACTTGGAAGAAGGCCATTATCCTTCCTGAAAAAAAGAACTAGAGATGGAAGAAGAGCTCCTAAAACCAGAAAATGCTGAAAATAATGCCTGGAAAAATCTTTCAGAATGGAGCACTGGTCTTTGTTTAGAATAAGTGCATTCTGGTTGCTGCTTATCTGGCCAGAATTTGTGTGTTGAACCTGAGAATGCTATAAACTCTGTGGAACTACCTGTGCCTTATAAGGTAAGAATGATTATATTTTTTTAATGATCGTGAGAAATTGGGAAAATGTTTTGTAAGTGGTACGGAATTTATCAGAAATGCCACAGGGACTAAATTAATAGCCACAAAATGTGCTGGATGAGAACTGACCTGACTAAGGTTCACTTTGGTTAAAAGGGTGTTCAGTAAATAACGAACTACAAGAATTTGAACTTCCCATTAGGACATACAAGCAATACAAGTGAAACCTGCAAGACAAAATTATTTCTGCTCTGTCAGCATAGTTGAGGCCTCATTTCTGGGCACATGTACCAGTTGGTGACATTTCAGATGATAATCAATGATTAAAAAACACAACAATTTAGTGAATGTAACTCTGAAAAAAAGCATCCTGTAAAACATGGAAAAGAGAACTGAGTAAAGATAAAATAATTTTCCACAACACAGAAAAGCTGCAGCAAATAAGAAGAGATTAATTTGTTCACTGTGCCGATGGCAGAAAGGACAAGAAATAGTAGGCTTAGACTGACAAAAAATAGAGTTTCTGACATCAGAATAGACAATAGAAGAGTTGTCAGAAATGATGTAGGCACAGCAGACTGCCTTGACTGTGATTTCATGAGGTCTGCTCCTAACCTATTTTCAGAAAAATTAATGGACTATTTACTATATCTTTAGATGAGTGAAAAGCCTTAAGAAAATAAGATTGGCCGCCTGCCTGACCTAACATACGGTGAGCTTTGTATCAAAATTCCTCCAATCTGCAATTCAGCAAACTTCACCAAATGTTTAAGTGTCTTCTGAGTGTTAGACACACATTCTTGCACAAGAACTTGACAAGTAAGGAAGGATCAATTTAGGCATGTAATTCCTACAAAGGCAGTATTTCATAATATATTTTCTGAGGGGAAAAAGCCAACCCTGAAACTAACATAAAATCCTAGCAAACAATGCTGTTTTAACTTTCTTCCCCCCTCCTTTTTGCAGTCTCTGCCTCCGCATATTGGGAAAGGAAATGAAAAGCGTAGCAAATAAAGAAAATTACAGCTCTTTCTTAATTCCTCATACACATGCATAAAAAGAGGGTGTGTGTGGGAGGAACATAAACGTGCTAAATCCTTTACATTCCCCTTTGCTCCGTATACTCCATCCAAAAATCAGAGTTCAAATGAAACACGAGAAGCTTTAACACAAATAGAGGAAATCTCAAGAAGTGTCAGAGATTGTTGTGGGAAAGAAGACAGTGTGAGTTTAAAAGGCCTTCCTGTGTGCATCAGCTATGTTAACATCCACAGATTAATTGCAATACCTGCCCTGGACTTTAAGAACATGTACGCTAGTAACCTGTACCTGTCTTTTAAACAGCTACGAGTGATTTTAATATGTGCCACTTTAAAACGTCACACAGTTTTGTCGCTATTTGTTTGTGAAGTCAGGACTGAATCACTCTGTATGAGTTGGCTACCACATCTCAGACAAAAATGAACAATGATCATACATCCTTCGACTACAGAATGCTTCCAGAAATCATGTTGAAGGTCAGTGGAAGGTGAAACAGGTTGTCTGTTAATTCTGTTGGAAAAATGTGTCAGAAAACAGGAGTAAAATGCTGAATTTACCAACTGCATAGTATTGCTCCTTAAAACTCAGTTACATAAAACACTGTGAGAAAACCAAAGCAAAACCTCCTCCCTATAGCAAAGTTTCTGATTCTAATAACATAGAATACAAGTTCATACTTAACATTATAGAAGAAGTCATGGCTCAAAGAAAAAAACAAATTATTCTCTGGGATCACAACAGATAGAGAAGTCATCCAGGAAAATAAGTCTGAACTGCAGTCCGTGGTGAAATCAAATTCTAGCAAAGAACTTTGAGGTTGAGTTGACCACCAAAATAGCTTACTGGAAAAACAATGCCTTTTGTCAAGTTCATCTTCAACTATGCGTTATGAAATTGAGTACTACATTATGCTTACCAGATTGAACAAATCAACAATTTCTTTAATGGAAATACTTTTTAAAATGTTAAATAAATTACACTTTCCCTTTCACATTAATTTTTATCAGGTTCTTTTTAAAATAAAATGCTCATTTTGGACTATGACAGCTGGAATAGAAATGTCTCTGACAGAAACTTGGCTTTCTTGCCTGTGGGCAAAATATGAAATTGCTAAATTGGAATGGACCAGAGAATAGATGGTAAAACTCATCTGTGAAACTTTTGCTAATAACAAACATTTGTTCTGTGACACATATTTTAAGTAACAATATATGACAAGGTGTTGCAGTGCTATTGTGGGGTTCACGAGCATTCCGCTGAGTCTGAAGACCAAATACTTCTGCTACCCAATATCATAATACCATATTATATATAAAATCAATATACTTCCTCTATGATGATTAAACTCAGCAGTTTCGTAAGCTTCTTAATGTTCATTTAATCTCTCTTCTCTATTCACTCAAGAGTAACTGATGGAACAATCCCTTTAACGTTCATATTGTTTGTCTCTCAAGTGTATTGGCTGTTTGAATCTAAACTGGTCAAATTATTTTTGGAAGTGCATGGCACTATAACAAGATAGCTTACAATGGTGCTGCAGGGGAAAAGTCTGACAATTTTACTACCAGCTACAGAAAATCTATCAAGAAATCTAAGCTCACAATAAAATCAAAAAGAAGTCAGCATGGTAATGAAAATATTTAAGCAAACTCTTCTATTTCATGTCAGGACACACTCACCCCTTCTCTCGTTTTTCATTGCTATTTGCCTCAGTGTTATGACTGTATTCCTCGTGTAAGATATAAAGGAGTGGGACCATCTTTTTCCAGCTCCCTAAAAGACTGGGTTGAATCCAAGTCACATCAAATACTATCCCAAAATATGAACTAAACAGGAACTTGAAATAAGTTCAGAAAGTTATCAAATCCCCATACTTACTGGTTTTCACTATGACCAAAGATTCCTATAATGTGGAAAATGTTGCATATTTCCAGTTAAGCAGAGATTGATACAGGTTTCTTGAGCACAAAAGATCTATCCATTTATAAAAATACCACCTTGGAACTAAAGCCAGGAGAGACATGCTAATAAATATGGGCTAAAATACAGGGCTAGAGATTTAAGTATGCTGGATTAATTTCAGATTTCTTTAAAAATAAGAAGCTGCCAACTCTTGTTCTTGTGAGGAGTCAATCTTTTCCTCACTAGGAAAAATAGCAGACAGTTATAAAACTTGCAGTTACATATGCTACTGCATATGTGATTCTGAGGTGCGTCACTACAGCTCATAAAATCATTTACTACCCATTTCTTGGCATCTTGAAGTATACCATGCAAATTCATTGCACAAATGTCAAAACACTCATCAGATGATGCAATACTGAACTGTTTTCATTACCCCTGGTTGCTCTCAAACTCCAATTATTGTATGTCTTTACATTTTAATTATTTTTAAACAAAAATGAGTCTGCTAACATACAGTACCATTGCAGTTGTGATGGCTTGAAGATGCATCACAGCAAAGGGATGATAGCATCTCCAATGTAAGTGCGATCAATACAGTTGGAAAGAAAAGTATGCAAAGTTCTGGGCACTGAAGCCCATCGTCCAGTAACAGCTTTTTCTAACGGTAGCAGTTGTTGTAATTATCAATATTTGTACACAAAAGCCTTGCCTCAGCTTTTCTGGAAATTACATTAAGAAGCCATAATCTAGCCACTTGTGGATAAAGACTGATAACTTTGTTTGTTATGGAGGAAAAAGCAAACAAAAAAAAACACTAAAAAAATCACCACTGATTTGAAGACCACTGATTTTACATGTTTGTGCTAAATTCACTAGCCATCCCAAATCACTGCACTGTTGCTCAGAATGAAGAATTTTTCTTTGAGCCATGACTTGTTCTATAATGTTAAGTACGAACTTTATGTTATTAGAATCAGAAACTTTGTTACAGGGAGAAGGTTTTGCTTTGGTTTTCTCACAGTGTTTTATGTAACTGAGTTTTAATGCAGTTGGTAAATTCAGCATTTTACTCCTGTTTTCTGACACATTTTTCCAACAGAAATAACAGACATGTCTCACCTACCACCGACCTTCACCATGATTCTTGGAAGCATTCTGTAGTCAAAGTACGTATGATCATTGTTCATCTTTGTCTGATATATGGCAGCCAACTCATACAGAACAATTCAGAGCTCCACAACCAACTGTTGTTTCTGGAACTGTTTACTCAACACAGTTGAAAATTTTCTTCAGCTTTGGCTCGTTCTGCAATTTCTGTCTTGAGCCATAAACACTGTGATCTTTGGGGGCTTACAAAGCATAAGTAGCCTTAAAAAATCTGGGCAATGTGCCAAAAATTTTTAGCTTTGTTGAACTGTGGCAGAAGGTTAAGCATTTCACACAGTTTTGTTTCTCCCTTCCCCCAGCTTGTCTTGCACTTAAAGGGCTCTGTCAAGAAAAGAAGTAACTTCATAATGAGATGGATGGAACAATTTCCAGCCATTTCAGTAATGATTTTGCTGGAAATCTGAAACAAATGCTAACTTCAATCTTTCTCTGCTTAAAAGAAATAAGTATATTTAACACATGTTGAAATGTTTTAATAACATATAGCGTCAATTATTTTTTTTTGTATGGCCCGCTAAAAGAAGTCCAAGATCAGCTTTATGCCCTCTAAGAACTGCAGGAAGTGAGCTGCTCATGCTGAGGAGCAGGATTTGCAAATTTTACTTGCATGAAGGATGATTGTTTCCAAAAAGTACTAATGCACACATCATATGGTACGAGCATGTTTCCAGATAAGCATTCAAATATGCTCAAACTTACTTTTTTTTTTTTTTTTAACACAAAAAAGCTTTGTGAAAACAAAAGTCCATCACTTAAGAACCTATAGAAAGTAAAAAAAAAAAAAAAAAAAAAAAAAAAAAAAAAAA
>JAOWBP010002392.1:11485298-11496958 GCA_028571105.1 Tragopan temminckii
GTAAAGAGTCTTCTTCGGAAGTAACATTTCTTGATGGCTAGTATAATTTAAGAGGGAAAGGTCTGTTAACTCTAACAAGAATAACCTCCTCCGACTGTTCCCCCACCCCCAGAAGAAAAAAAGAGCACAAAAACAAACAAACAAACAAACAAAAAACAAACCCACGACCCACAAAGAAAACACATGAAAACTCCATCACTTTTCATTCACCTTGCACTACAGGTAATTCTTAATGCATTTTTGTACTCTTTCACAGAAAGCACAAGAGATTATAACCTTATAGCCTGTTTTCTCTCTGTATCTATTCGGAACTAAACTTTGAAGATAATCTGTATGCAAGGGACATCATGTTGGAGTGATTACAAAAAAATTACTGATAAAACATTTATTTAAAAGCCATTTTGGCTTGTTCTATGTGAATATCCAATTCTTCAGACAGTCTAGACCAATACAAAGCAAACATTCTTCAAGAGCCAGCCAGCAAATTGTTTTGTGACACCAGTGGTTCATCACCAGATTGCAACATTCAGTATTCATCCATGAAGTGTCTCTTCTCTCATGGCACTTACTTCTGGACTCTGCCGAATTGCTGAGTCTTCTCCTTCAAAAGCCATTTCATTGTTTCTGTTAAGGGGACAATCAACTGGAACTATTACACAGCAAGTGGCAAGCTGAAGTGTTTTGTCCTGACACAATCAGATGCTGTATATCACAGTATTTTTTTAATTTCAATATGACTGTTCTGCATTCTGATACACATATTTGTCTTGGACATCTGCTATGTCTCATTCCTTCCTTATCCTAAAGGCAGGAACATACATTCATGTGTCTAATATGAGTTGTCTCTAAGCCTTATCACAACATAAACAGCCCAAGAGGGCAGTGAACACTGGTGAAAGAAGTGTTCCTACAAGTCACAGCTCTCTCAGTGTTAATGTATCATTTCCATCTAATCAGTCCTCTGACAATACTTTTTACTAAGAAAAGGAAATCAGTCTATCCAGGGTGGAGGTCTCAGTGGTCTTTTAAACCTCTGAGATTTACTTCTGAGTTAAATAATCTACTCTTTTGTAATTAAAAATGCTAATATTTTCTTGAAAATTATCCTGAATGCTGCAGACTATTAATAATTGCAAACATAATTTTATCTTTAATAAACAATCAACTACATTTTTTCTGATATTTTGGAATTTTTGCCCATTAATATAGAAGGGTAACTAGCCCTTTACAGATGGTTACTAAAAGCCTTCAAACATTCAAAACTTGCACTAAAAATACTGAAACATGCAATTATTTTAGGGCAAGTTTTACTTCAGGTTTTCCAGGTTAATGGTTAGACATTTATGTGGCCTTCACTAACCTGATATTTCCACATTGTCTACCAGGGCAAACTTGGGATAACATTGCACATATGTTTGTACAAACTTCCAAGGTTGGAAATCTGTCTCTCATCTTATGCTATTACAGAAAGTAGAATAAAATGATAAAATTGCACTGGTGAAGTAAAGCACTACTAGTTGTCTTCTTCAGAGTTTTTATGACTTCAAGCCATAACCTTACTAGGAATTCTGCCCAGGAAAACTGAAGCTTCAAGTCAGTGCTCTTAGTCACTGTTTCTATTCTCTCAGAGCTGAGGAGTGAATCCCCATCAGTATTGTTAAGGCTTTGAAAACCGTTTTCTTTGCAAGTAGCTGGCTATAAAATTTGCAGGGAAGTCAATCAACTTTCCATAGCTGGCGGTCAAAATTAGTTGAAAGCCAGTGAAAACAAATACTTCAAGGTTATACTTCGATAGAAGTCAGAACTGCCTAATGTCCTCAAAGCACAAGGAAGAATAACCATCATCCCCTCGTATCTTGTCTGTTACATGAAGGAAGGCTTTGCTGAGCCTTCCTCAGAAGCAGTAGCGCTTGGATCTGTGAGTCACCAACTCGTTCAACTATTCTGAATCACACTGTTAACACTATAAATATAAGGCACTTACTGAAATCAATTTCCAAGCACATTTTAGATCTACTTGCACTGCTTAGTGGCTTAGTAATCAGTGGAAGTCCAAGTAAGCAACTCCATGTATTTATTCTCAGAGCAACGAGCCAAGACTGACAGCTCTAGTTTTCTTGATGCCAGTGAACCATACCGATGCCTATTGCTAGTATCAGGCAAAGAGTAGGTCAAGGTTTTTCCAGGTATTAGCACATAGGCGGAAAGGCAAGAAGAGCTTTTGTGTTCCCCAAACACCTAGTTTTGTACAGAAAGCAGCAACACAAGCTGCTTTCTCATGCCCATGAAAAAGAAAAATATAATAAAGCAAGTTCCCCTCACCCCTGCAATATATATGCATGCAACTTCTGGTTTGACATCAGATTGCATCACATCCGTACAAATCACTCTGTCAGATCAGAAGCTGTCTCTGTAATCTCACACACACAGTTTCCATTTAAAACAGATCTATTACCCTTAGAGGACTGAGCTATAAGCAAAAAGATTGTTTACATTCACAGTCAAATCAACAGTCTGCACACCAACCATGCAAAAACTTCCTTATCTTTTGAATTTGAGTTGTTTTCCTTCTATTCCTTAATGCCATGACAGAACAGACCAGTTTTTAGAGTGATGAAAACAACTTGAAAATTAATCAGTCATGCACAGGACATTCAGTATTTAACTGTATGGTTTTCTTTAGACATGCTTCCCTGCCTCAGCTAACAGGTCAAAGTTATTCAGCTTAAAGTAAGACACAGAATTTGATGTTACTTCTGATACAAAACAATAAACTGAGGTGTTTGAACATGGATTTACAGCTTCTACACTACAAACTGTACAGTTACAGGGCAAGATGACAAAGCTTTTTGGAAGAGGAGTGGCCACAAGACTCATTGACAGTAAGGACTGTGATATTCACTGCACAGAACAAAAGAAGATTTATGTTAAACCACTTCCAGATGAATGACTGGATGATGCAGATGAATTGGATTGGAAAAGGAATTCAAAATAATTTACAGAGAATAACAAGACCAATAATTTCAAATTCTTCTAGTTCATCCGGAGCCCTCAAAATCATGTTCCTGCTGTGCAATTCTTTTTGTGGCTAGTGACCTGTAAGACTACTTTGTCTTCAGGAGTGCCTACAACTGCACAGTCCTTGGATGGCTTCTCTCTGTCATCCACAAAGTTATCAAGGACCTAGTCACTTGTCTTTCAGGCAGAATGAAAGTAATTTAATTTCCATGAGATTCTGAATTCATTTTATGCCATCAGATTAAAAATCCAAATATTCCAGCTATAGAAGAGAGAAGAATTGAGAAATGCCACAAACGCATTCCTTCAGGAAAGGATTAAGAAGCACAATAAATATCAACTTGGCTATTGGTGTCTTTTTCAATCACCTGAAATGGTCTGGGCCAAGAGTCAAAACTCCGTTACAAACATATGAGGAAATAGAATCCCAGGATAATTTAGGCTTGGAGTGAAATTTAGCAATTGTCTGATAGGCTCCAAGCATCTCAGAGCAGGATCCACTTCAAAGTTAAAGTAAGTTGCCAAAAGTTATAATGCGGTAAACTCAGAATACCTCCAAGGATGCAGACTCCACAACCTCTCTGGCAAGCTTTTCAGTACTTGGCCACCTTCTCTGTAAAAGTATTCAGAATTAATCAGAATTTCTGCTGATGCAACTTATGTTCATTACACTTGGTCTTTCACCGTGATCATCAAGAGCCTTGCTCTGCCTTCTCCATACTCTCCCATTAGACAGCTGAAGACTGCAGCAAGATCCTCCCTTGTCCCTACATTCTAGAACAAGGTGTTTCTTCTAGAAATATAAAAAATTCATTGTAACATATTCAAAAGAGAAACATCAATACAGAGCTTAAAAATTACAGCTGATACAACTAACTTGGTTTTGGGTGGGTTTTTTTTTTTTTTTGGTTAATTAAGAAGGATGGAAATTTTGACTGGTTATCATACAACAGTAAAAAAAGTATATACCATAGTATATGAGAACCAGTAAGCTGTTATGCAGTGCATTGGGTTTGCTCACAGACATAGATTATATCAATTTGATGAAGTGACTGCACTCATTAACTGGGTTTATCGTAAGCATTCTCTTAGTATTATCTCAGTATTACATTCCTTACCTTGACAGAGCTTTGATGTTCATGTCTAGCCAGCTCAGATAAGAGATGATGCTACCTTATCTCAAAAATCACAGACTACTTTAAAGCCTTCTTTAATAAGCAGGATTTAAAAGCAGTTTATTTGGCTCTTATAAGTATTCTGCTACAGGAAAAAGAATGTTATTGAGTTATACACACCCATAATAAGAGACAACAGCTGGAATATGTTCTACTAGAGATATAATCCAGCAAGAATACTTAAAGTCCAGTGCTTGACCTAAGTAAGGGAGTGTCCTTGTAAAGGAAAAAGATTTAGCTCAAATGTTTGAGATAGGCAAACATTTCAAGTGTTCCATTAAGACTTCAAGACCTGCACTTCTTTGTCTAAGTTCCAAGTAAACTTCACTGAACTCAAATAATAGTCTTTTTTTTTTTTTTCTTTTTTTTTTAATTTTAAGAGAGTCTTCTGTGGAAATGAAACTCAATCAGCATAAAGAAATAGCACATGCAAATGTGTACTTTAACGTATGTAAATATATTCACTGAGACATAGGGGAAAGTTTTGGAATCTTGTTCCCATCACAGCTGTTATTACTATACAAGGTAGCAATAGGAGACACGTACAAGAAGCATTCTCTAATATAAGTTGGTATTATCTAAGAATTTTCACACTTTGCCAGAAAAAATATTTTTAAGAACTACAGAATTCACTCAGTCTTCAATACATAACAAATTAATCCAAAACACTTGCATGTTTCTAAGTAAGCTAGAGTAAGATACAACAATCTCATCTGTATATACTCATTGCTTTTCTGATAAAGAAATGCTGGAAGAGTGCTGAAGATTAAACTTTCCTGACTGGAAGCAGCAATGAAATAGTCTTCACAAATCACAAAATTATTGCTTATCTTTTGCCAAACCTTACTATGGATCAACACAGCACAACTCTCCACAACTAAGACCAAACTCTATTTTCAATTCTACATTTTTTTAATGAACATTAGATATTTCAAAAATAATAATTAAAAAAAAACCCTGTAGCCAAAATCAACAATAGAGAACTTCATACTATGTCCATAAAGGTTATTACAGTTTCTGGCATGAACAAGGCTATCTAAACAGCTTTCCTTCCCTAGCCTTTTTTAAGATTTTATGCTTTCAAAACTGATTTTCTTCATTGCTTTAATTTCTAACGATTTTTATAAAATTCAGCAGAGCTAGTAGTAGCGCAGTGTCATTCTTACTATAATGACTATAGACCTCAAACCTGTTTGTATAAATATCGATCTTAATTATGTGATTTTGTCCAAGTTCTCTCATTTTTATCTAGATATCTAGATCAAATTCCACCTTTCCACTTGCACTGCTTCTCAAAACTCTTTGATCATTTCATTCCTTATCTTTAATTTATGTTTTTCTTGCGGAGTCATGGCTGAGACCCAAGAGCTTGATATCCACTGAGCTACTGCTTTCAAGAAATCACTTGCATAAATTGTTGCCAGTGTATGTAACCTCCTCCTCCAGCTGAACTCAAGATCAGCTGCCACCAACCAAATCAACTAAATTCAAGCAGCAAAGACTTGAACTACTGGTTGGAAGGTCTAATATTCAGGCTTTTTTTCTTTACACCGTCATTGGAATTCAAACCTTATGCCTTAAAAGATCACCTGTAATTTATGATACGACACTCAAATATTTACAGCCTCCCAAGGGTGGGGGGAAACCACAGTATTTGTTTTGCTGTATCTGCATTCAGGTTGAATGCTAGCATTTCCAAATTTGAAAGCCATAGAAATGCACAAAGCTACATCAAGATGACTTATTACACCACCTTCACTTCAAAGTCTTGCTTTGCCTTCCAGCTGAAATAATTCATACTCAAACACTGCCTAACTTTAACTCAAGTATGAACTCTTAACGAGGATTTCAAACTCTCCTGTAATAATGAACAGACACATTAAAACAGTTCTTTCATTTGGAAAGATGCCCCTTCCAATTAGCACTCAAGTCATCTACTGAAGTATTACATCAGAACATGACGTATGTTAGAGTACATACGATCTTTCAGTTTCATTTGAGAAATGTGTGCTCACACACCTTGTTAACTTGCTGTTTGGAGTATTTTAAGTACTGAAGCATGCACAACAATTTTAGCATTTATTGTTTAGCCAGGTCTTCTCTAAGACATGCATGTCACTCTCTTTTCAATTCCTCCCAAAGGGGTGCCTTTGTATGAAAATACAGTTCTCTTCCAAGAAAAAAACAAGGAGAGAAAAAAAAAAAAAATACACACGCACACACAAACCCCAGACTGTTTAAACTACAGCCTCAAATACATGAGCTTACACATAAATTTAGCAAAACTAAGGCAATTATAGACTAGAAGTAACTACATGAGACTTGAAACATCCAGAAAGCCTTTACAAAACATCCTTACAGCATTTTCTCCACAAAGTACTATATGTTTTGTCAGGTATCTGTTGACTTATGGTAATAGGCAAACAAACACCCCCAAAAAAGAGCAGTGCAGAGACTCTAAGGAAATACTGCTGACACCTACGCAAAAATGGAATAAAGTAGAAAAGTGGGAAGCAGAACATTCAGTCTTCTTTCCTCACACTTGTATCAATTTTTAATCTAGGACATCTACAGAAGGGATGATGTATGGTCAAAAATCACACAAAATATAATCCAACCTTCCCTAATTTATCTTTATGATGATGTTGGATGAATGCCAGGGTATGCTTAAAAGAAAGATGATAATAGAGAATCCTCGCTGAGGATTTCTTGTGGACTCTTGAACTCAATTTATAGTTTTGGATATTCAAACTATATTTCATGAGAAGACTTAATCTGGCATGATTAAACATGTCAGTCAGTCTGAACAGGCAGTAAAGTCTAGGCTTAGCTGCTAGCGAACAGATATCATTCAAGTCAGGGCAGCTACCGTTAAATAAAAAACCACAATGTTTTACTTCTAAAGTTCACAATCATATTTCAGAAGACCTTGCGTGTCTACTTCCAGCTCACATCTCTGGAAACAATGAATTTTCCAGACAGACACAAACTTGCTTTCAGCTCAAGTAACTTTACTCCACCCTTGGATTTATTTGTGAGGTCTCAACAACATGCTAACTTTATCCACATCATTTTTGGTTAGCTCAAAAGACAGAGCTTCTTCCTCTGCACCAGCGAGCACTTACATCCTAGCTCAATATTTGAAGAGTTTAAATTCGGTAAAAGCCTGTTTAAGAAACAGCACATCAAACTCATGTTCTTACTTTATCTTAATTGAAAATACAAAGATCAAGTTCCTCTGGGCCTATGTAGGTACAGAAAATTGGGAATATCCAAGGCAAATAACTCTAATCTGGCTAGCAGACAAAAGATGTTTTAAGTTCTGTATTTCAACTATGTACTCATGAAGAAGGCTCAGAGTTTTCTTATGGTTTGGGGCCCTCCCATAGAAATATTTACTGTCCTCGCTCATTTTCAGAGTCTTCTACACTTTGACAAACAAAAGAAAAAAACAACAGTTTTGGTAATTACAATGATCCAATAGATTTCTTCACAAGGCAGAAACAAACTGAGAAAGGATAAAAAAATTCTGTTGAATCCCAAAATCAAAGCGAGTCTTAGGGACAACAAATGGCAAACAACATTATTTTACAGTGCTTGTTTCCTAGTTAGAAAGAGTAACTTCCTTTCCTCCTTCACCCTGCAGGAAGAGAGCATCAAGGCTTCACTATCACCAAGCAGCTTGTCACAGGAGATGCATTCCCACCATTCACATCAGGGATAACAGTCCACTTGCAGGACTGATACTGGCCTAATTTCTTATGGAGGTGGTGGGTTTCTTTTTTTAATGTTGGTTTTCCTTTTTTTTTTTTTTTTTTTTTGGTTGGTTAACAATAAAAAATGCTAGGTAAACAATACATTGTAGCTGACATTCAGATAAATCAGCAGCCATAGGCTTGGAGAATTGTATAAATTTCAAGCTTCAGAGATTTTTTGCTTTTTCTGTTTTGTCTGGAGGCAGTCCTTTTTTCATAGATTTGATTATATTTCAGATCTTCTATATTCATTAGTACAAACCAGCGCACGGGAGCAGAGATGAGAATTATCTCTCATTCTTTTATTTTATTAGTTTAAGCAATATTTAATTTTTGAAGGCACATTCACGTACTATTTCAAAACAGTTAAGTAAAATCTGCATGTTAATTTCAGGAAGTCTTTTTCCAACATCTGATGCAGTAATAAACTGATACAGAAAGCATGTTCTTAAGTCATCCTAGCAGCTGTAGTCCACACTGCCACTGGCTCTCATCTATACCAGAGATTTCACTTCATGCTTCTTCCTCTTCAGCGCTCCGTCTGTGATAACCTTTACGATACTGGCATAACAAGAATTGACTGATCTAACTGGGTAGACTTCAATGAGATGGGTAACCTCTATTTATGCTATTTTTTTTCCTTTAATTCTTTCTCTGTCCCTCTAGGTACATTCATAGTGTACACATGGCCCTCTTGGCTGAGCAAGACACATCAGGTAGAAATCAGATTTTAAAATGTTAGTTGTCATAAGGGTAGATGTATGCGAGCTGTGTCACAGAGATGTTCGTATCTTTTTCTGGTGCGTAGAACTCTGTTCATTTAATTTTTACTGAATGGTTCTGGTTTTTTTTTTTCAATCAGTTCCATCTATTCAGAGTGTCTACAAAATCATCTATTGTTGGACAGACAAACAGACATGGATGGTCTGGGGGCAGGAATGATATCTGGGACTAGAATGGGCCAAGTGCTTGTTAAGATACTCTTGTAAGTAAAGAAAAATATTTGAGTTGAGATTTGTGAGATTTTCTTGCCAGCAACACCAGCTGAAAAGGCTCTTTCCCTGTCTATCCCACTTTCTCCTTCTCCTAGTGTTCTCTCCCAAACCACTCATCACCATCATACCGCTATTTGGGTGGCCATTTTATAAACCAGGTTGCAGAACTGCTCTGGCTTGAAAAACCATACGTATCATTTCATCCATCCTATTCCCTGACATGGTTCACACTGCAGCCATAGTGGCAGAACTGGTAGAATTATTTTCCCTCCCACCTACCCTAGAACTTCACTTAAATTTCCTTATTTCCAGTTCCAAATGGCATATCCAAAAAACCCTCTCTTTTTCCTAGTTGCTCAGGCCTGCCAAGTGGCAGGAAGCAAAACAATTTACTACCTTTATCTACAAGTCTTTCCTCGCTAAGAATAGGGAAAAAAGGCACCAAAATAATAATAATAATAAAAAAATCAATGCTCACAAACACACACAAACCCTACAACAAAACAACCACAGAATAAATCCCTAAAAAGCACCCCATCCAAACCTAAAGTCTCTCTAGAACTTTACTTCCAGTGCAAAGTCATCCTCTAAATGCCAACTAGAAGATATTTACTTCTCAGTTTTATAACATGGGGAGGCACCTTATCAGCTGTCAGTAATGGCTGGCTGAAAAGCATGCACATTACTCCCCAAATGCACCCTTTTTTTCTAGCCACAGCAGGTTATATACATATATTCACACTGGGTACCTACAGATATTGCAAACTATATGCGGTGATGTGGCTGCAGGCCAGAATGTTAGGTATGCTTTGCATGGGACTTGGGTCATTTGAGCCACTCCAGAGATATCAACAGGCCAATTTCACACTTGAGCTAGTCATCTTGATTTCCTTCAGAGTGAACTGACGAAACGGGCACAGCTAACATACAGTTCATTTCATCCCAAAGGAGATATCCATGCCATACTAACACACTTACTTTGTTCATAAGACTTACTTTGTTCATTTATAGAATGAGCCCACACTGATGACTTCAAGGGGTGGACATGGTCAGACAAGAACATGAAGCTAGGCTGTTATTCTCCATATTCAGAGCACAAGTGGCAATGAGCTGATCTTAGATGAGCAAGTACCACTATCAAGATCTCTGGAATCCTACAATCCTATACAAATATTAATCTGTCTGTCTTGCTGCACTCACTCTCATCTCTCCTTTCTGATTTCTTCTCAATTATTTGCTCCCCTAGAACAATCCATTTTTCCTCCAGTCTCAAAACTTGGTACCAGAAGCTATATCAATGGCTTTTTAAGAGCACACAGTATTCCATGATCTTACTCTCAACAAAAGCGTATAGAAATTCATGAAATACTAAACATACACTTAAGCTTTTGTTGCTTTCCCTCTCCTATCCTAACCAAAAATCAACAGTTTATGCAACTTAGTTTCAGATTAGCATTTTTTGCCTGGTCTAGAACAACATAAGGGCTTCATGTTCTACTGTGAGACCCAGAAACTGTTTTATTCCTTCTCTGGCATTGGTGTTCACACTGCAATACAACAGATGGATAGTTGTCCTTCTATTGCTTCTCTTTCCCACTCTTTGCCCTTTCTGAACTCTCATTTGAAGATGGCTTGTCAACATCCTGCTTGCCTGGACCATTGATCTTGCCCCAGGATGTGTACTCCATTTCCCCATCTGTCAGATTTCTCAATTTCTAGCCATTTCCTCTCCAGTATTCCCATAACAACTCACTTTTGCCTTTGGCCTTACACTGCCTCCTCCCCTTTGAGTACTTCTTTATTTTTCTTCTCTGGCTATGTTTTCTTTTTTCCATTTCAAGCCAGAGGGCAAATGAGCAGTGACCTCTGTAGCTGGCACCAGGACCTCTCCTGTGGCTAGAGAGGAGCCAGCTCCTGTGCGAGAGGCAGCCAAGTCTCCTTCCCAAGGGAGAATATTCACCTCCCCACCCAGCAGCAGTCCTCTCCGCTGAGATGCTGAACCAAGTTAAATTTAGATATTGATTAATCCTCTGTTTTTCCTCTTTCTGGGGAAACCTATGGCCTTTTTCTGTGAAGTGCCAATTTCTTCAGGAGGACAAAGTGGTTCTTTCTCCACATTTTTATCCCTAAAGTACAAACAACATCTAGAACAATCCCATAAAAATTTCAGTTTCTCAGACTAAATAAATTGAACAATAATGTGAGTTAAAAACTCAAATTTAACTGTCTAAATTGCAGCAGAGATGTACCAGAAAAGCCACAAAAGGTAAAGCCTATCAATTAGTTTTTTGCATATCTTGCAATTCCTGCTTTTCAGCTATGTTGTCCTTGCGCTGTTTACAACCCCAGGAAGACTTAAAGCACCCAAAACAATCAATCACATGGCAAAATTTCCCTTTCTCATTACGATTCAAGATTAAAACTGAAGGTAGTCTGGCCTCACTTGTGCAGCTTGTGTTCAAATCCATCTGTGAAATTGCTGTCATAATCCCGCATTTACTCTGCTGCCCTACAAAGTTATATAATACTGCACTGCACCAAGTTGCACAGCATTCTTTATGGGAGTTATTTACATCTGAATCCTTCCTGCTGTGTTTTACTGGCCCCAGCAGGGCCTCAGTACATGTTCCAGGCAACAATGACCATTACCCCATACAGTGAATTGCAACAAAGATTCAGAAGTTGATTGCGTGTCCAAAATTGCCAGTGCTAGAAAA
>JAOWBP010002392.1:11497058-11559735 GCA_028571105.1 Tragopan temminckii
TGGCAGGATCTTTAATTTCGAGGTTAATTTTGACTTCACCAATCAAACACAGGTCACAGTGACATGCAGCGTTAGAGGCAGCCAGCTTCATGTGAACAGTTCTATGAATTATCTGCCTTATTCTGTCCCCAATTTGCCTCTTTCTCTGCAGTGTCATAACTTAACTGATTAGGACACGATAAATTCAGCAGCTACCAGGCAAACAATTATAAGAACTTTGCATGGCAGATGATTTTTGAGAATAGATTATATCTGATAAACATAAAAATGTCAGCTCAATCCCTGTAAAAGAGAGTGATGAATGGCATATCTGCAGTGCATGGTGCTGGCTTTCTGTAACAGGAATGTCATACTTCCCTTTGCTGGTATTGTGATAAGCCTGCCTATGTTTAGTAGCTTTTGCCAGCAGGCTGTGAGCAACCGAAGCTGCTATTTGACGTATCAAGTGTCCTGTCAGCACAAAACGTGTTTAATTGGCCTTAAACATACCATTAATGCTAGAGCCACAAGTGAATAGAGGTAATTTCTGGGAAATGGTGTGGTGGGAGGTTAAAGAGAAATAAAATACTGTAAATTAAATGATGAATTGGATTGAAGAAGCTCACACATGGATCTCACTTTAGTACTTTAAAAATGAGAAACAGAGTCCATGCTTTTACTGATGTTGTTAAAGAATCCTGTGGGATTTATAGTTTCCAAGTTGTGGAAAATGAAGTTTATCAGAACAGAGAACCTTGGAAACCAATTTTAAAAGACAAAACAAGACAGACACTAGTTTTCTCTACAGAAAAGCTGTCCTAGAAGAAAACCCAGAAAATTCTGCACCGTTAGCCAAAGAAGTGCAAAGAAGTTATTTGAAACAAAAGCACCCTGAGATGTTTGATGAAACATTTTCTTTAAAGCTGCTAACTGTAGCTTAAAGGCATAGCGGGGGTATGATCTAAATATGATCTGAATGTGATTTGCACTCTGAAGTGTTCATTCCTCTGGAATTGTCAGCTATTGACATCTTACTACCAAGGTCAATACCTCAAAACAAAACAACCTGCCCCACACCCTCTGCCCCTAAACCAACTACAGCAATACGAATGAAGGTATCAGATAAAAAAATTTGCTGCAGTTCTCCCCTGTTGGCTAGATGTGAAGACATACAAAAAAATTTTAACAGAATTAGTAACTCTGCTTAGTAAATTCCGTTTGAATCAAGTAAAGCTTTCCAAAGAAATTAATCAATTCAAATGAAAATCTATTTTTGATGATCAAGATGGATTTTTACAGTGCCTCATTTTGATATTCGCAGAGCATAGGTTTTCCATTTTTGAAAGGAACTCTATTTTACATTTATTAAAATAAAATGTTGTTTGGCAAAAGTTTGAGAGCATCAAGTGACCCAAATCCTTCTTTCTCCAGATTCTGGTTCCAGAACGTTAGAAACCTCTACCACCATCACAATTCAGGCATTAAAGCAAAACTGCAAACTGTTCGGTTTTTTTTGTTTGTTTGTTTGGTTGTTTTTTTTCTTTTTGTTTAAGAAAAAATAATTCTTGCCAATTGACATTTGTGGTCAGTAACTTATAAGTATGGGGAAATAAGAGACGGGCTTATGAACTTGAGAATTTCTCCTTAGAGAAATGATAAGGAACAATAATCAGAGGGACAACAAAAACGCACAATGTAATATTCCCTGCTGTGCTTAAAAAACAAAGCAACAACTAGAAAACATTAAACATGGTGCCAGATTGTGCCGACTGCTACTTGCATACAAATTCAAAACCTTAGTACTAAAACACACAACAAATTAAATAGTGCTGTTCAGAGCTAACCGAAGTGTTATAACTGAAGTTATATGTTTGAAACCATTTTCCCTTGTCCTATCACCATAGACTCTGCTAAAAAGTCTGTCCCTTTCTTTGTTATCATCCCCCTGTAGGTACCAAAAGGCCACTCTCAGGTCTCCCTGGATCCTTCTCTTCTCCAGGCTGAACAGCCCCAGCTCTCAGCCTGTCTTTGGAGGGGATGGCGTTCCATCCCTTGGATCATTTTTGTGGGCCTCCCCTAGACATGCTCCAACAGGTCCACATCTCTCCTGTACTGAGAACCCAACATCTGGATGCAGTACTCCAGGTGAGGTCTCACCAGTACAGCACAGATGGGCAGGATCGCCTCCCTTGACCTGCCGGCCACACTTCTTTTGATGCAGCCCAGGATATGGTTGATTTTCTGAGCTACAAGGGCACATTGCTTGCTCACGTCCAGCCTGCTATCCACCAGTATCCCCAGGTCCTTTTTGGCACGGCTGTGCTAAATCCTTTCATTCCCCAGCTTGTACTGGTAACAGGGATGCCTCAACTCAGGTGCAAGACCTCACACTTGACTTTGTTCAACGTCATAAGGTTCTCCTTGGCCCACTGCTCAAGCCTGTCTAGGTCTCTCTGGATGGCATCCCATCCCTTGGACATTTCAACCACACTCCACAGCTTGGGGTTTCAAGACTCAAAAAAAAAAAAACAAAACACATCAATTTATGTTTGCAAGATCATTTTCAGTTTATATAAATACATGACTTGCAAAATTTGAAATGGAATGTATAGAGTTGCAATCAGATATTCAATTAAAAAACTTGATCATGTCCCTTTACCAGACTTTCACAATCCCTGTCTTAGCAGAGAAAAACATCCTTCACTTCACAATCACACCTTATTCATGTAATTGCTTTTTAGGAGTATACACATTCTGAACAATTGTTGATAAGGATGAACTACTGGAAGAGTGAAATTTCATCAAAAATCTCTGATGAACATCTTGAGATCTCATTAAGAATTGTAACCACTGACATAGAACCAGACTGGTACTTTAGTTTCACAAAAACAAGGTCACTAGTTTTATGTTTTTATTCTTCTCTTTCTCTTTCTAAAAAATGTTTTAAGAAAAATATTTTAAACTAAAATGTTCTGTTACTTATATATTAACTATACTGTATATTTTGCAAGCTCAGAAAGTAAAGCCTCCTATCTTTTTTGGTTGTTTCATAGCATCAGAGGTGGATATTGGTGTTACGGCAGTAGAGGCTGAAGCTTCCCGCCAATACTGGGATATTACATGTTGTTGCTGTCTGACAGATGGCAGCAGAAGGGCAGACTGACAAAACAGCTACTGACATGGATGTGCATATGAAGCAAAGACGTGTCACAGAAAATAGCACCCACTGATATTCACTGATGCTTACTGAAAGTTTTTGGAGACCAAACAGTGGATGCAAGCACAGTGAAGCAGTGGGTGGTGTGTTACAGCAGTGGTGGAAGCTCACCTTCGCTGGTGCAGATTGTTATGAGCATAGCATCAATCACTAAGTTGAATAATATTGTTTTTTGGCTGAGAATTTGCTTTATCAAGAAGTGTTATTGTGTTCTTTGTATCTGTTGTTGTTTCCATGAAAATAAATAGGAGGCAATACTTTTGGAGCAACCTATGTATATGTGGCCCAAAACAATTTCTTTTCATTAAACGCAACCCAGACAAACCAACAGGTTGGACACCCATGAGGAACACACTATAGTCAAGTCATGCTCCTTCATTTAGATGGTTTACCTTATTATAAATGGCAGTCCCTGATCTCGCAGCCTTTCCTCATAAGACGAAATATAGAGCCCCTATAGCCATCTTTGTTGCCCTCTACTGGACTCTCTCTAGAAGTTTCATATCTTTCATGAACTGAGGAGCCCAGAACTGGACACAGTACTCCAGATGTGGCTTCACCAGGGCAGAGTAGAGCAGGAACATCACTCCCTCAGCCTGCTGGCTGCACTTTTTTTGATTCAGCCCAGGATACTGTTGGTCATCTTGGCCACAAGGGCACACTGCTGGCTTGTGGCCAATCTATTCTCCACCTGGACACCCAGGTCCTTCTCCACAGATCTCTTTTCTATCAGGTCAGCCCCTAACCTGAGGCATTTATTCTTTCTCCCAAGTGCAGGACTCTACATTTACTCTTGTTCAACCTCATAATGTTCCTCTCCACAGAACTCTACTGCCTGCCCAGGTCTCACTGAAGAGCAGCGCATTCTTTTGATGCATCAGCCACTCTTCCCAGGTTTCTGTCATCAGCAAACTTGCTGAAGGTGCACCCTATCCCATCCCATCAAATTTTTGGACCAAATTTTTATCACTTTTAGATGCTCTAAGGATAGAGAGACGTACATTTGAAGCATATGGACACTGTGTCTATAAAATCCACTTTTTACCAACTTTAATGCTATTTGACAACTTTCCTCTTGCTCCAACCAGTGTGTTTTTCTCCACAAATATTTCTGCAAAGGCATTAAAATAAATCCACAACTCTGCATTCTGACCCTTTGGAATTTGCTGAGTGCTTTAGCAAAGAAACAAAGAAACAAACAAACAAAAAAAAAACACAACAAAAAACCATCAATGTGGCACCATGACAACGACACTGAGTGCTGATCTTCTTTAACTGAAGTTTTTTGGTTTTTGGCCAATCAAATGGAATAGGACTACTGCTTAGCTATTTGGCTCCTGAACAGGCTACCATACCAATTGCCATCATCTCCTTAATATCAGTGTAAGTGATAAATCTCTTTCTTTAATCAGTGCTGGATATTGCCCTTAAATCAGAAATAAGAGTAAGTTCTTGCAACTACTATGTTCTTCCTCTGAAAACAATAGATCTGGAGTTTGGTTTGTTTCATTTTTTTTCTTTCCTCAATCTGTTTCTTCCATGCCCCCAAACCAACAAGCTGAGTTTTCCCCATGGGCAACTGATGGTTTTAAGTGGACTGTTCAGCAGCTGTGCCCTGCTGACTGCCCTATTGATTGGTTTCTCACATGTCTCTTAATAGGTTTATTGATATTTTGGATTCATTTTGTTCCAATTTTTGTCAATCTCCACATTTTCACAGTCAGGTTCCCTTTTGTTTGAGCAATGGATGCAATTAGTCCAGCTCTTAAAAGTCATGTTATTGCTTTTTTTTCACTAATGGCTTAGCCATCAGCCTTATCTACCCAGACTCTTTTCTAATTCTTCTGTTTCTTTGTGTGTGTTTGTATTTAGAAAAAGAATTCCAGTCAGGCAGATTCACATATTAAAGGCAAGATCTGTAAATTACCAAATGGGTTCTGAATGTAACAGCTTGGTAGCAACTTCTCTCTAAACCAGTTGTTTAGTTGTTTTTTGTTTGTTGGTTATTTATTTTTTTTTTATTTTTTAAAGATCTCTTATCTGGTTAGGTGATAATGCCATGTTTCACACCAGCCTGAAGAACATGAAGCACACTGCTGATCTTGGCTGGACTATCCTACCACAACCACTATATAGTTTGGATTTGACACCTTCTGACTTCCATCTGTTCAGGCCAATTAAAGAAAGACTGCATGGGTAGAATTCCTAGCAACCACACCATCATACCAGCTGTGAAACTGTGGGTCATCTCCACTGGTGTGGATTTTTACTAGCACAGCATGCAGGCTCTTGTTCATCACTGACAAAAATGTATAGTTGATGGTGGTGGCTACACTGAGAAATAGTATTTTGTAGCTGAGAATTTGCTGAATCAACTAGTGTCATAGTGCTCTTTGTTGTAGTTTCCAAGGTAATAAATAGGAGGCATTATTTTTTGAGCAACCCAGATACACCTGTCTTTGTGCTCAGTCACTCAGCAGGAATTAATGCAGGGATGCCTCTTAGAGTAGGCCACGACAAAAGTCAGAAATCTAACAGTAGCAAATCTTTTCCTGTATGTTCCCCTTCCCCACATCTTACAGCTTTTACAACTGCCAGTAAATATTCATTACCATAAATACAAATCATATTTTTTCTACTAGTAACCCTCATGCTTCTCAGACAACTTTTAATCTGCTTTTAAGTAAACGTGAAGTAAATTATTCAGCATAGGCACTGCTTAACATCTTGTACAATGCAAACTCTAAGGCCTTTTGTTTGTAAAGCAAAATTAAAATATATCTGAAAACAGTATTTCTTCAGGTGTTTCAAAAAGTTGAGGATGCTAATACTTTTCTTTTTTAAAACAAATATCTAGAAAATTGGTCTATTTACATATTAAGATTATACATTAAGACTTTTCAACTTCTAGCTGAGTTGGAATCAAGGTCATGTCTGCCTTTTGTTTACATAGCAGGAGGATAAATGAAGGGTTCTTGGCTGGCTGAGGATTACAGAAATAACAGAAAGACCTCATAAAAACAGATATCATTCTGTCTCATACTTGCAGCTCTGCAAACCTGAAGTTTGGCAGCACAGATTGTGGTGTGGTTAAAACTTCCTTATTTGGGAGAAAAAGAAACAATAATATTAAAAAAATTGAGAGGGAAGCAGCATTCTGTAAAAAGACTTCAGATAAGCTAAATGAGGCATGCATTAACTAGGCAAGAACTGAACTGATGGTTTACTAACCGCTCCTTCCAACAGAAGAGTTTGAACCATCTGAAATCTATTTGGACATCTAGAGTCCCTGAACACAGAGTGCTCAGACTTCCTCCTGCTTGGATGCCTGGAGTGTTAGGTCTGTACAGGCAGGGACCCTCCTGCTCCAGCTCATCTGCAGCTCTTCTCTTGCAAGCCAGGAAGAAGGAAATACCAGTTACCAGTCAGCATAGAGCTGCATTTTCCTGAAAGACTCAATGTCCCAAAGCGCACCAGAAGTGCAAATAAATAAGATCCAGTGTTCAATTTCTGTCATGTTGGAAAAATATCTTTCATTTCATACAGCCTAGTCCTCAGAAGAATCATGGGATTAAAAAGGGCCTCCAGAAGCCACCTGGGCTGTCCCCACGCCATAAGGCAAGATGGGTTACACCCATGTCATTTCTGGGCAACAACTGCTTAACCTGTTTTCATGACAGTCTGCATCTTGAATATTAAAACCCAAACTCCAGTGGAAAGCAGAGATAAAGATATGCCTTTTTTAAAAACAAACAAACAAACAGAAAAAAAAACAAAACAACCCACAAACCTGCAGCTATCATGAGAATCACTGAATCGAGGAAGCTTGAAAGAGAAAGCATACAACTGAGTATATTCTGTTGCAGTGAAGAGGAGCCACAGTGATGCCAACACCTTACATTCTTGAATACATGGCAAAAATAAGGTTTACATTGTGAAGAACACAGAAACTGTAGATAAGAAGGCTTCAGGAAATTGTGATTGAGCAGCTGCACAGACTATATGCATACCGAGATAGTAAGAAATTTACTACAGCCTTTCTCCCTGTTTTTTATTCCTTGTTTTCTCACCTATACAGATTGTTTGAGGATTTAGTTCCAGGATATATAAAAGGTATACAGAGATTGAGGTGCAAGTTTCATATATGAAACTATATTATCCCCAAACAGTCTAAGTGCAATGGTACCATGCAACAATTATACAATGTGGTTGGTTTTTTTGTTCTTATTAAGAGGCAAGAACAGATTCTTTTGTTCTGTCCAAGGCTGTTTCAAATCATTTATCTTTGCATAGTACACATTTGACATGAGTCCAAAATAAGCCATAAAAGCTAGCTAGAAAAATAATGCAAGAAGAGAAAGTTTCTGCACTCAGAAAGTGGTAAAAGATTTAAGCTGATACATTCCTAACTAAAAATTTCAAGAGTCGCAGCATAAACTTTTCACTTTGCCAGAACAAATAATGAGAGGAATCACTGCAATATCTGCAAGAGATAATTCTACATAAATTCTGTTTTAACTTCTCAGTTAGAAGTTAATTTGCAGTTCTGTAATCTTTATGAAGTGAAAACTTGTCCTGACAAATTTTTCAAAGTTCTGCTAAAAAAATCTTTAAAATTAAACTCAGTCATACAGGATACATGACATTTGAAAATTGAGAATGAAACATGACATAAGTGAGTTAGGAATAATTTTGTATTCCCACCCGTTCATAGCACAATTTCTGAATTTGAATGATTTCTCACAATTAATGTTTTTTTGTATATTGATGAATTGTTATGTGGAAAATTGCCTTTCTTTAGTGACATTTGTACTGATATTGAAGTAAGCATCAAGAAAATAACCTATCCTATCTCAGTCTCCTTTCTCCCTCAACAGACAAACCAAAACAGAAAAAAACACTAAGAGAAAATCATAAGACAAGTCTGTGGCTTCAGGTCACACTTGTTAAGCACATGAAATATGTTTTAAATGCATGTCGTTAGCATAAGGGCAGCTTGCAGCTGGCAGCCTTGTTGAATCAAAGACAACAAAAAATTCAGCAAGTATCTGAATCCTAAACTGTATTGCTTTGGATGCACATATCGCTATTATCACACAAAGATGGACTGTCTCTAGAAATGGATTTGAGCAACAAAACTATCAGGTTTCTAAATAATTCACCCATTGGAAAAAAGAACAAAAAACAAAACAACGAATAGTTTTCAATATTCTTGCAGAACAAGAACTTGGTGTGAAGTTGCATATACTCCCAAGCACTTTCATTAAGTGCCTCTAGGAAATAAAACAGCATGGTACCTTGCTTCAGCAGGTGAGGTTGGGGCATTAGGAAAGATTTTAATCCCTCCACCTGTGCTTGTCCCATTCCCACATGGTGAAGTTTTTTTTAGGACTGAAACTGCCTCGGACAGCCCTGGCTTGCCCCAGTTGAAGCTTCTCACCAAATTTGGCTTCTTATCTCCACATTTGATTGGTGCTGCCCTGTGATACTAGCTTGGTGTCTTCAGGAGATACAGAGAGGCTGAAAATAGTTAGCAAAACTCTGGAAAATCACTGAAGAAGGAGCCTGGGTAAAACAGACACAGGGTTCTTGAAGTGATTTATTTATGCACATTTGCCTGCAGCAATCAGCTTGCACACAAAGCATGACCAGAAGTGACTTAAAGGACTGAATACTTTTTATATTCATACAGGATAGAATAGAGCTAGAGCATCTACTTTTATTACTAGTAAGAGGAAAAGTTCTTCTGAAAAGGCAACTAGCTCGTAGTGTGTTCATTTTTGAGTCCACAGTCCTTTTGGTTAAACTGAACACACTGAAATAACCAGTAGACAGAAGGAGCAGTTCAGCCTGTCCCCCAATCCCAGCTAGCTAGACTTGTGGTTTTTGTTATGCAAGAATACTAAGTGCTATTGCAGCATCAAAAGAGAAGTTTGGAACAGATTTTCTTAAGCATTTCTAATGCATCTAATGTTTTCTCTGATAAAACAGGAATGGTTATTTCTTAAACACACAGAAGTGAACAGATGCACACAAATGTTTACATGCAACTTGAAGGAGAAAAAAATTGCATCGTTCCCTAATTGCTCTCAAAACCCACAAATTACCCTAAGTGCCTTTGTAAACAGATCTGATTCTGAATGCCTTCATAAGGTCAAAGTTCAGTTGTGTACTCTAGTCAATTCACTGTGTCTTAAAACTTGAGATCAAACACTATTTAGAATGATAGAAGCAAGAGCCTAGAAAGAAAACTATGGATTACAACTCATGATAAAAGATATAGTAATGCATCAAATGGAAGAGTCCACCATATATTTATTTCTGAAGAGCCTGGAAGCAATTACGAAAGCTGAAGAGCTGTGGTGTTAACAAATGGGGGAAATTACTACATATAAAAAATATCCAAATCCATGATTTAAGGATATTAAGTAAACCACACATTTGATTACAATTGCTCTACACAAAAGATTATCAAGAGTATTTGAGAAAAGCAAATGTAGAAACTGAATAGAAAAAAAAAAGTTTCATGCCTTACTAATAAACAAATGAAATAGTAGAGGTCTGGAGAGGCGCCTAGCAATGAGTTACATCACTTACTGCAATGTTTGACTAAACTACAGATGGACCGCAGTCCATCTGAGTGCAGAATGTTCTTTGTAAAATAATAGCAAGTCAATAGTGGGCTCCAAATGAAAAGAAAGGGTTCATCATTAGCCATCCCTTCTGTTCCTCTCTTTTCATTACAACAAAAGGCTGTTTCAATTAGAGCCATGCAGAGTCTCTGTACTGAATCTGGTTCCAAGTCTTTTATGCAATGCCAGCATCTCCAGGGATTAGCTTCCCTGCAGGCCAAGGCTCTCCCACTGGTGGGACTGAAGCTTGCTTGGGTCGCACTGTGCTTGCCATTACACCCTTTGGCTCTTTCTCGAGTACTGTTCTCAGTGATGAGCCTGATCTGATCTCTTTGCATTAAGCTCTGCAGCCTACATCCCTTTAACACTGGACCCTGAGGTTACTGCAATACAGCAGAAATGCATCCTCTTGGCAGCCCTTTTTCTGACTTCTGAGGGGGCTCTACAATTTGAGCACATACATAATATCCCATGGTTAACCTCATCCTTCTGCCTCCCACCTCCTGTCTTTCAGACATTTTAAACACACAAGATCCAAATGCAATTGTCACCATTCAAGAACTTAATAAAGAAGCTAAAGGGAACCTAACTCTTCATTTTTTATGGACAGATACATTGACCTAAAGATATCAAGCCTGTTTAAGGAAGACTATTTAATCCACCAAAGCTCTGCATACTTAATTATCTTATACAGCACAGACAAATCAGCTAACTCATAGGCATAAAATGGATTGGAAGAGGCATACTTCGTAGGAGCAAAAAAATACATTCAAAAGATTCAAAATCATGACTGTGCAGTGTTAGCAATCATCTTCATACTTGGAATTAATTCAGTACACTTCATCTAGGAGCCAAGACATGACACCAAAACTCGACTGCATTTTCTAACAGCCATATATAAAATATTATCTGTGAATTGATTTGATTCTAGTTTCATCTGCAATTAAGTGCAGTATTCTATACTTGGCTGGCAAAAAATAAGTAGGATCCAAGCGAAATAGCAAATGTCTGTAAACTGCTGAGTGCTTATAGAGCAATAGAAACAGTCGTTCCATCCATTGCTAAGTACAATAAACGTGGCTGATGAAAATCCACAAGGCAGTAAGCTTTAGTATGCAGACACCAGTATCTCCTGCTCAGTGTCATGATTAATGCACACACCCTTAGACAATAGTTTCAAAGAATACACTACTTCGACACGACTATGTTGGTTTGTAAATTTTACTGCATTAAATATTATGATGTTTATTAGTATACATCAAGCTCTGACAGTTGGATTTATCAGACTGGAAGAGCTAACATTGTTTGTGTTCCTATGCATATTTTTTGCTAAATACTCTAACAGGGGAAACCTCTGCAAAATTTACAACTAGCATCAAAGCTCAAACTGAAGCATTCAAAACTAGATTTTGTTTTATTGAAACTGTTGAGATGATTTTTTTTCCCCTCTTACTCTGGAAAATTAGCAAGCCCTAACTCTTTCAGTCTTAAAAGCTTCCTTTGACCTTTGCCTGAGAAGGTGCAATGTTATTTTCATTATACACTGGAAATTTTTTGGCACATCACTCATCTACAAAAATGGTGTCTCCTACTTGCCCCTTTTAAGTCTCCTTGCAAACAACAATTTCTCCTGCAACACGCATTCCACAGAAAGATCCTGGCAATGTCTCAGATGAAGAAGCTGGACCTAATTAAGGTAAGTAGCTGGACCCGCACCACTGCTGGGACAGCAGCTGAAGCATGCCATACTTGGGAGCATGGAGATATTGGAGCAGTGGAATCCACTTCTGACCACATCCACAGACTTCACCTATGATCTGTAAAGCCTGCTTCCCCTCAAAAATAAAACTCAGCTAGATACACAGTTATTTATCTAGCATAGCTAACACACCTACTTTAGTTCCTACCTAGATGGGCTTGTTTTTGCTCTTCAAGAAAGCCTAACAGCTTTTCTAGCTGGAGACAATTGCTAAAATAATTTTTGCTGCTCCAAGGTTAAGCCTAAAGCTAGAAAATATTATATTTTACAGTTATACAGTAATATCATTTCATTAACATTAGTGCTGTTCAATTTAGGCAAAAAAGTCCATGCTAAAGAAAGCATAACATTATGTACATACACAATATATAACTCAAAGCCTACTGACATGTATTCAGAGACCTCAGTCATAAGATCATATGTCTAGTACCTGCTACTATACTTCATATAGTTTAATATCTTATTCCCATTTGGGAGCTCAGGACTAGAGACAAATAAACTGATTTAACCCAGGCCACACAGGATTACTGTACTAAAGCTGCACATAGAATTCAATACTTAAAATATTTTATTTTCTATAAATCTGCTGTGAACCTAATGAGGTTCAAGAAGGCCAAGCGCAAAGTGTTGCACTTGGGCTGGGGCAATCCCACGTATTTATACAGACTGGGGAAAGAACCCCTTGAGAGCAGCCCTGCAGAGAAGGACTTGGGGGTTCGGGGGATGAGAAGCTGGACATGAGCCAGCAGTGTGCGCTTGCAGCCCGGAAGGCCAACTGTGTCCTGGGCTGCATTAAAAAAGGGGTGGCCAGTAGAGAGAGGGAGGTGATTGTCCCCCTCTACTCGGCTCTTGTGAGGCCCCTGTGGAGTACTGCGTGCAGGCCTGGGGCCCCCAGGACAAGAAAGATGCAGAGCTCTTGGAACAGGTCCAGAGGAAGGCCACTAAGCTGATCAGAGGGCTGGAGCATCTCTCTTACGAAGAAAGGTTGAGGGAACTGGGCTTGTTTAGCTTAGAGAAGAGAAGGCTCTGGGGAGACCTCATTGTGGCATTCCAGTACTTGAAAGGGGCACATAAACAGGAGGGGGAATGGCTGTTTACGAGGGTGGATAGTGATAGGACAAGGGGGAATGGTCTTAAACTGAGACAGGGAGATTTAGGTTAGATGTTAGGAGGAACTTTTTCACTCACAGAGTGGTGACACATTGGAATAGGTTGACCAGAAATGTTGTGGATGCCCCATCCCTGGAGGTATTCAAGGTCAGGCTGGACATGACTCTGGGCAGCCTGGTCTGGTGGTTGGTGACCCTGCACATAGCAGGGGGTTGAAACTAGATGATCTTTGAGGTCCTTTTCAACACAGGCCATTCTATAATTCTATGTTATATCTAACAAACTGCATGCAGCCTTTTTTCCTAAAACAGACTTCAATAAAAATAATAATTCACAAAGAAACTTCACAAATTAACAGCCCTTGAAAAGGCTTTCATGTTATTCACAGAATTCTGGAGATAGTTGTGCTATTTGTCATTGAGGATTAGTATGATCAGTCAAACAAGTAAATATACCATTAGCAGCAGAACTAATAAGTGTCATTTAAAAAATAATGACCTTGTAACTCAAATTTCTAGTTCTGCAAAATGACATACATCCCCAATTCTAGTTCACTTTGCTCTCCAAGAATCAAAGAGTTGTATCAACTCAATTGAATTTGTATTTAGAAGATGTTACACTAGAACATCTTACTTTCTGTTTTAGTGTATGCAAGAACAACTATAAATGAGCCCATGTTTTCTGCAGGAGCAACCTGGAGATTCATGCAGCATTCCTCTGGTTTGGGTGTCATTTTCTCCCCAAATCCACAGTACTTAATACTTATAGAAAGGGATGGTGATGCTTACAGATTGACAGCAAGGGGTATCTTTGTTAAGAATGCTTGCAAAATTGCACGAGGAGGACATGAGAAATAATAGTGACTAAGATTTCTACACCTTCTGTAGATATGAAAATATTCTAGTTCATTATTCTTGCTTGTTCTGCTTTGTTTGTAGCAGAAGTTGGCTCTAGGATGGACCTAAGGGTAAACAGTGATGGAGCTGCTGTAGAGGTCCCAGTGACCCTCTTCCTACTAAAAGCAGCACTCTACTCTATCCATAGCTAGCAGAGACAAAGGAATACATTGCAGAGCATGTGTGCACACAGAAGGAAAAAATTATTCTTTTTTTTTTTTCCTTAAAGAAAGTTATTATAATAAGAAAGGAACAGTGTAACTGCAAACTCTAAAAACTAAGCTACAGGCACTTTCAGACACACAATGAAATACACAAATACACAGAAACTTATTCCTATTCCAGCAAAATAATGTAAACAAAACTATGAAATAGATATACTAAAATTTAAAGCAAAGCAGTGGTGGAAGCACAGAGGGAAAACTTGCCACAGTTTTGCAACAGCTATTATATTCCGAAGAAACAAAGAGAAATAAAATGAAAGAAAAATGAACAGTTAAAAAAATGGTTCTTAATTTGTTTCATCCTGACTTTTCTCAATTATATTCATACTTGAGAGAGGATTACAATTCTTACTCCTCCATTCTAAAGATAAATCAAAATATGACAGCTCCCCACCTCTGGTAAGTTACCAAAGCTTTTCCTTTAAAGGAGTAAAGATGTTTTTGAAAAAACAGCCTTCCTTACACTAAAGACCTAATTGAAAACATATGGCATGACCTGAAGCAAAATGTTAATTAAAACCACTCTACATTTATTTTCCAGGCAAAGTTCTTTTGTTTGACTTTTATAGATTAATTTGACACACTCTATTCCTTTGCCTGGAAAGTTCTAGGGTTTTTTTTTTCATTTGTTTGTTTATACTGTACAAAGCATGACATTATTGTACTTCTTGCTTAGTTCTTTCTAACTGCATGAAATTGAGTAACATTCTGAGACATATTTGTAATATGATAAAGGCCAGAACTGACATATGAAAAACATATGGGTATTTCTATTTGCCTGCACAAAAAGAAGCATACTGAATAAACGTGGAAACCCCCATTCCAATAGCTAATTGATATTTTCTTCTCAATGCCCCTGTACTATTATGCTTATAGTATACGCATTATAGTACAGCACTATTACAGCATATGTATAATTACACAGCACATACACATGTTTCTGATGGCAAATCAGACACTAAAGTGCAATTCGTATTAACCTCATCAAGTCATCACCAACAGAAATGATCCTCTACTTCTAACACATGAGAAAGTAAGCTATACCTTCCAAGGCTTTAGAGAAAATCCACTCCAAATTTAGCACACTAAAACTACTACTCTTAGGCCACACAGCCTTTTTTCTCTCCTTTTCAATTGAAAAATCAAGAATCTGGGAAGATGTCATATCCTAACAGTGATACCACTGAAAATCAGATCTATTCTTATCACGTATGCTTCTAAACTCTTATGCTTAAACGGAATATTACCAACATCAAATGTACAGAACATTCTCTCTTCCCTTTTTTGACATCCAGAAACCTAATTTTGACATCCTTGTACCTAATTTCAGAAGCACTCAAAAATCAGCAACAATCCAAAATAGAATAACTACAAACATTTCTACCTTCTGGAGGGTAATAGACGGTGAAACTTGAACAGACCATTTTTATTTTCAGTAGAACTTCACTGCTTTCTCTTTTTTTAATGCATTACACACCAAAGAAAACCTAACTTGAGAAGACCAAATTATGCAGGAATGTAGTAAAAGCAATAACGAAAAAATTCAAAAATATTGCAGGGGAATCTCATCCACACAAAATAACTATTCATACCACACAGACTTACTAAACTATCAAGATATTTCTAACCATACATTACATACCATTGAGAAAAATCTGTCGGCTGTAGAAACCACACTGCACCAAGCTGTTTCCCTTCCTCTGGAGAAGGAAGAAAGGTCTGCTCCCATACTGCACCCTGAGCACAGGTGGGAGCAATACACCTCAGATGCAAAGCCATCAGCTGATAGGTGTAGCGTAGGAGGCTATAGGAGAAAGTGGTGTCTGCTTAAACATCTTTGTAGAAGAAAAATTGGGTTGGGGAAAGATCATGGGACTGCCTTCTAGGAAAATCTTTACTTAGAGATTTAGACTTTGGCAAATAGAGTATCTTTTAAACACCTTTAGTGGTGCATGGACATATGTAAAAAATAAACCAGATTAAAGCATTTTCTCAGGCTATCCCTTCCTTTAAATTTTGGTTCAGAAAAATGAATGAACATTAATGTCCTTTTAAATCCTCCTTTCATAGTAATTTCAAATCAAATAGCACCTCTAAGTGCAGCTATATAATCAAGTTGAAAGTTAAGACTGTAAACATTTTAAATTTTACAAATTATATAAAGGAATTAATAAGAAGTACAGTTTTTTTTCTAGACACTAACTGATTAAAAATTAGGGTGGGTATTGTAATTTTGTAATTTGTAATATTTTTTTTCTCTTCAGATAGACTCCTGAGATCCAAATAAAATTTCTTATGTTAGCTTCCATGGCTTCTTTCCTTCAGTCTTCTACGAGGGCTGCTGCAAAAGGTATGCTCCTATTTTATTATATTGGTCCTTGATGTCAGAGGTGGGTGTTGGTGGTAGAGGTTGGCAGTAGATCTGATTTTCAGTGGTATCACTGTTAGGATGGCAGTAGAGGTTGAATCTTCCCACCAATATCCCATTGCATTTTGTTGCAGTGCAAGAAATGGCAGCAGAGGGACTGTCTGACAAAATGGTATTTGACATGGAAGTGCGTATAAAGCAAAGGTGTGACACTGAATTCCTCCATATGGAAAAAATGGCATCCACTGACGTTCATCAACAATTGCTGAACATTTCTGGAGACCAAACAGTGAATGTCAGCACAGTAAGATGGTAGGTGGTATATTTCAGCAGCGGTGGCTGCAATATAAAAGTTAAGCCATTTTACAGATGGCCACAAACAGCTGTCACACCATGAAATTAAAAGCTTCTCCCTCAGCTCATCCATAAGTATCAGCAGTTTACAACCAGAGAACTGTGTACTGAGCTGAACATCACCTTCAGTGCATTGGAAGTGATGGTGCTAGTATTGGAATATTGCAAACTTGAACCAATTGAAGGCTGAAGGTGACAGTTCCCTGAATCACATGGTTACCAGTGACAAGATGTGGTGTTACTACTACAATTCAGAGTCAAAACAGTAGTTCATGGAGTAGTGACGTGAATTCTCCATCAAAGAAAATGTCCAAGACATAGCCCTCAGCAGGCACAATGATGCACACTGTCTTTTGTGATAGGAAAGGAATGATCTTTCTGGATTTCCTGAAACCCGGACAAACCATCAACTCAGACTGCTACATCATGACACTGACTAAGCTGAAGGCTTGAACTTCCAGAGTCAGGCCAGAGAAGATGTTTCTCATTGTACACAACAATGCCAGGCCTCATACCAGTTTGAAGACTGTGGAGAGCACTGCCAATCTTGGTTGGACTGTCCCAGCACATCCATTGCATTGTCCAGATTTGGCACCTTCTGATTTCCTTTTGTTTAGCCTGAGGAAAGATGAGGTGTGTGCACTTCACTTGTTTTCTTAAAAAGGATGCTGTCATAGCAGCCATGACACAGTGGGCCACCTCCACTGGTGCAGGTTTTTACAAGCATGACATGCATCACTGGCAAAAATTCATAGCTACTGGTAGTGACTGTGTTGAAAAATACAATTTTTTAACTGAGAATTTGCTTTATCAAACATTTTTATTCTGCTCTTTGTATTTGCTGTAGTTTCCATGGAAAAAATAGGAGATATTACTTTTGGAGCAACCTACATGCAAGCTCAGTTCTTTGTCAGCCTGCCATATTCCTTGCAAGAATAAAGGAAGCTGGAGAGACAATCTTCTAGTGTTGTCCTACAGTTGATCTCTTTCTCATTCTGTTAATCCAAGAAGTGAAACATGAGAAAGGATGGATTTCCTTTAAAAGTAAGGTACTATACAGAAATGTGTAATAAATACAAATGATTTCTTAAACTATTTCCATTTCCATATAACTTAAGTTTTCAAATTATGACAGACTCTTCAGAAAACAGATCTGCAAACTGTGAAATCCTTTCCATCATTTATTTGCAACTAATCATTTCTAAACAGTACAGAAATTTCCTGTTCTTGGCCTTAAATTTTCATAAAGAAAACCTTACCTTATAAAGTTAAAAAGTTGAAGTATCATTTGGGGCATGAACTGAGACAGTACTATGTAAGGAAATATATATAGAAGAATATCTTCTACTAGAAACAAGTAACCCAACCAGGTGTTCAGCAAGGAGAAGACAGATCAAATAGGAAGGTAACATAAGAGTCAGCAAACAACTCCCTGAAAAATCTTTAAATCTCTGTTAAATATCCCAACTGAGCTGTGTGCAGCTCTGGAAACTAAAATGGTCTTCTTCCCTTGTATTAAAACTCCTGAACCTTATCCTGTGCTCTAAAAAAATCACCATCCGTGACATCTTAGAATATATGAATGGCCATACTATTTCAGATGAAGAGTATACCTTGCCAAGTATAATCTTGCAGCTTTCAAGCAGAAGGACCTCAGGGCATTTTCTGAGTTTGTTTTGTTCCTTCTTCTTCTTTCCTTTTTATACCAAATTCTATAATCAGAATGTTTCCAAATTCTGATGTTTCCTCCTTCAAAATCCTCCAGACTTGTTCATAAAGCTTGATGATCCAGTTTCATTGATACAAAATCCTCTTGCCTCCCTTTCTTAACAACAGTATTACTTGTGCGGTGCAACTAAAATAGAGCCACAAAGATACTCGGAGGGAGAACAAATTAACAGGAGCCACAGGTAGATGTTGAGGTCAAACAGCAGGAGAACTCCTGTTCAGCCCAGACACCCTGGGCTCCAGCATATGGCTGGCACAGATTGAGCCTTCAGGGACCACTACTGCCAAACTCCCGTAGAGACTGTATAACAGGAAATTTTCAGAGGCTTGTGATACAGCCAAATTTAAACAGATTTCTGACTCCAGGCTCTCAATCAGATGACTATAAGATTTTTTCCAACCATTGGCTGAACAATATGCTTTGCCTTAACCTTGTTCTTTGAATACTGAAACCATCCCAAAGTAATCAGCCTAAGGCTGATGCTAGTTATTAAGAATTCAGGTCCTAATTTTGCAGTTTTGCAAGTTGTATTCTACTATGAAAAGGGTCTCCTGAAGGAATGCATTAGGCAGCTTTAATGACAGGCAGCTCTGCCAGCTTCACCCATAACAACTTTTAGCAATAATAAGAATCTTATCTTTTGTTTTCTTAGATAAAGACCATCTTGTTTTGTTTTGTGTTATGTGAAATTGCAAATGGTTTATGCAGGCACTTCTAGATTAACTGCAATCCAAGATTTCAGTGCAAATCTTTTCTGGTCTAAATTAAAATAAAACAACTAGGGTTTGTTTTAAGTGCATTTTTAACTGAGCCTACTCGGTTGCAGCAGTTCCTGAATGCCCTTAGGATGGTATAGCACAATAGTATCCGTTTCTGTTCAATTTCCATGCGGAATTACAAACTCAAGAAATTTTAAGCATTGAGAAAAGTATGGAAGATATTTTGTTTAGGTTTCTTTCTCTCTCTTTGTAACAGATTCATGAAGAGTGAAGCATTTCTCTTGGATACTTAGTAGAATTACAACTACCATTTCCTTCTTTCTCCTTAGAGCAACACACATTGACTTCTCTTCATTTTAAGGTAGTTGGCTGACACAATTCAAATTTAATTACACTTTCTGCATGATAAGCTCCAGTCTTGTGAGCAAATATGTCTTGCTTTCAAGTTTGGCTAGACAGCAGTAGAGTAATAAAGACCTTTCAACCCATGGTGCAGCCTGGAGCTTTTGAATCTTTTTCTAAATGACAAAAACAGCCTTTTCTATCACAGAACTTTCTCATAACATCATTATTAAATAGACACCTATTCCCTAAAAACCTACAAACCTAATCAACTGGCTGCCAATTATAATGACTTCTCTGTCAGAACAGCATGATGTGAAACCCCAGCAAGTAAATGGCAATGTTGATGGCTTTCAAATTAAGATTTACTAGGCAAAGATGTGAATTGTCACAGACATTCTAAATACACTGTAGTTTCTCTCCCACTGAGTAAGATTTTCCTATCTCTGAATGGTTGTAGTAATCTAATTTGTGTAAGTAGTGGATACAAATTCCAGACAGCAAATTCTGACAGGGTAATTTGTGCTGTATACACATATATATTTACCTTGTACTATGCACTACTTCCCTGCTCAGATCTAATTAATACAGTAGTATTTAAGAAGATGAGAATTCTTTTAGTTTTTACTTCTCAACAGCGCCTAAAAAATGTGATTTTCTATACTTTGATTTGTCTTTGGATATCTCTCCACTACTAAGCAAAATACAGAGCTTTGCAGTATTCAGTACACTTCAAAAATAATCAGACCTTTCCAGAGGAAGGAAGGCCAGGCAAAAACAAGGGACATCTCGAGTCACTCATATTTTCAAGCTGTTAGGATATGATTAAATTACTCTCATCATAGGCTGCTAAAGCACAAGCACTAACAGGTGCTTTCTCAGCAACTGAAAGCAGAAGAAGCAACTGAAAGCACAACAGAAGCAGAAGGTTTCTCAGACAAGTGGCCAAGAGCAGGATTTGACAGATATGTTCAGTCTGCAAGAGTCAGAGCGAAGTATAAAGAAAAGTTTGGACCCTGTGAAACCAATGCCTTAGCCATGCTTCTTCTTCCAGGAGCTTTAATCATGAACTTCAGTACCTGTTCAGCTCTTTCTTGCTAAATTGAGAGGGGTATCAGGTAGGTAACAGACATGTGCCAGCTGTAGTATCTTTCAATGATGGCTACAACAACTGATCATCCCATTTGAGTTAAAATACCAAAAAGGAGATGTGGTGGTATAAAAAAACAAACAAAAAAAACAAAAAAAACAACAACAAAACCACAAACCAAAACCAAACCAAGCCAAGCCAAACAAACAACAACAACAAAAAAACCCAGAACATTTTAATGATAAATAAATTAAGATGTCAATACATTAAAAGTAATAAAACTGGTAAAATATTTTAAATGAAGTTAGCAAGATAAAGCAAATGTTGCATTTTAAATTCCTTGTGCAGGAAACTACCCAGTTTTGAGCTGAACCCATTTTATCCATCCTATTTATTTCTTAAGCAAGTTAACTTTGCATCCATGCTTCTAGGCAGCAGAGCAATAGGATTTCTCTGCACAGACTGGTAAAAGATCAGTCATGTTCAAGGCCAGTTACATCAGTGAAGGGTATTGCTATTAGCACTGGTTAGTTCAGCTTTCAGATACCGTGAACCTTTTGAAAGAATCATATTTAACATGAAAAAAAACCAAAATCCTTACTGAGACACTGTCAAGGAAAAATTAGACACCAGGGATGCCGCTGTTACAATGTGCTTACAGAGACAGATAATCCATTGTTATTTAATTATTATGATTTGAATCAAGGCTGACTGTGAGAATATAAGCCCAATCCTAAAACATCACAGAAACAGTTGGCTGACAGCATTCAGGGTTCTTATTTGGATAGTTACTTTAACTAATCTGAACAACATATCAGAGAATTCTCCAGATACCCATTTTAACAGGCAAGCCTTAGAAAAATTTGTACAAAAACAAGTCAAAAAACTGTCCTTCATTGATTATTTAAACTGGGCACTAAGAAGGAACTGCACATTGCTTTTTATCAGTGAAGATGCAGCTCTGAGAGAGCACCACAGAAATAGAAAAAGGCATAATAGAGCATATTTGCATACAGCACGTGAAATTAGGCCCTGTTGCAGTGGTACACACACACACTTTAAACATCAGCTGAGTCACTTTTTCAGGGTGGCATAGGTGCTTGTCTTACCAAATCTGATACAACTGACAAGTATTATCATGTAAGGGGGATATCCCATCACTTTGTCAAGCTGAGTGAAGGCAAACTCCGGTGTATTCCTTCCTCCAGCAACAAAGTGGTTTTTAGTCATTAGAAGTTGTACAGACACAGTAGCAATGCACCACCCATTCCAGATGAACTCAGCCAAAGCTCGGCTGAGTAAAGGCCCCAGCTCCCAGCCCTCGAAGGTCCCAGTCTGATCTAGTCTCAGAGCATGGTTACACTCTGGACTTGTTTGTTTTTAAATATATCTCCAACATTCTCATGACAACTGTAAATACCGCTCTGGCCAGTCTCACTGCTTCCTTTCTCATTAGAAAAACATCTAACAGCTCCTTTTACGCAGAGCATTCCCAAACGCATGAGAGTGATCAATGTTATCTTGGTGTCAGCTTTCCTTGCAGCTCTTTTCATAATGACATTGTCTTTCCTAGTGACAGTGGTAAACAACTTAAAGGGAAAAACACACTTCTTATAGAACACCTTATCTATCTTAGGTTTTAATCTTTCACAGCAGATGGCTGACAGTTTCATGACTACAGAGTTCCACCATAGATATGAAAGCAAAATAACTGTAAAACAATTTTATAGAAGAAAAACAATCCAAAAATGAAATCCACTTCAGAAGAGGTCTGGAGAGCCGCTATTAGTGATCTTTGCTTCAATATATAATTTCACTAGGCTGAAACTTTTGGCTAAGTTAATGTTACATGCTGATGGTAAACACGTTTGAGAATTGCAGCTAGATAGTATCATGCTGTTTGCTGGTCCCAGTGGGGTTACCTAATTGGATTATGCTGGACAGAGCAGATTCTAAAATAAAGGAGCAAATTTATTCCCCTTAATACTTGATTTGTCTTTAAATAGCTATTTGATTAACAACTTTGTTTGATTTTAGGTTAGGTTTAGCAGCGTAAGTCTACACAACAATAATATTTAATGAGGGACTTTTAAGAGAAAAAACTGTTTTCTGTAAAGCGTTAAATTGAAATTTAGTTAATCTACATCCCTTTCACAATGTCAAGAGCATGAAGGGAGACACAAGACATCATCCTTCTGTGACATTTCCCATTCACAAACTGAAGATTAAAGTATTTCCACTCTTCTTCCTTTTGTCTGCGTTAATTGTACTAGATTATTGAGGCTGTTAGACTGGATTGCATTTTACTGTGACCTTTGATGGAACAAATTAAAGTACTGATCATCAACTTGTTATAATAATAAGGGCAATATTTTAAATATACCCCTAACAAAACATTAAAGCCAAGCAAAGTATCAAACCGTGGACTCAAGATGGATACTGAATGCTGCACTATCTCTATTTCACGGAAGAAAGGAAAACAGACATTACCACATCTCATATTCTATTTTTATTTTTCCATATTTATATATATGTATTTATATATATTATATATATATTTCTATTTTTTTAAAAAATTCTATTCTATATTTTTACTATTAATGATCTCAAATAGCTAAGGCTCAGATTGTTTTAGATTTCAGAGTTTTTATCTGTTGGTTCTATCTTGGAAAATCCGTAGTTCTAAAAACGATATTCTCTAGACCTTAGAAAGAAAAAAATGCACAAAATGTCTTGGTCTTGCTAAATTGAACAATAAAACCTAAACACACATAAGCAATGTGAATCCTACCTGTAATGACACATAAGGAACTTTTTCTTTTTTTTGTGTAGTATGCACTTGGGTTCCTTTCTCATTTTTGTAATTTTAGGAACATTCTCCTCTGCTGATGAGGGGATGATTTGCACTGCCAAGAAAAACCGAAGAGCTATACTCAAAAACAGAGCTATCAATTAAACTTCACTTGTTACCACATAGACATAACAAAGCAAGTGCAAGAAAGGTTAATTGCTCTACGTGGTTATCTAATTTCTTTCAAATGAAGGTTTTTTGTTTTTTTTTATTAATATATATGCCCTGGAAAATAATCTCAATAAACTTCTCAAATGAATTTGTAGAATCACATTAAACTTCTCTGCAAATACATGCTGATCCTAATTAATTGTCCTAATAAGTTACCATAAACTGAATAAAGTTATTTTAATTCTAAATTAAAATGTGTACACTGTAGTTGAACATCATTCCATTAATCCTCTTTATCTCAGCTCATTTTCTTAAGCTTTCATTTAAGAAAGACATTTTATTTAAAAATTTGTAAAAAATAAAGCAATTCATGTTTTAAATGAACTGACCTCTGAATAAAATTTTTTCAAGTAACGTACCCTAAACCAAAGCACACTTAAAGCTATACTTGAATTTTCCTGTATACCTCAGGTGGTTTTAGTTAATATGCTATTTGTTGATGTGTGAAACATTAAATTGTTCCGTTAACCAGAAAAACAATAAAAAACATTCTATTGTGTATTTGCAAATGTCAACTTTCAAAATCATGGGCACACATTTCTGAAGTTCAGCTTGTTTTTCATTCCCATCTGAGGACAATGAAACAATCCTAGTTCAAGATTTGTAACATCAGCTGCATGTATTACGAAAGCACAGAAATGTCATTTGAACTACGTGAAGATAATAGCTTTGCCTCACTCTAGCTTCAAAACAGCTGAGCATATTTTGCTTAAATTTCCTGAAAATTGGACATTATAGGTAAGACCATACAGAGTGAGGCAAAAACTTATTTCAGAAACGTGAGTAAATATATCACTTGGAATGAGTAAGTTAGAAAGACTTCACTGTTCATGACAAGCTGATAATGCAGCTAGATTTTAATGGAAATTTCAAAGGCAAAAATCACATATTATCTGAAAATACAATTTCTTACACCATGACTCCATCATCTGGAGGTATTTATGTTACACGAGCTTCTCCTGTCTCTTCTGTTTTCATCAGAGCAATAGCAAATCATTTTGGCATGTATAAAATCTTAACAAAAGCTAAGTGCCATGATCAAGGATCAATACAACTGGGCAATTCCTTATATGTCCTTTAAATTCTCTGGACCATTAACAATGTTGAAATGAATTGGGCTAAAATATATTCGGGCACTGAAATCCTCGCAGACTGATTATAGTGAAACCTACACATTTTTTTCTGGAAAAGGCAACAAAATATCCAAGGAACAGGGCAAGGATACAGACGGCACAATATATGCAATCTCCCTGAACACAGAATCTTCACAATTTTGACAATACATAGCATTACTAAACCTCTGATTCTTTGATACAGTTTGCAAATGTGGACTGACACTGACTTCTGCAACTACATGCAGGTCCACTGGAGTCATCAAGCTCTCTAGTTCTGTTTTTAGAGGACACTATATCACAGGATGAGATCCTGCTGTGAAAACAGATGGCATACGGAGGGATGATAATCATACCTTCACTAACTCAGTCTTGAAATATTTGGAAAAAATGACTGTTCTGTACTGTAGAGTACACACAGTGCAAAATCTGTATGTATGTTGCATAAGACCAGCAGCTGTGTGACTGCTTTCTCCAACAGACAGCAGGAGAAGCTGTTCTATTTAACAGAGACTCCCAATCCTACACTCTGTTGGTAAGACATCTAAATGCTTACATAAAGCCAGATGTAAGATGGAAGAGTCACTTAATCAGTCAGCAAACTCTACTGGAATTTTTTACATTTACAGCATTACAGGATTGTAATAAAATCGCTTATAATTTTATCAATACTTGAGTACCGGCCACAAGAATAAAATGATGAAAATTTCACTGGAATATGGAAGCCTTTAAAGAAAACCTGCAAGATCCATTATCTTACGGGAGAATAGATGTTTGTTCTAAGAAGAATTCACTGCATTCTCTCATTTGACAATGAGTAGTTTCACAAAGCATAGTTTATTGTGTTTGATTCGATTGGATATTCATGAAGATCCATAACCTTCAGCATTTATGCCCAATCCTTTCTGAACTGTTCCTGCACTGAACTCCCACATCAAGGCACCATGCTTTAAGAGCAAGATTATTTGATACCAGTTAAGAAGCAATTTCCAGTCAGTACCTAAAAGCATACAACTAAAGAAAGAACCACCATAGCCAAAGAATAGTGTGAAAGGGTGGCAGAAAAGGAGTCACAAAGGTTAGTGCTGGGATGTGGACCAGGAGATAGGATGAAAACAAAAAGTACAGGCTGTCCAAGGTCCACATGAATCAAAACAGGTCTAAAAGGAGTTGAAGATAAAGCGCAGTCATCCATCATGAAAGTGGACGCTTTTCTGCATTCTATTATCCAGTTAATACTGGGAAGTGCAAAATCCCTGATGAATACACAAGCCAGTTCTGGCTTTTCATCTTTCTAGCTTTGTTAATGGTAACAAAGTAAACTTGGCAATTGAACATAGATGTTTTTGTTGTATAAAACATCTGTTTTTTGAAATACTTTAATACAAGAGAATAGCAAATGTCACACAGTAAAGTCATTCATTCATGCAGGTTTTTGTCCCATCAGTAGCTTAAACGATTATGGATTTTCTGCATTCTATAGCAATTATTCACATAATGATGTCTACCAAGTCTTGATTTATTAATTATCAACAGCTAAATAAGTGGCATTTAAACCTGCATTGTATTGCTTAGATTAGATACAAACCACACAGTGGAGTTATTATTTACTTACTAAATGATTCTTACAGTTAGGTTTCTTACATAAATACTTGTTACTAATGAATTCCAAATTCATTTTCCACAATAATTCACTGAACTTAATTTTTATTTGTTTCATGAGTGTTCCTGCCATTAAGTGTCTAGGCAATTTTGGAAAAGCAAATGAAAAGAAAAGGGAGTGCAGACACAGCTAACCAACTGACCTTGGCTCTTCAGAGAGATTTTCAGATACACTTTTTTCCTGTAAGTAGAGCCGCCAACTCTCATGTTTCTATCAAGATTTAAAAAATTTCTCCGACAAACACCACAGCTCCTGAAGAGAAATGTATACCTGGGAATATCCACTTTCATTTACAATGAAAGTTTCTAATTAATTTCACCAAGCTGAAATTCAAAACTAGAAGTTAAACAACAATAAAAAAAATACCTTCTGATGTTAAGCCAAACTAATGATTCGACTGAGGAGGGTTAAAGATGTTATTCTTCTGCAAGATCGTGGTGACAACTGTGATTCAGCTAGTCATACGTAAATACTCGGGTAAGCCAAAAGTATATAGACACAGCTTAAAACCAACTGCAGCTGCAGCACAGGATAAAATTGTTGAATTTCGAAGGTCATGAGTGGTAAATTGGAAGGACACAAGATAAAGAAAAATAAAGGAATAAGACGTATGAAATGAATGAACTGCATGGATTTATGAGAACAAAGATACTGTTCACCAAAACTTAGGTGTTCAGTTCAGAGCAGATCACAATTATCTTCAGTAACTGGCACAAGTAGCAAAAAATATCCAAATCTTCTGTCTTAGCTGTAAGACAGACACTCTTTACCTAAGAAATAATTAACTAAATATAGGAAACACAGCTGTATTTTTCCTCTGCATAAGCCAGGCCTGCTATTGTTTGGAACTATTTCCACTGCCTTCTCTCATTTCCTGGGTTCTGAAGTTCATATTTGCCTTTGACTTGTCCCAGTTCTACTTTCATTTAATAGAAGATTAATTAACATCAGGATCAGAATTTGCTATGCTATCTGGATTGAGTTCCTATCTTAGACAGCAAGTTCAGAATTGTGCATACTGTGTAAAGATTTTGCACAATGTTTTTTTTTTTTTCCCTGTAATTAAAATATTTCCATTCTTGCCAACTAAGACTCGAGGTTGCTAGATGGCTGAACCCCTGTGAGTCCACATCAGTGTGCTTGCTTGCAGGACACGAATGAATGTTACCTACCGACATGTAAAAATTTGGAGACCTTCAAAGTACGAAACTGCTTTATGAATACTGTGATACTTTGGCCCGGATTCCAGCCCTCAGTTAGAAAGGTGCAGCTTGTCTCATGGGTTTTACATTCTTCTGTGGGAAAAAGTTGCCATTCCAAGTGTAAGAATTCCCTGCCAATTTCAGTTTAGCTGTGGCATGTAGGCAGAACACTGTGCTGGAATGAAGATTTCAGAAGGGACACGAACACATTAGCTAAGAAAGATGGGGCTGTGGTGTTTTATTTGCATTACATATAAGTACTACATACGTAAGCAAATTTAAACTTCTGGACTGCCCCTAAAAGAAGCAAAAATATCAATCTAAACTCAGTGGGGATGCTTCTCAGTTTTTCCACAAATAAACACTGTTTTAACAGGTACCAAACTATGAAAAGGACAATAATAATAGGATAGAAAACCATACTGTGACTTCAGGCTTTGAGAAAATACTAATCTCCACCAACTGAACTGCTTGCTCCTCAAAATCAGGAGAAATATCAAACTATATATTTAAATATGACACTTCAAGCCAAAAAATATATATATATATAGAGAGAGAGAGACAGAGACAGAGAAACAAGGTCATTATCTGAGTCTTATATTAAGTTCAAAAGTGAGATATATCTCATGAGGCATCCAAAATGAGATCAAGGGTAAGGTTGGAATCAAGTTAATGTCAGTTGTGAATCTAAATAAAAAGCTAGGTACTTAAACTCTAAAAGAAGAACAGAATTGCTTTGCACATGGTGTTATATCGTTCCACTGTTGGAAATGAAGTCTTGAACAAAAAGCAGCAGTCTGAATGTAAGCATCCATATATTTATTATGATTATGAATAGATAACTATTACTGTAAATAGAGCTGAATGTCATCCCAGGCAAATAGAATAATTCAAGACTTGTTTCACAAAACTGTGTTTTGCTTTCCTAATTACAGATTCTTATTACTCAGAAACACATGGGCTTACATCAGAGCACATAGAGGCCAGAGTGATATTCCCAATTGTGTCTGCTGGAAACTCGACAAATTGCTTTCCACATTACCACCTTTTTTCTTTTTTTTTTTATTATCTTATTCCACCTTACTTAAACTGTGATCTCTTGTATGCAGTGACTCCCACTGTTCCACAAGGTTTGTAGAGCAGCAGCACAATAAGGCCTAAACCCAATGTGAGAACCTGAACAAGCTAAACATGTTTTAAAAGCACTTCAAATAACACATCTTAGAAAAGTCCAAAATTGAGAAAAGATGAAGATAAATATTTATAATAAATACAGAAAACTTGTTCATTTCAAAGGGCCCAGAGAAACCTGATCTGATTCACAGTTTCAGATTGTTGCTCTTGCAGCTACTCATTAGTCTAGCTTTGTACTGGTAAGTCAGAACTCTACTGGGAGAAATATGTGCATGAGCCCAGAAGAAAAACACTGGACCATTTTAGGAAGTTGGAAGAGAATTACTGAAGTACAAAAAGCCTTCTGGAAACAAAACAAAATCTTAGAACTTCACCATAATGAAGAGATCATAGCAGTTTTGTAAACGATACTTCAGAACTTGATATAAAATATACTTGCTTTTTTTAAACATTTCAGGCACCGTAAAAATGCATACCCTATATTTTGTTGCTATGACCTTCTCAGCTATCCATCAATACATGTATCCTCACAAAGACAGAAAGTGACACCTGAAGAGTACTTTTATAATTCCCAGCTTTCAGTCAAGGATTAAAATCCTTATGTCTCTATTGTTTGTACGGACCTAAATAGCATGAAATCATATTCTAAGAGAAATTATTACAAGTATATGTTATACATGAGCTGCTAGCATGACTATTTTAGTTACTGGACTACCTAGTAGCACTGGATGAAGCTGTTTGCAGGTGCTGTAAGATCAGCAACTAAAATGTAATGTTTTTTCTGTTTAGTATCTGAAATGGAAAAGGCATGAATTGCTGAAACCAGTGGTGAATTAGTGGACGTGAAAAAATACTTATGAAGAGCCTCAAATAGTTGTAAAGCTACTTTTTAAGTTTTATCGTAAATCTCTAACCACAATACCTTTAGTAGGAATTACTAAAAAAGTTTTACAAGAAATTATAAAAAATTGTGACCGCTCTGTTGTCTTCTGCAGTATCACCAGCAAGAGTAAGAAATTATCAGTTCATATTTATTACAGTCTGGATTTTTCAAAACAGATTTGTAAAATCACTATTTTTGTCTTCTATTGTGCTGCTATGATCTCAAAAATATTCAAAGAAAGATTCAGACATAATGGATATAATTTTTGTACTCTTTAAACATCATTTTCAAAAATGAACTTGGCCCACATTGTTAGAAGAATTAATGAAAAAATACCAGATATCTTTACAGATCTGGCCTTGGATTCGTTCAGAACCTCAGGCTCATTGCTAGTCCTTAAGACTTTAAAGTACTTCTTTCTAACATTTGCCCTGAGAAAAATCGAAGTATGTTTGGATGAGATCCTCAGAAATACACTAGTAAAGAAATGCTGATTTTAAAGCATGAGATCCAAACCACTTTGGTTATCAAAACCGTTCTGTGTATATTAGCAATCTTTTAATATTCATTTTAGCTAAATCATTTAATAGTTTAAAAAAAATGGTGAAAACTCTGATGAATGCATATAGGCATGAAGACATATACCAGGAGAAGCTTATACTTATTAATAATCAGTAGTAAAATATGAGGGAGTAAAGTCTTTCCTCATTCCTTCTCTTGGTAAATTTTCACCAGTAAAATGGTTCAACATTTCAGATACAAGTTCTTCATCCTAACCTTTTTGACAAAGATTACTCGAACTAAGATATTACTTACAGGCTATGAACAAACACAGTTTTGTAATATACAAGTTACAACAAATTTAATCTAACTTCCATCATTCTAAGGTGTTTTGTTTTGTTTTCCATATCTTGTGTACTGAGGAGGAGCTGAAAGCTAGGTAAAGAAATTCCCGGATACAGAAATAGTAACAAAACTCAGTTTTGTCAACAGTGCATTAGTTGTTTGAATGGAGAAACAAAGAGCTTGAAAAGAGTAAGAAATTGACCTTCTTACATGATAAAAAGGTGGCTGTGTTCTGCAAGTAGGGCACACTGCTCTGCACAGCAAGATGGTACTTTTTCTTCCCTCACAGCTATCCAATCACAAGCCTCTTTAGGTCTGCAGCAAAATGCTTCTTGTAGTTTGTTTCTTGCTGAACTACATGAAAGTTAATAAGTTCATAAGTTAAATTTGCTTTATTCTCTGTGTAGTTATAAAGTTGCTGGTCCTACTGTCAATAAAACAAAATGTAATGAAAGCTCTCTGGAAGCTTTGGAAAGCTAGAGGCACAAGGGAGAGAAGTAGGAACCACGGTTGCTCTTTTACAGAAAGAACAGCGGTATAGAGAATGAAGTGACTTCTCAAAGAGCACTTGGTAGTAACACTAGAAAAAGAATGAATACCCAAGTAGATCAAACGTAGAACAAAAAGAGTAAAATAGAGACAAGAATAATCTGTCTTTGGTTCAATCATTTAAGAAAATCTTTACTCGTATGGTAGCACTGTCAGTTCAGCTCTCTAACTTACTACGTTCTTACTTACTACATGATGCTGAACTGGCTATTGTAGTAGTCTAAACAAAACATTCCTCCAGTCGCCTTGCTTGGCTTACAGCCCTACCATTTATTATGCTATAGCTAGCAGTATTTATTAGGAAGGCAAACAGATAAACTTAATTCTGTCATGTTTAAATTGGCCCTTGAAATGGGAAAAACTAAAATATTTAGCACTTAGTACTTTATGAAATATTTTATTCTGTGCCCTTACCTCTAAAAATTCTCAATTTATAGAGAAACCTACAAACTTATAGGTGAGCACATGTTTTCTAAGAGCTAATACAATTCTGTCTGAATGACAGCAATAAGTCTGGCTGACAAATCAGCGACTGGTAGGTCTGACATGTCAGACAGACTTCCTGAATGGGGCCACAAAATTACCTGTTAGCTGACTCCCAGAGGGCCTTCTCAAGAAGAGGTGGCTCAGCCATTCAGCACATTGCATTCTCAGTTCCCAGGCACTTTGTCCCAGGTGTTTAGAATCAATAGCTCAATTTTTGGTACAGTAAAGACTCATCATACATCTGTTTGCAAGCTGGAGCTAGAAGAACTGTTTTGTCTTCTCCATGCCCAAAGGGGTTAGTTAGTTCACCACAGCAAAGGCTCGTCTAGCCTGGAGATGTCTGGGACAAGAAGGAAATTCAGAAAACAAGGGGGGGGAATGTTCAGGCAGAAAAGAGTGGGAGGACTACTTTGTGAATGTCTGCTTCTTGCAGAGCTTACAGTTGCACTTGGCTGACTTCAGCTCTCAAGAGAAGAGGGTCTGGTGACACTAGTGTATTCCAGGAAGAGGAATATAATTTACCTCCCATCTAGACTGGATAGTAGCCAGTGCAGTGCTGCATCAGTCTTTCATGTTGAGAAGATCATGGGAAAATAATCCTGAACTTTGTTTTTTAAACTTGAACTGAAGCCAGAGAGATTTTCTGTTTTTCCTTTCACACTGTTTCCCAGAGTCAGTACATTATCATAGAATAATACAGGTTGGAATGGAACACTAGATATTGAATGGTAAAACTCACGTGAAGTCCCATATGAAGTTCTTGCAAGAAATTTTTTTTTTTTTCCAATTTGCTCCTTCCTTTGATAGCCCCCATGCAGCCTTGATCAAACCACAGCTCTAGGTTCTGTCTTTATACCAACCTCCATCCGAACTGAACTCTACTTAGACTAGACTTGTAGTTTCCTTGGCAGCCCCTTTACATCCTCACTTAATCTACAGTTCTACATTCAGTCTCTCAACCAACCTTAACTCCATCCAAAAAAGTCCTTGTGAAACAATTTTTTTTTGGCAGCATCACTCTTCCTCCGGCCTATAAATCTCAGAGCATAACCATATATACATACTTTCCACATGCGCACTGATTGTTTGAAATTTACTTCAGCCACTATGTGAAATGACCTTCATGTGATGTTTTAGGAAATTCCAACAAATTCTATATAACCATTCATAATATATCAGGATATTATTCAGTATTTGCTCATTAGATTTATATTCAAAGCTCTGAGGATGTTATTGTACCCTTATTAGTCCCCTAAGTACTAGTTTTTCTTAAGCTTAAATAATCATGAAATACAATAGATAGATGCTCTTTCGTTAAAACAGCTCAGCTCAATTGAAATCAGTGAAGTTATTAACATATGCCAGCTAAGAAACTAGAATATCGTCGAAATTTTGTGGAGCATCTGATGAAATGTAGGTAAAAATCTGATGTGAAAGTGCTTTAAAATTCATTTAATTAAACTAATTGCTCTAAAGTCTGTACTTGATAGTAATCTAAAAGAATGGTCATAAGGAGGATTCAGGGAACTACAGGCCTGTCAGCCTGACCTCAATGCCAGGAAAGTTATGGAGCAGATCATTTTGAGTGAGATCACACAGCATGCACGGCATAACTGGGGGATCATGTCCAGCCAGCACAGCTCATGAAAGGCAGGTTCTGCTTGGCCAACCCAGTCTCCTTCTATGATTGAGTGACCCTCCTGGTGGATAAAGGAAAGGCTGCTGACGTAGTCTGCTTTGACTTCAGCAAAGCCTTTGACACTTTTCACTCAGTGACTCTGTCATTCAGAAAGTTAGCCTTAACAGGTTAAATGCTGACTTTGTCAATGGTTTGGGAAATCACATTTAAGCAGTTACCTAGACTAAATACATTACTAGTATGAAACTGTAGACTTCGCAGCAAGATTGTGTCACACCATACAACCTTACATCCTTTCCCAGAGCAGGTTACAGCACTGAGCTATGTACAACCATGGTTTGTATGTCTGCTTTCTGTCCAGGCATACTGGCGTGCACCTCATAAAATCAGGCCTAATACTGCATCTAACACATAGGTTCCCATGGAAGGATAAAGGCATAATCTTATGATGGGAATGGGGGATTTGTTTATCTCTATTGCCAGTAAGATGAGGAGCTAAAATCCAGACAGTCTTACTCTTGCTTGGATTGCATTGTTTGATTCAATTTTTCCTTCTTTTCCCATTTCAGGTCTTCCTTGAATGACTGCTTTTATGGTGCTCTGATTCTAAGGTAATTCCAAGACAACGGGTGTCAGGATCACAAGTTACATTTTTCACAGTCAAGCTGTCAAGAGTGAGCAGAGAGAAACCTCATTCAGAATAAAAAAGAAAAGAAAAAAGAAGACAGTCATGTAGAAAGACCAAAGTCATCAACTCATCTTCATCTCAGGTATTCTAAAGGATGTCTTTGGTCTTAAATACTACTGGGATAGGATCACTGAATGCTACATGAAGTGAGCAGTTTCTCTTTATACTTTGTTCATCAAGACTGCATGGAAAGCCAGTTAAGGGAACAAAGAAGAGTTAGCTGTGCCTACGCAGACGCAGTAGCCTATGCTGATGGACTACAGGACCCTGTAAAGTCCTCTAAGTTTATTATCAGAGTTTATTAACTCACATTAAAGATTCCATACCCAGATACAAATTGCTGTTATGTTGCTCATTACTCGTAATGAATACACATAAAGTTGATTCTAGGCCAAGACCAACTACAGCGGGAAGCATAACTCAAAGCAGCTGGAGAGATTAAAAACTGTTAGCTGTGGATACTGCTCTGTGAGAGTTCAAATTCAGGTCTTAATCTGTCTTAATCTACTACATTCTGTATAAACCATCTGCAAGAGAAGCTCTAAGGGCTTTGTGAGCTAAGTGAAAGAGAAATGCAAAGAAATTTTGGGCCAGAAAGACGACAGTGACGGATTCTGGAGTGGAAGCAAATTTTTCTCACTCCTATCTTAAAGCCTTTTTCAGTGGACATATCTGGCTGTGGACACAACAGCTCTCTACGTAATTAGGACATCACAGCACTGAGGGGACAACGTTATATCACAGAATATGACTATCTGCAACATCTTCATAAAACAGTAGCCACTCTGCAAGCTTTTTCTTTAGGGTCACAAAAACTTTGTGGAGACAAAAGGCATTGGAACATTGCTCACTTTTTTCAATAATTTTACAAATACTTTCCAAATGGAAAAGCATCCCTTTATTTAGTAGATGAAGAAGTGATGCTTCGAGGCCTAGATTTCTCAGCATTTTTTTTGTAAACAGCTTTACAGTCTTTGGATAAAAGAAACTTTCTACATGCCAAGTATTTTGTTTACTTTTGCATTGCTTGGTTGTATAATTTTTAAGTAAACGTTATTAGGTCACAGGTGGCAGGCAATATTAATTAGATGCCTTGCACGTTAGCACAAATGTCATATTTTAGGCTTTTATTCTTAAAAACATATCCCCTCAAAATGCTTGCATCCATTTAAAAATGCATGCAGTTACTGACCATGTATTTAAAAATCATGCCGCCTCAAGATTACAAGTAGCAAAGAAACACTTTCTATCACAGGAGAATGGATAAATCTCACATAAATAACATACATGCGTAGAAAAATATTTGACTTGTTTTTAGAATTCAGTCTAAACTGTACATTTGCAATGTACAGTGAAGGTAATCCAACATAAATGTAACCGTATATACAAACTGTCAAAACAGCCCCTCTCTAATTTTCAACAGAAAAAAAATCAAGCTCTTTAATTTAAACATCTTCCTCAGTATTTTGCAATTAAAATATTGTTTTAGATCCCATAGTTTCAACATTTGAAATGTGACAAAGTCAAAACAATTGAGTACATCATAGTTTTCTAGACTTAAACTGGAAAGCTAACAGCCGAGCCTTGAGGAATTCTGCTAATTGCTAGACAAAGACCCATTAAACATTAGATAAACAACACCTCTTCAGTTGCCTAAAAGAATATACATGACTACTCCTAAATGTAGTCACTGTGCCATATTTTGGTTTATGATTCAAAAAATTAGTGTGAAATTTGGCTGAAACCATTCACCACTATGTGCCATTACAGAAGATTCAGGAGTTACAAAAAATAAATCCTGTTTTGTTTTATTTTGCCAAGAACTATCACCTAAACTCAGCATAGGCCCCTGAAGAATCAAACTTTCCAAGCATTTCTCACGAAGAAGTTAAAAGTTGTATTATTTTCTTACATGTAACAGGAGTTTAATTAATTACTTATACTGAATTAATATATTGAAAAACTCATTGCAACACATTCCACTTTGGACAAACTTTTAGCCAAGTAACTCTCAAGGGAATATCACATTGAAATGAAATATGATACTAATGTAAGTGGAAAAGAAATAGCAAAAAGGACATGTAACATTTAGAAATTTTTCAAAAACAATCAGTAAATCCATTTGGGAAAAGCGGCTGATGATGGGAGCTTCATAAGATGTTTTAGTTGATTCTATTAATTCCACTGAAGTAAAAGCAAAAGGAAGGAAATCTATTAACAGGCTATTCACGAATGATCCATGTGCCGAAATCTAGTCCAAAATATTTGTCCAAAACTTTCTATAGTGAATACATTCGAAAAATTAATGATCCACTCCAAAACATCTTCCACCTAGAAAAACAGCCAAATTCAGGGAAATGCTTACTGTGATTAACTTGACTAATTCTATTAAAGAGTAATGTCCCTGTGATGGAAAAAAACAAAAAACAAACAAACAAAAAAACAATGTCCAGAGCCTTTAATTTCTACAGCAAATTATATTTTATACTACATTTATCTCTTCCAATCAAAACCGGTCTTCTAGTCACTGAAATCTCCCAGTGTGCATCAAATTCACTGCAATTACACACGGGTTTTCATATTGCTGAGCTCAAAAACTCATTCAGCTCTCAATCGTGCTGCTTACAATTTTTTAGCAATATTTTGCTAATTGCTTTCAGGCTAATTAATGCTGTGGATTGGCCTCTCTCTCTGTGCCCTGAAGCCATTTGTAAAGATACTTTAGTACAGAGAGTGTTTTGCTACACATTTGGCTCCCCACCTGGCGCCACAATGGATGCTGGGAGAAAATCTTGAGCCTCTGGTGTTTCCCTGCAGGGTTTGAGTCCCTACTGCAAACTTTAGTCTGCAATCCAGTTTGAACTTAGAAAAACATGCTGAATCATTGGCAGGTTAGGTGCAGCTTGCTTCTGTCACACAGTAAGGGACTGTTTTTGTTGAATCTTAAAAGAAAAACTTTTCCGTTCCCAGTAGCTTGCTACAGAATACTGGGAGCTCATGTCAGGACACTCATTTTTCAACATTTTCAAACTGTAAATTATATCTGAAAATGCAGAACGCAATTAAGTGAATACTGCAGAGTCCCTCGCTGCTGCTAGTCACTGTTTCTGGAAATTGTCATCATTTGTGACATAAGAAACAGCATGGGAGCCCAGTGTCAGAGGTTGCATATCAGCTTCTATGCTGTCAGAAGAAATTTATTATTTAAACATGTAGTCAGAATACTGATACTGGTGCAGTGCAATGAAGGATCTGGCCCTTAATATTTAATCTAGTATTCCACATAAGCCTCTTCTTTTTACAAGATCAGAACAGATGATCTCTAGGTGTGAAATCTTAGATAGCTGGAATTTCAGATGTCACTCAGATATCACTTTCTTCTTTGTTAATCTGAGTAGCAGACTCAGCAGACATCAACAATCACCTCAGACTAGGTTCTTGGGCAAGACACCAGCAATGACAAAGCAATGTAATCTTCCTGGCACCCTCACCAAAGCAGGGACACAGATGTCTGGTATCACACACCACACTTAGAAGGACAGACTTCACTGAGGAAGGCACAGAACTAGCAGCAGGTGGACAACATTTAATGGACACCTCTGGGAGTCACTTGTGGGCTGCCCACATGGAATTCTTTGGGTCAACCTGGCACTGACAGAGTTGTCTACGTGCTCAAATTCAGTCCTGCATACACTCATACTGCTTCTCCTACTAATTAGCAATTAACAATTAAAAAGGCCCTTTAGCTAGAAGAAAAGATTGTTAAGTGGTGCAGATGAGTTCTGGTGCAAGCTAATGTCAAGACGGATTGTGCAAATTTGGACATAACCTCAGATCCTAGTCAAAATTTTCCATTTAATGGCTCCAGGAGCAAGTATAAAATGGAGATTATACATTCTCCCTCTCTCTTCTCTTGTCACAACCTTCTAAGTGACATGAGGAGCTGTCTTATTTAGAATGGTCACTCCCCTGGTGTGCATTCCTTTCATCAGCACACAGGAGCTGGGGTTTGGCAGCCAGCAGGGCAAAAGCCACTCCTGCTCTGCTTTCACTCTTGTCTAGTATTTTGTGTGTTGTTTGAAATGATTTCTTTGTTGCTATGTATCCGGGCACGGCCACGCAACCTGCTCTTACTCACTGATAACAGCTTCTGAAACTTCCAATCTCTGCCCATTTAACCTTAGTCATCAGTTACGGAAAATGACAAAAACATTCAGAATAGCAAATAATATATTTTATATTCACAACTGCCTATTTTCTTTGAATTTTAGAAGACTTTATTCTTTTTTGTGAAAAATCTACAGTAAAAAAAACAAACAAAAAAATCAAATTGTAATCTACATACATGGGAGATTCCATGTATGTGTTGAGATACCACAACACTAAGTTCTGTAATGTCTGTTACTGTTTTAAGTGGTACACATGAATAGATGTACGTCTCACTGCTAGTAGACAGTAGAACTAGTTTAAATCTACCAAATAATTTTAATTTTACCAGAAACCACTTGGATAACATGACTTCATGTCATATCACAGAATCACAGAATCGTAGGGGTTGGAAGATCATCGAGTCCAACCCCCCTGCCAAAGCAGGTTCCCTACACCAGGTCGCACAAGTAGGCGTCCAGACAGGTCTTGAATATCTCCGGAGAAGGAGACTCCACAACCTTAAGCCTTAAGACTTTGGAAAGCGTATGGCTTGAGCAGAGAAGAAAAAAATATATACTGTGGTAATGAGGAAGGATGTTTAATTTTCATCTCAGAGATGGGTCTCTCATAGAGCAAAAAGGAAGGGAATATTTATTATCATTTCATGTAGACTTGAAGGGTAGAAACGCCTTGCAGCAAAGTGAGCAAAAAGAGGGCTTGTATTATAAAAGCAGAGGAATAGAAGTGAGAAAATAAGACACAGGAAAGGGCAGAACTATTCAAATCATTTTGTACATGGAGTTCAGCCTGGAAACACAGATTAACTTCTCTCAAACTGAAGACATTCTTAACAATAGGAAAGCAGGAATTTGTTTGGCATTCTACTGTGAGCAAGAGAATTACCGTAACAGTGAATTGACTTTCCTATTGATAAGGCAGTTCTTAGCACTTTTCTTTATGTGTAAAAAAATAAGATCTACTTTCTGAGTTTTCTCTAGATAAGCATTTAAAATCACAAAAATAGTCTTCTAGGGGATATATTTTGCAAGACTTGCTACTTCATTCCATTCTAACTTTTTTTGAACAACTGGAGACTTGTAACTTCATTTATTACACCTGGAAATTTCCTGCTCAGTCTATAGTTAATAATACAAATGGGATTTTTTTTTTTCTCTCATAATGACATAGTCTGAAGCTTTACTTTCCTTTAGGTCATATATATTTGTTTCTTATCTGAAATGAATTATAATTAATCACAGCTACTGGCATTTCTGTTCAGCATTTGGCTTGGGCTTTCTTTTTTTCTGCTGGACAGGCTGCAGGAACAGTTGTACTTGGATCGTATTTATTAAAATTGTATAATGGAAGTAGTTTGTGTTCCTGTTATGTCTACCATTGGTCTGGTCCAGAAACAAACCCTCTACGAATGGGTGAATTCTTCAAATGTTCCCTAAGGTAGCGTGGATTTGCAGAGACCCTGTGCTTCACAAAAAAGAAAAGCCAGTTGGTTTTTGGAGTATCTTCTCACCCCCCCAAAATAATGAAAACATAGTTCTGTAACTTGTTTAATGCATTCAAATTAGTGCAAATTTGCTATTTACCATGGTGTAGGTCAACTGAACTAAAAATATCCAACAATAAAAAAAGTCTACTGCCACATTTCTAGCATGATAATCCTATTAAGATTCTAATCCTAATTAAGGATAGTCTCCAAAAAGTGTAAACAGAAGACAAGTTTCAAAAAATACTTGCACTCAGTTTCAGGTTGTTTGCCTTGTTTAAGACAAACATACTTTTGCTGTTTCCTTACCACCTATATTTTATTGCTGTACCTGAAGCAGAGCATTGGCCTGAAGCAGTTGCTCTCCTCATAGCTCTGTAATATTTAGAGGAGAGAGTGCTAATTAAACTTAAATACTCGGGTCAAGCACTAATGCTAATTGAGTTTTAAATCATGAGATTAGGCACAGTAAGATGGTTGAAAGTTTCAGACATACTGTATGTTCTGCCTGAGCCATTCCAACAGAAGCACTGTGTGTAAACCCAATTAAGAAGAGAACCTTGCCAGCAGCCTCACCTCAAAGAGCCGAGAATCAGCAGAACTGTGAAAATAATGTGGGCTACTGGTGTCCCTTTTCTGTCCAGTGGTTTCTGACTACAGTATCAGTGCCTGCAACAGTGCCAGTATGCCTTACATAGTCTTGTGATAAACTCTCTTCATTTTTCTTTCCTGTTTATGTCATCTACTCATCTCTCTCTTAAACCCATAATTTTTCCCCACTGATCTTCCAACTTGATGCTTTCTAGTATTCTATTCTAGCAATTTAGCAGTCATGCTGGACAATGAGGAAAAAATGAATAAAAAGGAGGAATTGATTCGGCCAAGGTGCAAGAGAACTTTAAAGAAAATAGATGAAACAATCATTCTGTCCCTCTTTGAAATCTAAAAACGGAATTCGGTGAAGGTCAAATTTTCCATAAAGATTTTTTTTAAGGACAATTTTAGAGAATCTCTTCAAATCTCTTCACATCTTTCAACAATCTGCCTTTGGAATACTGAGCTCAAAACAAACCCTGCTCCTTAGTAAATATGCAATATTTTAAGAAGACATCTGAAAAGAAAAAAACAAGTATTTCATAGCTCAATGTCCTTTCCCAAGAAGTGTTTACGCAGAGCAAACCCTTATGGGGTAAAACTTTCTTATAACTACAACATTCATTCCTGTTTCAGAGGAAAGGGAATATTGCAGTGTTTATGTTAGTGTGGGCAAAATTGCTGAAACTGTAGTTGAAAACAGCTTTGTTATGAATAAGCTATAAAAATCCCCAGGTGGGTCAAAACATCATTATGGAAGGAAACACAGGATCTGTTACTGATGAAGTGCAACGCACAGCAGTTGCTGGAAATTCACAGTATGTAGAAAACTAATGATCAAAACCTGATTAATTTTATTAATAAGGAAAATTAATATTAATTGGTAGTTAGCTAATTGAAAAATTAAATTATAGAATAGTTAAAGAATACATAACAGGTTAATTATAAATTAATGAATTCATTAACTAGTGTTTTAAAACAAGGAGCAAAGTAAATAAAAATCAATGTGTATTGAATTTAACAAGCATCAAGTACTTCATTTGACTTTCCCACTGTTTAGAGATACAGTTAAATTTCAGGTGTTATGGATGGATTTTTAAGTCTTTTTAATGCAAATATACTCTCTAAAGCAAGCAAGCTGCAGTGTGATGCTAAGATAAATTTTGTGGGAGACACTAAGCTAACAACATCAAAATTATGAAGATTAATGCAAGGATCTAACAGCTATTTGTCCAAAGCATTTTACGACATCTAAAACAATTTATAAACTGGATTTCCAAGAAGAAAATGGGAGTTGCTGCAACAGAGGAAAATAGTCGAGTAGCATATTGGTTTAATTTCTGTCTCAAGTTTCACATTTAATTGCCTGTTAACTCCAAATGGAAATGTTAATTCTAAAAAATAAGATGCATTACATCATTCATATTCACACGTTTATTATTATAAGAATACTTATTCATAGTGAACTATTTATTCCGTCTGCTTTTCAGAGATTAATTCAAACAATGTTGAGTATACCTATTAATGTAAAACTGGCAGCTTCTTACGAAGTCATTATTAATGTCTTTTAATCCCCAGAATAAAGACAAAAAGGAAGGCAAGTTGCATCACATTCACAACAGAATGCAAGTGCACAGGGCAGAAAATTTGATAAGCCACCACAGTTTACCTGCTCTATGATAACTACCTGTATGTATGTTTTCTCTGTTGAACATCAAATGATCTGAGGCTGCTTACCTAGAACTGATTACCTATCTTATTACCATTTGAAAAGATCCTTCATTTCTCACAGTATTGTTTCTCTTCTACTCAAAAGAGAGAAGAAAATGCCATTAAAATAAGTCATCTGTTGTGGTTATAATACAGCACATGTAAGTAACTGTTTTGATTTATTTTAGTTAGGTTGCTGGGGACAGAACTCTTTAAGAAGTATAAAAAAACAAACAGAAAACATTTGTTTTATTTAAAGAGAAAAATATTGAAGCAGTACTCTCAAATGAAATCACTGTGCCATAAGCTTTCATCCCTTCCTTTGTCTGCTTAGTATTTTAAAATATGCACTATAGGTTCATCTCAAGAATTAAAGGAAATACTGTCAATATATCAGACTAGAAATACTTTAGAAAAAAACATTCCCGTACCCTAATACTTCAATCTAATACAACAGGGTGTACTGAATTCTCTTAGATTGAGATAAATGGAATACATATAAATCACTCAGGTCCTTCAGAACGGGAAGTTACTTGCTACGTCATGTAGTTGGTTTTATCCTCTACTGGCGCTACAGTATTGAATTACCTCACTGTACAACCAATGAATGTACAGATGTTATAGTTATGAGATATACCAGAGAGCTTGACTATGCAGTTATTACACCAAAGCAGAAAAGATAGGATGCTTACCCGTATCCTGGGCTCACTTATGAAGCTCCAGTAGAGCAGATCTCCAGAAAAGATCCTTCCCCCCTGGTAGTCAGCTCTTAAATGGGTCTAGGAGACGTGGAACCAGGCTCCACCCCTTCCGGCAGCACAGGAGAATTGCCTTCACCTGTGCTCCCGTGGCTGACTCATTGCTCGCCTCAAGTGATCAATCAGAGGTTCAGGCCATGATTCAGCAGTTCCCACACACTTCACTAAGACAAATCAGCAAATTTTAGCATTAAGAGTCTTGTTAGTCAAACGAATCATTTTCAATAAGCAGCTTTTGCTAACAAAATGGAGATTTTGATGTTTAGACTGCTAACCGTTAAAAGGAAGCCTGCCCACTTCAGCAAGAAGTGTAATGACACAAAGCAGTAGGGCTGAACCAGGGAGGGCAGATAGATTGCAGTAATTTTCTCGCTACCTAGTGCAAAGCTAAAAAGGTCTGTTCCATGAAAAACAGCAAGACCCAGAAGAAAAGCCTTGGGATGCAAAATAAAAATGATGGAAGAGGATTCTTTCTTTATTTGCGTAGGAAAGAGATAATTTGAGATTTAAGCTACGTTGTAGAAGTCTCATTTCTCTCTCTCCAGCATAGAAAAAGTATAACAACTGAATAAGCTATAACACATTCAGAAAAACAAATAGAAAAGCAGAAGTCTGTTAAAATACTAAACTACTATAAAATAAACCACAAGGCAACGCTTTGTTTTTTAGAAAAGAATCAAGAGGATACCATGTAAGCGAGTTCTTTAGCTTCAAAACTCATACTTTCAATTATGCCTAGCAATTTAGAAAAATAATCCTTCATAATTAAACTGTAGATACTACTAAAAGAAATAGGAGTGTTGATTGCAAGAGCCTCTTTTTGATTACTTTGCAGCTCTCCTGCAACTCTCCTTAACAGCTTTGTTTTACTTTGCTGTTCACCATTGCTCAATTGTAAAAAATACTCACTGCCTGCTGAATTCACAGGATATTGACTCATCATGAATATCGCCATGAATATCTACAGCTAATCACATCAAGATGCCAAAAAGATGTTTAAATCAAGACAGCAAATAAGTTTTGTCAATCTAAGCCATGAGGAAAATTATTTTAAAATATTTGATTATCTGAAAATAAGCTTTTTGCAATTTTTTTTTTAATTGGGATCTTCATGCTAGCAGCGAAAACTAGCAACTACTTAATAATTAAAATACAACAGGTAGATGGATCTAACTGAAGTGGCAGAGATGAGCCTAATTCTAGCTCTGTTTCTTAATTCATGACTGGTTAGAAAGCAGTATGTTCTCTTAGAAAGCAAAGAATTTGAAAATTGTCTTTTACTGTATTGTTTGTATATTTGAATTTTGCATGTATATATAATAGCGCTAAAGCCTTCTGCATTGCCAAAAGATAGTTCCTCCCTAGTAACAATGTCAATATAGCCTAAGCTTGTAAACACTGCAAAAAAACAAGCTGAGGGGAATGCAGACAGATTTCCCATTACAGACCACAAGAGTCCCAAAATATTTCAAAAAGCCAAAGTAAATAAATGGATCCAATGGGGAGAAAAAAAAAAAAAAAGTAATTCTAGCCACTTGTTTCTAGATATTAGCTTCATAAATACTGAGGATGTTTGCTGAAGGATACAGAAAGGTAGTACTGTCCTGCTGTCAGACACAACAGAACAAGGAACAGTCTTCAGTAGAGTCCATTAGTAATTCCTGTCTGGCATTATGTTGCTTTTGCACATTATCCTGCCATTTCAATCCATGTAACAACAGAATTCAAACTGTAATCTGGTTTTGTACTAAATTACAGCACTTATTTTGAGTCTGGGCTTAATTAGGAGTACATGTCATTAATGCTCATAAAAGCCCTCTTATTCTTTCTGGAACTCCTGTTATTTTGCACGATAGCCATGATTGTACAACTTTGTTCTCCTCCAACCTGCATGGTACTGTGATAAAACCAATTCTATGTTCTCTCTGTGAAGAAGAAAAATCATGACGTGTAATCTGTGCATGAGAAACCCCCTCGGCAGACAGGCCTGCCTCCATCTGCTTGGAATTAAAGAGCAGTCTATGCCTGCTCCCGGATGTTCAAAATTGTCTACTTCCTCCTTAGTGTCTAACAGTCATGTGAAAATTAGTAGGCCAAAATATTTAGTTTTCAGTTACCTTCAGAGACATTTCCCCCATTTGGAAGACAGGATACATGCAAATTCTGTTTGTGTATGTATGCACACAGGTGTGTGCAAACAAATATTAGCACTTAAACATACATGCTTAGTACAGAGTCGTGCTGTTCCACAGCCAAAAACTGCTCTGTATTTTCCAATCAACGTTTATGCTCAGGAACTCTGAAAAAAGTTTATTATACAAAAGTCCTATAAAATTGCATTTGACCTCTGAATTGAGGAATGGATTTCCAGTGAGTAGTGAGTCCAGAACACGTAAAACTCTTCTGCCAGGTATATACAGAGTCACTCCCAAAATTTCTTCTACAAATGTTACTTTCTAAACAAAAAATCATACAGTTTCAAACCATGCCTTTATATAGAAGTCGTACTGTCCTGAAAGAGAACTAGTAAATCATCTTTTTCACACCTTTCCTCAGCAGTTTGTGATAATAAAATATGAGTGATTCAAACCCTAACACTTACAGGCACCAACAGCTTAATTATTTAACAGTTCTTGGACTGCTGATATTTCCAGCCTGTGGAACCAGCGCAGACCTAGGGAGTTCTGTTACAGAAAACAGATTATTAAATAATGAAATACAGCCTTTCAAAAGCCTCTGAGATGCTTACCTTTAGGAATAAGACCAGCATTAAGAGATTTCTAATAAAATATTGAGTGAATTAAGGGACTTCTTTTCTCTGTATGCAGAGGTTACATTTAAATCCCTTCGCTATGTAGCAGCCTTAGGCAACACAACCTGACTTCATGTCCTGTTGCCTTGAAAAACATGAAGAAGTCAGGTTTTTCCACATGAAAGGCAGGCAGGACTCTTCCTTCTACTCTGTTCTTGTTCTGTAGGCTCCCTAAGTGACTAGGGCTGTAGTGATTGAACTGAAAACCCCAGAAAGACTTTGCCTGACTTTCAGTGGATTTTAAGCATGTCTGAGTTTATTTTCTGACACGGAAGCTATAGCAAGCAAAGCCTACTTTTGTTTGTGAAGCTCATAACAGAGGCAGTTTTATGCCATGTCAGGCTGGACAAAAGCAAAAGGCCCTGGCCACCAGTGAGCACAAAAAAGACTAAAGGCCTGGGGACTCTTTTTTTTTTTTTTTTTTTTTTATTCTTAAGTCAGTCAGCATTGATTGCTACTCTGAGTCTCTAAAAGCTCTCTTTGAGAACTGAAGAGAAAAATAACAAATTTTGCAGGTATGCTCCTGTAATATTCCCTCTTCAAATGATACTTTCCAGAAATCCTTCTAATGGTAAAAAACTCTACAGTCTAGGCTTTATAAAACAGCAGCATCATGAAGGGCAATAATTTCTTCATCACAGCCATCTTAAATATCAGAGTCTTTGGTATGCATCTTCTAGCATCACAGCTTCAGCCAAATACCTGATTCTCTCTCTGACCCACTCTCACCAAATACTGGCAGCCAGCTCCTGTCACTGCACTTTTTCCCAACACACAACGAAGTATTTGGCTGGTATAGCTGAGTGATAAGGCCTTAAAGAGTACATGTACTCTTTATGTATATAATATAGTATAGTATATGTACACTCCCAGGTGCAGGCTGTCAAACACCAGCTCTGCTCTCCCTGCCTCCTCCCCAACTCCTGAAGAGCAAGCTAAGTTTGGCTGGGAAGCTGATAAGTGCCTGAGTGATAATGATTGTGATAGCAATGGTTGACACCACTGGAATCTTCTGTGATGCTGACACAAAATACTATGCCTCACGGTATTGCAACTGTTGCAGTATTTGAAAGAAAACATGAAGTGCAAAAGGATTTTGGTATCTGCAGATAGGTATGCAGCTTTTCGTTCTCTTCACTAGTCTCCCATTGGAGAGAATTTCAGCTCTCTGGGAAGGGTTGGAAAGCGGTTTGTGTTCTCTCCAGAAGGACTCTGCTGCAGAGATTACATGAAATGTCACTAGGAAACAGAGTCCCACTCCATTTCATCTTCTCCAATAGTGTCAGATCCTACACCTCAGCAAAACATACAGACTTCAGGAGGAGAAAGCAGTTTTCATGAGAACTCAGTGTAATGTATAAACTGCTCACAATAATTTTCTCTTCTCTTAAATTACTCAGAGAGCAGAAAACATAGCAAAAGGATGACTGACTATCAAAGGCAAAATAGGCTGCTTAGTCTAACAACTTGAACAGTTTCACATAGGGCAACTTGTTAAGAAATAAACTCCATGCTCTCAAGCCTGACAGTTACGTACTACTCCAAGGAAGTAGAGAGATATTGCACTCCTAGATATTTTACTTGGCTAGCAAAGACATTCTGCAGCACTAGTTGTTCTTATTCAAGGGCGTAGATTGGCCTGACCCACACAGTTTTGTTATAAGACTTGATACAACAGATTCCATAGTTAAGGGTTCAGGTATGGGATTTTGATCCGATCCTACTCTTCTGTACAGTGAAAAATATAAGAGTTTTTAATTATTTCTGGCATGGACCATGAAGTGCTTAAACACAGCTTAAAACAGTTTTACACACCAAAACAGGGTATAATACCTCTCCCTTGTGGTGATTCCATTGGCTATTGTTCAGATATTCTTAGAGTCTGTCTGCAGGCTGCAACTGGCTGCAACTCCCATTGTTCCTACAAGGCTAAATTGAATTTGACACTGACTGAATATTAATTTAAAATGGCTTCCCCAAGAGACAGTGTTATTTTCCTTAAAGGCCTATAGCACATACAAAAAAAGTTAAGACAAAGAACTCAATACATCCTTTTAAAGGAACCTCAGTCTTGGCTAGCATCTAGAGGATAATTCCACTCATCCTAGCTAATCCTCATCTGTGATAGGGGATCATATCAAAAGGACTGAATACTTCATTGTGATTAAAAGACAGATAATTGGGAAAACGTCAAGGGAATTTTATGTGATATCTTTGTTTTCATCTGAGCAAAGGAAAGCCAAGAAGACTATTAGAAAAAAATTCAGTACCACTAGAGTCTGGATATACATACAACAAAACTTTAAAATCCAAGACTTGTCAGACCACTCAACTTTCATTTCTGTGGACATTTTGGTCACTGGTCTTTTTCTGAATCTCTAGTCTATTGTTTTCCCTGTAAGAAGTCATTCCCAATACTTGTTCCTGGTGTCAGAACATACAGTTGCTATTCCCATGACATACTCACTCTCAGAGTTTGTCTCCATACTCATCACCTCAGCTGGGAAGTAGATTGTTTGGCACGGGATGTGCTACTTACACCAGGGTCGTTAATTCTTAATCTCTGCAGAGTTCTTGATCTTAGTCTTAGTCTTTTAAACAAACTTTTTTTCAAAAAAGGAAAGGGAAAAGTGGGTTGCAACATCAATTTCCTTTTTTGATGGCCAACAACAAAGGAACTAACAGACAAGACTCAGTCCTACCCCTACGTGCCTGTGCAAATGAAGCAGAGATCACTGAAATGCTCCCTGATGCTGTTTCCAAGAGCTGCAAAAGTTGCAGTCATCATGGCTGGAGAGTGCAAAGGCTATTTCACATTCAGTGCAATTTCTTATTCAACTGTTTTTTAAAGAAGACATTGTCTTTTCTGAATCTTAGATAATAATGGTAAGATACCTAAATACATTTATCTGGAAAAAGTGACATGACATGGATAACTCCTTGGGACTATTCACGCTATTAGTTTTTCAGATACATTCTTTGATCCACTGTACAGAATTAAGCCAGTCTCAAAAGAAGAGGGGACAGAAAAAAAAATAGGCTGAATTTTCCTTGTGGCTTACTACAGACAGGCCTTGAAGTAAAGTTTGACCGGAAGGTCTGTTTAAACTATATAAACTAAATTGAAACTGTTAACTCTTCATAGTTATAAACGCAAGTAAAAGGGTACTCTCATAGACCAAATTCAATATAACTATAATCATTTGTGTTTTCTGAGGATTCAGTCCAATCATTTCCAGAAGGTCACAGGATACGTCTCGGTATAAACACATAGCATTCACTGTCATCAGATCAGCAAACTTTCATCTAACACAGGTGGGTGCAGAATGTAGTGGGCCACCAAGGAACACCAAAACATTACTTTCTTTCTCCCAGCATATGAGTATACTAAGCTCCATATTGTAATTATCAGAGATAAATTCACAAAGATACAGCATAATAGAAATCTTACCTAATTATGTAGAAAACACTCACAACTTGTCCATTCATTTGCTGTACCTGGAAAAAGAGTTTCTATTTAGAAAATAGTGATTTTCTGAAGACCTAGATCACTATTAATATTTTTTGTCATTATTATTTATAGCCATTTCAGTTGCCCACACACAACCTTTTAGTTGGTCAGCTTTTTTGACCCAAAGGCATGATATCCCTCTTTTTTTTTCTATGCAACTCTGATGTCATAAATACCAGTATATCTTCTGTAATTAATTTAAATGCAAGAGGCACTATGCCGTACTTCACAGCATTTATCTCCAAGAACTGCGTAAGCAAATAGAATAAATATAAAACTTTATTTTCTTTAATAATCTAGGCAGATATTTTTCATGTCAGAATCACAATTATGTGCAGTGAACCTTTGAACAATGGTTCAGTGGATCCAGATATGCCTGATAGCTGGCTAAGACAGTCTAGTCCTTTTCAGTATTTATTTCAGACTATAATTGATCAGTTGAATGAGACTTTGGTCAAATATTTTCAGAGCTCAGTCTTTATTAATATGGATTAAATTTGTCTAGTGCATACAAGTGGTAACATGACAGATTTTGAGGACTTTGTCCAGGCAGCTTTTGAATATCTCCAAGGATGGAGTTCCCACAACCTCCTTCCCAGAGGGGCAACCTCTGCCAGTGGTCAAACAAACAGGAAAAAGTTTCCTGATGTTTAGAGGGAACCTCTTCTGTTCCAGTGTGTGCATTGCTTCTTGTTCTGTCACTGAGCCAAAAAGAGCCTGGATCTGTTTTTGTCAGCCTTTGAGTATTTATAGACACTGATGAGAGAACTCCTGAGCCTCCTCTTCTCCAGGCTGAACAGTCCCAACTCTCTCAAGCTCTACCCTGAGATGTAGATATAGGAGATATGATAGGTGTGCTAGTCTCTTTGCCATCTTGCCCTATTTTGGACTGTCTCCAGAAATGTCCACGTCTTTTTTGTACCGGGGAGAGCTCAGAACTGGACACAGCAAACCAGATGGATACACACCAGTGCTGAGTTGAGGGAAAGCATCATCTCCCTTGACCAGCTACCAACATACATCCTAAGGTAGAATTACAGAATCATTTGAGTTGGAAGTGACCTTTAAAGGTGATCTAGTCCAACCCTGAATGAACCACAACATTTACAGCAAGATAAGGTTGCTCAGAGCCCCATCCAGCCTGACCTTGAGTGTCTCCAGGGACTGGGCATCCATCATCTCTGAGCAACCTGTTCCAGTGCTTCCCTACCCTTACTGTAAAAAAAATTTCCCTTATACCCAGTCTAAATCTCTCCTCTTTTAGTTTGAAACCATCTCCCCTTGTTCTACCACAATAGATCCCGTGAAAGAGTCCACACCCTTCTTTCTTTCTTACAGTCTCTGTTTAGATACAGAAAGGCCACTCCCAGGTCTCCCCGGAATCTTCTCTTCTCCAGGCTGAACAGCCCCAGCTCTCTCAACCTGTCCTTGCAGGGAAGATGTTCCATCCCTTGAATCATTTCTGTGGCCCTCCTCTGGACCCATTCTAATAGATCTATGTCTTTCCATCAAATCAATAAATACTATGTACCAAATAACTCAGGCAGAAAAATATAGAAAAAGCGTAACTTCATTGGCAAAATGTGCATTGTTTTCCTCTTCATAATACAAGCTTCAGTTTTATACAGGCTCCAGTTTTCATGCTGACAACTTACGTAGCCTACTTCGATTACAGCTGGTACTAGACGTGGAGCCAGAATGCAACAGGTGAACACCAACAACAATCCACATGAAGTCTACTCAGGGACCAAGCAGTTGCACAAATGGTTAATATTCTATATCCCCTTAAGTGGAATAGCTTTGGGCAGCTACTACGCAGAGTTCTTTTGTACTTAAGGTGAAATTTCCTTGAGCTACCCAGGGGTTGACATGGCACTGCTCTAGCCTGAATCCAGGCTGTAAATAATATGCGTTAGACTACACATTAAAACTTCATTAAAGATAAGTTTAATTTATTTTAAAAAGTTAATACCTTGAAACATCCCTTTTCCATCTTCATAATAGTTTTAATAACAGTCATCTTTAAAAAGTTAGAAAGGTACTATGTTATGTTTAAAAAGATGGTACAAAGTAGTCCGCTTACTTCTATTAAATAAATGAGTTTTCCTCCCTTCTAACTGATTTTTAAGCTGTTCTTATTTTTAAATAGCACAGGGCTTTTAGTTCACTCATTTTCTATTCAAGTTTTTTTAGAAGTATTAGATAAAATAATTGTAGATTTCTTAGTAGACATTTGTTCCATAAATAAGCCTTGCTCCCTGCTGTTCATTGTGTTTTATTAGCTAGAAATAATTGCTCTCAGACTTTTATGGGTCATTATGTTTATATGCTCTTAAGACCTCCCCTTGGCCTGATTTACAAAGAGCAAGAAATTAGCCCCTACACGGGCTCACATGTGTCTGGTCAAATCTATAGAGAAGTCATATAGTGATGTAGAGCACACTAATCAAAGATGATAGCAAAATTCAGCTGTCCTATATTATAAGGACAACTGATCAATTCATGCTGAATTTCAGGCAGAGTGGGTTCTACTGCTTTTATCACAGAAAATAAACAGACTTCATTATAAATATAAAAGCAAATGTTCAGGGGCTGCTTTCAAAAAGTTGAAATCAGGTGAGATTTTGTTCAAGTCAAAGCTGACAACCTGGTATACTGGCAGGAAAACCCACTAGGAAATAATCTGCAGGCAATGAACAAGGCAATCAACTCTTATTCCTGATTCCTGCAAGCATGAAGAAATTTTCATTTTCCAAGCCTTACAGAAATTAGTTAATAACATGCTAAAACACTAAAAAGCTAGTAAAAGCTACAAAGAAGTTTCTGTGGCATACTTGAGACTAATCTGTACCACTCAGACCTCTGTATTTCTGTTTCCCTTTAGTCCGAATGTCCCGATTTCTTCTGTTGCTCCAGTTAAACTGTTTAAAATTGAATAAAGTCCAAGCAAAGGCAAAATACCACAGGACATTAATTACCACAGAATTAAACATAAAATGATTCCATGAACTCACGGAAGTGCTCCTACAACAGAATAAGCCTTTACAACTGCTCTTTGAGCTGCCCAGCTGTCCCAATTTTATTTATTTTTACTTCCATATAACTTGAGTCTTGGAAGGAAAGACGACGGGAAGAGGAGAAAGTGGTAACTTGTCGTTCACTTGCTGTAGCCAGACTATCAAACATCTCACAGTCTTTATTCTCTTTTCTTCCCTCCCCAGAAGGAAAACGGACATTTGTTCCCACAGAAAGCAAGCTCTGTCCACATAACTGTCTCACCCTGAAGATTCTCTCAGAAGCAGTTTTGGATCAGCTGAAAGCTATCACAAAAATTCACCAAACCAAATCAGCTCTGCTTTTGTTACCTTTCTTAGCAGACTTTCCACCTTTAGGGGTTCTCTGCCATCAGGGATACACAGAACTTCATTTGTGTGAGATCCTCAGCATAGATTACTGGCAGTGTTTAACTACCTTGCTTTGTTTTTTTGTTTGTTTGTTTTGTTTTAACCTCCGTTGTTTTCCTGACAGAAAATACAGGCTTTTAGAGAGCACTGATAGATTTAGGTGATAATAAGTGTAGAGAGGGACACATGATGTATATATAATGTTCACATACTAGTAAAAACCAATATAAATATTGAAAATGTCTCAAAAACTGTAAAAGAAAATAACTTATTTCTGACCATTCTGACCATAACATTATTTGTTGATTTCCTATTGCATGTGGGTTCTAAATGCAACCACACATGTAGGTTTTTTTTTTTACTATGCGTTATATTATAAATCTGTATGAATCTTTTTCCCAGACTGATGGACTTAAAGCCAATAACGCTGCCAAGAAAAACATTTCACATCCACTGCAGTAAACAAGAGCTTGACAAATGTAGAACTAAGTCATTTACCAGATGTTACTATTTGTCTTAAAAATCTGTCTTTGACTTATTCTTATTTTCTCTTGACCTTGCAGGCTTCTCCCATACAAACTTAATGCAAAAAAACAAATGCAAAACTTTTGCAAGCCAGTTGTTATCCAGCTAAAAAGTTCCTTGAGACCTAATACTTACACCTTCTTAATGTGTCAACAAAACTGCTCTTAGTTTAAACACCATGAAGGAATTGCTGTATCATGTTTCTGCCTTTTCTGAAGCAATGCCATATAGTTTCATACTGGAAGCTTTTGCAAGATGCTTCCAGGTACTGAACAAATAAACCAAATAAAACCTCAACTAAGAAATGCAGCTAAATTACCTCATTCACAATCACAGAAAAGGAAGATTAGATGATCTGTGTTTACATAATAATAATACACTCTTGCTGTCATTAGTGAAAGAGTCTGGAACAACACATTTAAATCAATGTAGGCATTTCCATTCCAGACTTCTAAAACCACATTCCCCTTTCTCTTTCTAAATAAACAGGACACTGCTGGTGGTCATAAAGCTACACGGCATTCAAAAAGTGTATGGTTGCTCCCTATTTGTTCACATATGTATAAACATTCAGCACAAATTCCTATTGCATCAGCTAAACCTGGGGGTCACATGTAGATCACAGTTTCTCAAATTGTTTCAGTGAATTAAGATATTTTATCCATATCATCGTAGATGGAACTAACACATACTCCCACTGAAAAATTTCTCAAAGATTTAAAGTTAGGGTTCAGACATCAGATGTATTTTCTTCTCCTGTTTATTCCATGTTAAGCAAGTCATAATAAACACTTTTTTTTTTTTTTTTTTTTTTTTTTTTTTTTTACAGCATTACTTCAAGTTTGTCTGGGCTCTGCTTCTGCCAGTTGTGCTTTAGCAGCTCCATGAAAAACATGGGATTTAGCTGTGTACAGCTAGCACTTTTTCCATTATTACACCACTTTATTTCTCCCAAATATCTACAGTAAATGTTTTATAACATAGGAGAACTGAAACAGAAAGCAGGAAGCACCTGGAGCTCCAGCTATATATATGCAACATTATTAAAAGAACAACCTTTCCTTCAATGGCAAGTGATCCAGAGTTGTGTTTGTGAGGTGGATAGAAGGAAATCTAGATGAAGACTTTTGCTACTGGTTGAGTGGAAAGCAATCCCTCTCAGGAGAAACCTTACCATGCTCAGATTTAGCAGAGGGATAGTCTCAGCCCCTCAGTTTCAGGGGATCTTAACAGAAAGGTGGAAATGAAAATAAAGCAAAAAAACCTGAGCCAGAGATTGAAACTGACTTGGGCAACAAACAGGATGCAGCTGTACAAAAGGAATAGCCTAAATCAGCAAAAATACTTTGACCAAGACTGTAAATCATGGAACCATTCATGGAACAAAGCAGAGATTCACACGTATTGCATTCAAGAATGACGGGCTACAATCAGAAATGAAAACATCCTAGTTGGGACTAATAAAGTGAATCAGCTGAGGCAAGTAATCACATTGGGGGAATTAAATCGGTAGGTATTTGAGGCTCAGTATAACCACAGTAAATATGTTTTATTTGTAGCAGAGAATTCAGAATGGTCCTGCTATTCATGCTAGTTGAGGTTTTGTTTATGCTCAAAAAAATTGTATCCCTTTTTTTTTCTTTTAATCTTAGTGGAATGTGTATCTGTGATGCTACCTTTCCTCAGGAGTTATGGAAAAGATCCAAGTCATCTAAATGTAGAGTGGCATGGCATAAAGAATTAAATGCAATAGACCTTAGGATACTGAAAATGAGATTAATAGTACTAATTCAGGTAAGACAAAGAATAAACAAGTGGCTATAACAAGGATAAATAGTTCGATTGTGTGATTCAATGACACCTTTGTTCTGATTGTGTTTCACTGAAGCTCTTACGCCACTTTTACTGCACTTAAAAAATATTCTTCTAAGGCAAACAAGTATTTTTAAATATTGTAACGCTTAAATCATATCAGTGCTGCTCAGTCTGCCTGACAACCTGAATAGTTATTTTAACTGAAATAAAATTTTAAACACTTTAATGGAAGACTTTAATGTGTATCACAGAATCAAATAACAGATGGAGTTTGTATTTTAAAAATACGAAATAACGCACCCTTCCTTAGTAATTAAATTTCTCAAGTTGATAGAAATATTGATGTGTTGCTGTTTTCAAAATGATATGTTACAAACCAAAGAAAAATAGCCATGAAGCCACATGGAAGGGATCACCGTAACTGAATTTGTCTCAGATATGGTTAAGTAAAAAAATCAGAATCCATTTTATATATACACATGCATAGTTTTGTTCACCTTTAGGTTTTCAGAAGTCTGTTTGATTTTTATCTTACTATTCAGAAACAGATAATGAAAGTAAATTTTACAAAATGTGGAGTTGTATGTAGATGAGAGAAAAAAAAAAAAAAAAAAGAATAGTTACTGTATGGCTACCAGAAACCACAAACAAACAAAAGCAAAACAGCTTACTGATAAAACAGAACTGAGCTGAGTATTTTTCCCTGTCATACCCTGGGAACAGATTCTAGAAGCATGCACACGAGCAACTTGAATGCATACGCTACACGGATGTTTAGCAAAATAATCTTTCATTGCTTTTCCTGCTGAACTTTCTCTTACTTTGAGCTTCCACAGCATCATTTACAGCAAACTTGAAATTAGTGCTTGTTAAGGCAAAAAAAGCAAGATACCCTTATGTCAGAAAAATAGGAAAGTCATGGGTAGAATGGCTGACTAATAAAGGTTTTATTCTGCTTCTTGGAAAATACAAAAAATGGAATGCTCAAAAATTGTTTTGTATAAAGTCTTAGTTTGTTTTTGAAGTATTTTGGTAGATGTGGATTCTGAAATGGGTATAGTTAAGAAGGAAATTTAAAAAGCAATCAAAAGCAAAATTTCTGTAATGGTGAACCTACGTTGGAGCAATATTTTGCTTTTTCTGTACTTCTAAAGAAATCAGAAATATGAAGTCTGCTTTTCCAATCATATCTTTCCATACAGTAGATGAATTAAGTATATTCTGCTTTTGCTGCCATTTAAAAGCTTTAACTCCAATGGAAGTTAAGACTGAGTTCTTGTCGTAGTGGCTTGATTAATAAACCAATGGATAAAGAACAAACAAACCACAGAAACACAAAGCGCGAGCTCTTGTTTTTTCTGTTGTATGAAAGAGATCTTGCTTTCCTCTGTCAATAAAAAAATATAAGGAAGATTTGCCTTCATATAATGATAAACAGACACTGAGATCCTTAGCAGTTCACTTAATTCATTTGCGTAAAGGCAGCAATGTCTTTTTAAAAGGGACTATAAGAACCAAGTTAAAACACTAAGAATGATGCTGTAGTAGCATGGTAGCACATGAAGAGTTCAGCAAAGTGCTTTGTAATAAATTATTTGCAGGTAAGTATGGAAGATTGTTTCTTAATGTCCTGGCTAGATTTTCACCTCTTTGTTCTGACAAAATAATGGCCAGAGACCACAGTTATGTGGTTAGGAAAAAAAAAAAAAAAAAAAAAGGGCATATGACTTTACAGATTTCTTATGTAATTTTTTGCAGGAAATGATCCTGTTCAGACTCCAACCTGCGCTCACTATTTTACCAACAAAGTTCTTACTATTGAGTGCTGGCCAATATCCAGAGTCAATCAGAGATTAATATAGACCTAGGAAAGCTGGATACTGGTAAAGTTGGAGAGAAACAAGCTTCAGACTCTTTGGGGAGTAACACAGCAGATTAAGCTCAGTGAGAATTTAGCCATTTTTTATTTAGAAAACAGAAAAGTATATAAACAACACAGCATATGTTTAAATGACTCAAAATACTTGATATCACTGCCAAGATAAAACTAAATCCTAACTGAACAGGAACATTTCCAGGGACTCTCCTACACTGTCCATAACCATGTGGCCAGTGCGCTTCAGAATTCATTGCACGGTCCTTTTCCTGCACTACAGTAGGAAGTGGCCCTGATAGTACCGCAGAGTCCTCAGCATCCACACCACTTTTACATAAACTGTGCGCAGAAGGATATGGTGCATGCTGTGAGGTAAAGATGTGGCTGCAGCTTGCACATTGTCAATGGTTTATGGGCTGATTTAGCCTGGTTCCATGACTAGTGGGGCGGAAGGACCCATAGATCCATGCCTCAGAAAGGGATAAGGGAAAAAGGGTAGAGAGATGGGCCACAAAACAAAACAGCAGCAAGCAATCTCAAGAGAAACAAACTAATTTACTAAATAAGATATCGGAATGCAAGATAACACACTATAATGCAATATAATTAGAATTGGAGCTAATAAATCAAATGAGTGTCCAAAAAAACTGAAGGCCTTACACTAATGCTGAGATCAGGATGAGCAGCAGGGAGAAGAGCCTGACAATCAAAAAGGGACAAAAAGGGGATATCAGGTGACCTTGCAAGCGGTTATAGCTCCTCTCTGAATGCAAAGTCCTCTGGGGGATGTAGTTGTTGTTCTCTTCTGGGACAGGTACTTGGAACCGGAGCACTAACTCTTTAACTCCCAGTACACTATGTGATGTTATGATGTGGAATACCAATAACCCTAAATCATAAAACCATGACATGCATATACCTATATTTCCAGAGCGTGCATAGAATCCTGAAGCCATTACTTGATGCTATGCAATTAATCTATCAATCCTATTGCTAATTAGGGTGGATACATAAAATCATTAAGTTTTTTTTGTGTATAGGAGGATTGGTACAGAGGAGTCCGCTGACTGAGTCCTCAGGACGACTTGCTATTCTTTTTTTCAAGTCCTAGGTTAAATCATAAATCTAAGAAAAAATTGAGCAGAAATACAGAAAACAAAATGCTGTCTTGGAAAAAAATGATCCACTGATTAGGACTAGAAAGTTTTAGTGGATAATGCGTTAGCCAGGCAAGTGCCTGGTGTAACAACAAGACAAAAAGGCAAAAGTAATCAACAAATACCTAAGCAAATCTAGAGCATCAACAGGCAACTCATAGCCTGGAATCTGTTAGAGGTGTCATGCCAACTGAGTAGTATGTCCAATACTGATGTTCAGATTATAAGTAGGGTCCTAATGACATGAAAACAGCTTTGAGAAGGGGAAAGGGAACTAATGACAATTCTAACTATGGACAACAATGTTAAAGCCTAAGAATGCCTAACTGAAACCAGTTAAAGAGACAGCTCAGTTCATCCTATGAATTTGGCCGAAAAACAGAAATGTGATAGAAAATACTGCAACCTTATGAAGTTATAAGGCTATGACTATGACTCAAAACCACTTTCAAACCAGAAATAAATCATCTGTTGTTTGATCAGTTGTGTCTTAAATGCTGGAGATAGAAATATGTTGAAACAGTTTGTTTTTCGTTGTTGCTTTTCTTTTTCTTATTTTTTTTAATCAGACACAGATGGTTTTCTAAAAGACATTCTCTATTTCAACATAGAATTAGTTTTTATTAAGCACCTGGAAATGTGAAATGCACCAGAAGAAAACAAACTCCTTAAAAGCAGCAGACAGCAACGAGGAGTCTTAGCTTACTAGATAATGAGGAAAATTTCCCTTCTGAAAAAATGATTGTTATCACTTCACAGATGCGCCCAGGCCTCAACATTGGCAGTCAGGCTCCATTTCTGTACCAGAAAAGCAAAACAGTAAACAGCAAATTTTTTTCCCCACTGATCTCAGAAGCTTGTCAAGGAATGGCATCACTGGGTATTTTCATAAGTTACAACTATATGAACAAGTCTTTATTTTCACTGACCACCATATAATTAAATGCATAATGGAAAAGAGGGTGCCTCTAAAAATTGTCAGAGCAGGTGATTGTGCCTTTCTGCATAGAGAAGCAGGTACAAAATGGACTGCGTGGTACTGCTACTGCTGTTATGGAATTGCCAAGAGTGATTCCCGTCAAAAATTCACCATTATTTAAAAAAATTAAGGAAGTTTAGAGGGCAGAACTAAATTTAAATTCCGATGACAATTCAAAATGAGTTGGGAACAACGTGGAACCAAAAAAAATGTGACTTGGGTTCGGGGGAACTGTGTTAAAGGGAAGTCTGCTCCACCTCTCAGGGCATTTCTGGCCAACAGAAAATTTTTCTGCCATTTCTTCCTTCTTTTCCAAAGATAAACTGCTCACTGTTTTAAAATTAATTACTTCAGTGACAAGTATCAAAGTTTACGTCAATAAATTCATTCCTTATGTAGTTTCAGAGAGGGACATACTTAAATTCAGCCATGAGATTGAGTCTTCCAGTGTCCTGAATGATGACATTGTATAAATTCATGCCAGGGTTTTTACCCACCCTGCTTTGCATTATACTGTAAGAAAATATTATAGATCGAGGGAGAAGAAAAACACCTTAGTTCTATCAAAAAATGCTGCTAAATCAGAGGCATAGACAGCCTTAGTAATAAAAAAGCCATCAAAAATTAAGCAAGTGATAACTTACTGAGCACAACATTTCTGTATTTGCTACAGCATCACTTCAGAAAATTGTCTTCTCTAGGCTTAACTACAAACATACACATAGTAAAGGATAACAGGACTGATCTTAACTGTTCTTTTGCAATCATAAAGCTAGAGTTAGTTAAAGGAATGTTAATGGATGGGCTGAAAGAAGAAAAAAAAAAAGGAAAGAGATAACATGGGCAGAAGAGGATCTAGAGGGATGGCCAGCAGGTAGATGGCATGCTCTAGGCAGCTGTTACTGTGAAAGCTAGCCAAGCAGGGAGCTGGAGGGTAGCCAGAGCAACACACTGCCAAAACATCAAGGAACAGGGACTCTGAAGTGATAGACCTGAGGCTAAAGAAGCCAGATGAACTTGCTGAAAGGTGCATGGAGATCTGCCTCTGAATGAGCAAAGGGTTTTCAGTCTTCTGGAAGCAATAAAGCTTTTTGATCTGAAACCAAATCAGTCAGATTACTGAAGGGTCACTGAAGCAGACCATTAGAGGTGTAGGTGTTATGTTGGGCACCAATTAAAACTCATGGCTTTCAAGCTGGAATGGACCACTTAAAAGGAAGCGCTTGAGAAAGATCTATAGAAAGACAATATCTTTCTATAACTGTTTTATTTTCCTGTCTAATTTTTTTTACAGGAATTTCCAGGGTTTATCTGGATTTCCTGGCAACTGTATTTCTCCACAAAACTCTCCCCTCCAATTTTTTATTTTCAAGGCAGCTCTAATTAGAACACTGAGGAAAAAAGAATAGTTGAACATGATTTTTCCTAGAGTTACATAAGGTAAAAATATGAAGATTACACCTGCAGGTCTACTTGCTGCAGATGTTCTCTTAGACTAAATTTAAAACTAAGTATTTTGATTGCTTGCAAATGAATACAGCATATAATAATTACAAAGCTGGTTTTCCTACTGGGCGTTTGGCCAACCCTTAAACAAGCTGTCATGGGTTCCCAGTAAAGCTCAGAACTTCTCCTGAGAATAGAGGTCTGTCCTTCATGAACTCATATGAATTTTATGTTCCAGTTCTCAGAAAAGCATTTTGCTTTCCCTGCACACTGCCTATGTATTTACAACAGCACAGCAAAATTGCACTGTTTTATACACTATGAATTACAGCCTTGGATTTAAGAGAAACATTTTGTTTCGACTAAAGTATGCATCAAGTACATTTCTGAAGTAGAGGGAGTAACAAAGAGAAAAACAAAGAAACAAAGAATTAAAATATCACATACTGATATCCATATAGTAAATAAAACCCATTGCTTCCTTACTATTTGCATCTGCTTTTCAGATGCAACAACCACACTATACTTGCTATTCACACTTCTCTGTGATCTAAAAAAAAGTCCAAATGAATGACTCTAAACACGTGAAACTGATCAGCTTTGCTTTTAATCATTTTCTTTTTTACTCAAAAGAAACAAAATCATTTGAACTACATCATATTGCTTCCTGAGTGGGACAAACTTGGGAAGTGACTCTCTTCTGCAGGTCACTGGGGAAAGTGTTGCTTAAGTGCAAATTGTTTCCTGGAATGTTTGGTCTGATAAAAAACATCAGTGTGTTTGAACCTATTTCCTACACTAAATGATACAGCAGTCTCCAGAAACAATGTTTTCTAAAAAGACTTGCACTAACCATGCTGAAAGAAATATGATTTTTCTTGTTACAATTTGGTAATATTATATATGCAAAAGTATTTTCAGTATCATATGTCGCTAACCTCCATGCAGTCCAGCCCAGCTAGCAACACCACATCAGTGCCCTTACCGTCTGCACTAAACCCCAGCACAGGAGCACAAGAGACACATGCATAGGATGTAGCTCAAGTGCCAAATTTAATACTACGCAACAAGTGCTTACATACTGTAACACATGACTGCCCCCGTGAACTCGTGAGCCATAAAGCATCACTCAGAACCACCCACCATAACCCGAGTACCACCCACACCGAGTACCACCCACATCATACATACACCTTGCACAGTATTTGACCAGATTCTTCACCTCTGAAGTCCCACCTGTCCTCACACAAAATGGAGTTATTGTCCTTATAATTAGCTGTCCACGTATTTGTCTTACTATACTAAACTATTTTAAAAAAACACTGATGAACTTGTAAAAAGAAAATGACTGTTTTCACTGACAAGATGAAGTAAAAAATGGTTAAATGACAGATTCAAAGAGAAGATGGCTAAAACTTCTCTTCAGAGACTGCCAAATTGAGACATCTAATTTGAGGTCAATCTACAGAAAGCGTGCCTTATCATTTAAAGATTTAAGCATTATTAAACACCTGTGCTTTGCTGATAATCTTATTAGGTACATATTAATAGCCACTGATATCTTGAACAGCTTTTATATTTGAGTTGCCCTGTCAGACATCAAGATGTTGAAGTCTGCAGTCTTTACAACCATAGAATGGTTTCAGTTTGAAGGGACATTTAAGATCACCTAGTTCCAACCCCCTGCTACAGGCAGGAATACCTCCCACTAAACTATATTGCTCACAGCCCCATCCAGCCTGGCCCCCATGGAGAGAGCACTCACAGCCTCTCTGGGCAACCCGTTCCAGTGTCTCACCATCCTCACAGTAAAGAGCTTCTTCCTAATATCTAGTCTAAATCTACCCTCTTACAGTTTAAAGCCATTTCCCCGTGTCCTGTCACTATCTGCCCTTATTAAAAGTCCCTCCTCAGCTTTCCTGGAGTCCTCCTTCAGGTACTGGAGGGCCACTATAAGGTCCTCTCAGAGCCTTCTCTTCTCCAGCTCCAGCCCCAGCTCTCTCAGCCTGTCCCTGTAGTGGAGGTGCTCCAGCCCTCCGATCATCTTTGTGGTCCTCCTCTGGGACCACTCCAACAGGTCTCCTTGTGTCGGGGGTGCCAGAACTGGACACAGTACTCCAGGTAGGGTCTCACAAGAACAGAGCAGAGGGGCAGAATCACCTCCCTCAATCTGCTGGTCACACTTCTCTTGATGTATCCTAGGATACAGTTGGCCTTCTGGGCTGCAAGTACACACTGCTGGCTCGTGTTGAATCTTTCATCAATCAACACTCCAAAATTATTCTCCTCATGGCCGCTCTCAAGACATTCTCTGCCCAACCTATATTTGTGCTTGAGATTGCCCCTACCCTGGTGCAGGAACTTGCACTCGGAATGTCTCTGAAAGCTGAAGTCTGGTAGGTATGTTCAGAATTCAGCACTCCTCAGTAAAAGGAGAGGCAAGCTGGAGCCATTTACTTAAAAAAAGCCGTAGTCCTTAATGATGACTAGATGTATTTTCTGATCTCTACAACTGTTTATCACTATGGAAGCTACTTAATTGTTGAAGCAAAGAAAGGAAAGCTCGCACAATACAGACAAACACTTTAATCCTTAAAAAAGTGTAAATCAAGAATAAAAGTTTATGGTAAGGGCCACATACAAGTGTAAAACTGAGATGAAATATGGACTACAGCAATAATATTGATTTAAAAGAAATTCAGAAGTGACAATTTACCTTCTGAATCTGCATTTCATTCGTTACACCTGATCAATCATCACTGTGTAAAGTGGAGATAAGTCAGAATCAAACTGTGGG
>JAOWBP010002392.1:11564839-11581872 GCA_028571105.1 Tragopan temminckii
TATTATCTGATTTTCATATGAGATACATGTATGCTGCAGCAGAAATCCAGTCAGCCAGACACAATCCTCAAGATTTGTCTCTCGGGAAACAATAATCTTATTTAAGAATGATTATTAATGGTCTACTCTTTAGTTGCACAGCAGGTCACAATAAAAACCATTCCTGCAGCAGCACTAACTAGCACTTTCTCCCTGCAATTTCATTTTATGTTATCTATATATCATAATGAAGGAAAATCATAATGAAGAACATGAAAAGCAGGGGGGTTGGAACTTGATCCTTGAGGTCCCTTCCAACCCAAACCATTCTATAATTCTATGATTCTATGAATTTACAAAATGCAAGAAGAGGTTATTTTGGGGGGTGAGAGCAAAGAATTCCTTCACACAAACATGATTATCATAAAACCCTGCTTTAAATTTTCGCATGAGAGTTAACCTGAATTCTCTCTGCTGATCCTCTTCCTAGAATTTTTATGAAAAAAATAAAGGAAACCTCATTAGTATTTACTTCCATAAAAGCAGGCTCAGCGATAACATTCCAGCTAGTTAGGCAGCCAAAATCTCACTGCAGTGAGAAGAGATGATCACACACACATTCAAGGACAAATCTCATGAAACTCATGTTTGACAGGAAATTGTACAGGAAGCTAATTCAGAGAGATCAAAATAAGGGTGGTATGTTCCCAGGACCCAGGGCAAGTCAGAAATCTTACAGCTGAATTTTGTACATATGGTAATTTGATCAGAGTGGATGTAAAAGAGAAGGGAAAAACTAGTTGATTGAAAATGCAGTTCTAACTTTAAAAGAAAGAAAGAAAAAATAAAAACAGCATGGGAACTTGAATTTTTGTACGTCTTAAATAAACCAAATCACAAAACTCCCAAACTGAAACACAAGTTGCTTTATTTTAGTAGAATCTAAATTACCAGGATTTTGGATGCATGCATTAAATGCTGGGCACTTAAACTGTAGGACTTGAAATTGCTATGCACGTTTTCATTTATTTTCTAGATGATGTACTAAATTAGTTCCTGCCGTAACATCGCAAAATAAAAAAAAAAAAAAAGAGAACATTAGAGTGAGATAAAGGGATAAAACAAGAGATTTGAAGGTTATTGTGCACTTCAAAGCCTACTTCATTTCTATATATATTCAGCATTCAATTATTACAAAACACTTGTATCCCTTATGTATGTATTAGAAACAGGGAATGTGATTGTCTTTGGAACCTCCTCTGCATTTCCAGAATGTGATCGAGAGGAATTTCAGAAGTCAGTAGGAAATGTATGTGGGCTGCAGCCTGCAAATCCCACAACCACTGTACACATCCTTTCAGCCAGTCGTCTGGAGATTTGTGGTAGTATGAACTTTGATAGTAAGTGGAAACTGTTTAAGAACATCAAGTACAGCAGTAGCCAAGTAATTCAAGTAAAAACAGAGAGCAAAGCATTAATTTCAGCCATAATGCTGACTTTCTCAGGGAAAATTCACAACTTGTAGTACCCCTCCATATGATTATAGGAATAAAACTAGTATTTAGTTATTTGGTTTACATAAAAAAAGCATCAACATATTTTTGATCTTTTAACATACTGAAAATTGTAGTAGCTACATCATAATCCATTTGAACGACTATATTACACATAAGCATAGGCAACTCAGCTAGTACCAATATGTAAAATGCAAGTAGTTTGAACCCATACATTCTTTTAAGCGGCCCAAAATCTAACATTGTGTCTATGCTTCTGTATACTTGTAAGTGACTTAACTTGGTTTTCCATGGGGAGAAGCCCAGAAACCTGACAGTAAAGAGAAAAATCAATCAATGGGAAAACACTAGAGAAGTCAGGAAAAAAAGTTATACTATTTCCCTGAGTTTTTCAATAATTGAGGCCAAATTCTAGACTCAGTTGCACTTATAAAACCTGACTGATTTTCTGGGAGAGTGAAATTTGCCACTTTGTTTTCACCAAAGGCAGGAAAAAGAAAGGTAATTCTAAAATACAATTTAAAAGCCAGATTCTTCTAAAAGTATCCATGATGTACAAAGATGAACTATAACTTAGATAAGTCTTATAAGACATTTTAAAAACTTCCTGATTCAAAAGCATAAGGAATCTATTGAAAATCCTACTGGAATCTGAATTTAAAGTAAAGCAAATGAAGAGAGAAATCTGAAGGAAAAAACAGAAGTTGGACGGGATAGCTTAAAAAAATTAATCAGGTTATGAACCAACGAAGAATAAAACATTTTGTTGTGTACCTCCAGGCTCACACACACAGCATGAAAGTCTACCAAGCACTGACCACACAACACAATACCACCACTAGGAGGGACTGGTGGGAGGTGTGGAGGTTGGGAGCTGTCTTGGGCACAACAACCACAAAATGGTGGGAGTTCTGTATTCTTGAAGTCAAGAGGGGGGTCAGCAAAACTGCTAAGTTGGACTTCTGGAGGGCAGACTTTGAAATACACTGGACAATGATAGAGTTCCTTGAGAGTCACTTGTGGAGGGTAAGAAGGTCCAGGAACGTTGGACACTCCTTAAGAAGGAAGTCTTAGAAGCGCAGGAGAAGGCAGTTCCCCTGCACCATAAGATAAGCCAGCAGGGAAGCAGACCTGCATGGATGAACAGGGAACATTTTCTGAGACTCCAGGAGAAAAAGAGAGTCTATCTCCTGTGAAAGAAGGGACTGCCAATTCGAAGAGAGTAGAAAGTTGTTAGGATGTGCAGGGAGAAAATAATAAAGGCAAAAGCCCAGCTTGAAATCAACATGGACACTGTAGTAAAGGAGAACAAAAAACTTCTTTACAAATATATTAACAGAAAAAGAGGAAGACTAAGGAGAATCTCTGTCCTTTACTGGGTACAGCAGGGAACATGACACTGAAGATAAGGAAAAGGCTGAGTTTCTCAATGTCTTCTTTACATCTGTCTTTAAAAATCAGACCAGTTATCTTCAGAGTACTCTACCCCCTAACCTGGAAGTCTGAGGTTGGGAGCAGAATAAATCCCCCAACATTCAGGTGGACTGCTACTACACCTGGACTGTCTCAGGTCCATGGGGCCAGATGAGATCTACCAGAGGATGCTGAGGGAGCTGATGGAGGTGATTTCCAAACTGCTTTCCACCATCAATCTGCATTCTGGTGAACTGGAAAGGTCCTAGAGGACTGGATTCTTGCCATTGTGACTCCCATCTACAAGAGCAGTTGTAAGGTAGATCTGAGGAACTACAGGTCTGTGAGCCTGACCTCCACAACAGGAAAGGTTACAGAGCAGATCATCTTGAGTGAGATAACACAGCATGCACAGGACCTGCTTGACCAACCTGATCTCTTTCCAGGATTGAGTGGCTCACCTGGTGGATGAAGGAAGGGCTGCTGACATAGTCTACTATGTATGTCTACTACTTCAGCAAAGCTTTCAATGCTGTCTCCCACAGTACTCTCCAGGAGAAGCTAGTAGCCCATAGCTTGGACAGGTACACACTTTACTGGACAAAGAACTGGCTGGATGGCCAGGCCCAGTGAGTGCTGGTGAACAGAGTTAAATCCAGCTGGCAACCAGTCACAAGTGGTGTTCCCAGGGACAGGGGTCAGTACTGGGGCCTGTCTTGTTCAGTATCTTCATTGTTGACCTGGATGAGGGCATCAAGTGCACCCACAGTACATTTGCAGATGACACCAAGTTGGGAGAAAGTGTCTATCTGCCTGGAGGTAGGAAGGCCCTACAAAGGGAACTGGACAGGCTGAATCACTAGGCTGAGACCAGTGGGACAAAGTTCAACAAGACCAAGTGCTTGGTCCTACACACTGGCCCACAACAACCCCAGGCAATGCTACAGGTTCAGGGCAAACCAGCTGGAAGACTTGTAGAAGAAACAGACCTAGGAGTGTTGATTGACATTTGGCTGAACATAAGCCAGCAGTGTGCCCAGGTAGCCAAGAAGGCCAGTAGCATCATGGCTTGTATCAGAATCAGTGTTGTCAGCATGAGCAGAGTGGTGATCCTCCCTCTGTATTCAACTCTGGTGAGGCTGCGCTTTGAGTACTGTGTTCACTGTACAGACCCTCACTACAAGAAAGACACTGAGGCCTTGGAGTGCATCCAGGTGAAGGATCTGGAGCACAAGACTTAAGGGGAGCAGCTGGGGGAGCTGGCATTATTTAGTCTGGAGAATAAGAGGATCGGGGGAGAACATATAGCTCTCTTCTACCTGAAAGGAGGTCATGGTGAGGTGGTGATCAGCCTCTTCTTGCAAGCAGCTAGTGATATGACTAGAGGAAATGGCTTCAAGTTGTGTCAGTAGAGGTTTAGGTTGGATATTAGGAAAAATTTCTTCTCTGAAAGAGTGGTCAGTGCTGGAATGGGCTGCCCAAGGAGGTGCTTGAGCATAGAGGTGTTCAAGAAATGTTTAGATATTGTACAGAAGGACATGGCTTAGTGGGAAAATATTGGTGGTAGGTGGATGGTTGGAGTAGATGATTTAGGTGGTCATTTCCAACCTTGGACAATCTACGATTCTGTATTCACTGAGACTGAAGGGTTTCCCAGATTTCATTGAAATGTACATATGGAAAGACTCAGATGACAAGACAAAAATATGAGAAGAGGCAGGTTGGAGTCACTTCCTTCTATTCTCCTGGCTGATTTTCTCGTTAATGAATTCCAGTAAACTGTGCAAAATATTTCCCACAAACGAGCTGATTTCAGAAAGAAAACTCTTCTAAAAAGAGAAAAACATTTTAAAAATTCTTTCAGCTTCTACAGAACAATTCATTTTAAAGTTTCACTTTTTTCAAGTTTGTAGTTTTAAGGAAACAATTCCTCTTTTCTTCAAGTTCTCCACTGCTCTGTAGCTCCATCTTTCACAATACAAACTTTCTTTATACCTAAGTACTTTAAAAGCAAATTTAAAGGAGCACATCCTCACTCACCTTTCAACAATGTGTGTATATCCCTTCTCCATTTCATCACTAGGATACTGCCTCTAGTTCAACACTGAATCCATAGTCATTAAAACTCTTGGACTCCTTCTGTCCAAATCTTGGAAAATCTTAAGGGTGATACAGTCCTTAATGTTTTCTAACCTTCAGATTTTTCATTTTTTGTGGCTCTATTTTCTGTGACCTCTTACACATTAAAGATTTTTCAAATGTCAGCTTCCACTTTCGATCAGCCATGTATATATTCTGATAACTAACTCCATCTTAAAACATCATCATAGTACTTCTTCTCAAACTGCCCATCACACATGGATAGAGCTCTCCATAAACACAAAGATATTTCCACAAAGATACTTCACAAATGTTTTCAAAGATCTCTTTTGCTACATTATCCACAAAAAACCTGCAAATTAAGCTCTCTTGCCTTCCTTTTACTCTCAGTAGCAAGTACAGTTTAATAAATTTCTTTGGCTCCTCATTGACTGTATTCCCTCTTATGCGTACTGATATTACCAACTTAAAATTAACTTATCTTATTTTGTGTACCACCTAACACAAGTTGACCATAGTTTCTGACTACAGTTCATAATATAGTACTGTGCAGTTAAGACTGATTAAAAAAAGGAACTGCAGCAAGGAAACAATGAGTTCAGTTTTAAGAAAGAAAAAGCAGGCCTACAATCCACTGGTATTTAGACACCTACATGTTTCAAAAAATGACAAAAGTAATCTGTCATCATCTTTAATGGACCAAAGAACCTTCTGCAACAGTAAGTTTCTCAAAATATGACTTCTCAAGGATGACACAAAAGATCAGTTACCCAATTTTGGCTCAAGCCTATGTTGGGATAGCAGAAAAAAATATTTTATAAACAGGAAAATTACTGTTTACAAGCTCTCCATGAGAATGAAAACTAAACATATACATTATACACATTTTTACATAATATATTGTTCTCTCTAAATCTTTCCCTTTAAGGAATACGCAAAAGATGAAGTGAAAGAAACATGAGAAGAAAAGAATGTGAGACAGAAAGATCGTGAGAGAGGTTACTCTCATAGTACTTTTGATATGGCTGACACAAAGAGGTAATAAAAATTCATAAGAAGTCTGTTCTTGCTCAATTTCCAGGACAAAGACATCTGGATATCTATCCAAGGCTGATTCAACATTGACATCTTTTGATCCCAAGTGCCCTATTTCTCTGTAACTGAAGGTACTGTGAAGCAACCACAGAAATGCACGTATTTCTCTGTGAGTTCTGGTGCAGTCTAATCAGAGTGGAATGGGATGAAAAACAAAAGTTAGAACAACCCTAGATACAAAACCAAAACAAAATCTCTACAGGATAAGATGGACAGTTGCCATTTGTAAGAAGATAGTATTTTATTATTTATTGAGCTCTGCATGCACAATGTAGACAGTGTTTGCCTTTGCAGTCTCAATATTAGACCTTTCAGATAATTCTATCAATACACGTAAGTAATTGAAGAAATTGGATTTTTGCTGTACAAATGAGAAATAGGAATGCTGTATGTCTAACAAACCAAGGAAAGCAACAAGGCAAAATAATGAATATTGTAAAAGAGAAAGAAGGAGATAAGGGTTTAAGAAGTATCTAGGCAAAACAAAACTAGTAACACATCTAAGCTGACCAATCATATGTTACACATTCCAAGCCTCTTTAGATTATATAGAGAAATAGTGAAAATAAATACATTTTCCACATACACATTTTTAAAGTCTAGAAGATTTGGAGCTAAGCAGTGTCTTAACAGCAGCTGATGTATGTAATTGCATTACTGTAAAATCTAACCTACTTAAAGGGAGGTAATAAACAGTGAGAAGACTAACTTCTACATGGTCTGACAGTGACAAGGTGAAGAGGAATGGTCTTAAAGTAAAAGAGGAGAGATTTAGAAAAGATGTTTGGAGGAATTTTTGTTTTTACTCCGAGTGTGTTGAGACACAGGGACAAGTTACCCAGAAAAGCTGTGGATTCCCCATCCCTGAAGGTGTTCGGGGTCAGGTTGGATGGGACTCTGGGCAACCTGATCTAGTGGGTGACAACCCTACTCATGGCAAGGGGGATGGAACTGGATAATCTTTAATTTCCTTCTCAGCCCAAGCAATTCTTTGATTCTGTGTTGATTCTACTATGGAAAAAGAGAGGCAACATTCTGCTACCTACTGCGCCAGTACAAAATAAAGAGAGATAAGCTAAAGAAAACATGACTTACATGGAACTGCTACAGAAACCTTATTCCATTTGAAGTTAATAAACAAAGAGGTATTCACTCATCTTGATTTCATGCTACTGGTATGCTATTCATTTTTTGTGCAGATGCTTAAACTCATGAAGCTAAGAATTTCATAGTTATTTTACCTCATGTCACATTCCCCAAACTGATTTAAAAATAGGTGTACAATCAATAACTATAAAGGGGTTAGACTTCATAAGATTATCACAGTGGAAAGATAATCAAAAAAAAATGGAAATACTCACTGGTATCATGGGCCTATGGTAAAAACATCACAAGGAACAATCTCCAAAAAGAAAACCGTCCTCAGTGCTAGACAGCCCTTAAATGGGATCTAGGAGAGGTGGAGCCAGGCCCCACCCCTTCTGGTCACACAGCTGAATTGCCTTCACCTGTGCTCCTGTGGGTGACTCATTGCTTGCCTCAAGTGGTCAATCAGAGGTTCAGGCCGGGATCAACAGTCCCCATACAGTTTATGTTGCCACAAAACTTTTTGGACAAGCAGAGATTGGGTTTCTCTCTGGCTTACACATAAGCACAGTTATTAACTACATTTAGGTTGCCAAATTTAAAATCGATGAAATCAGAAAGAACACAACTTTGGGAACAGATGCCCATTCGAGTTCACAAAGCATTTTTCCTTTTTTTCCTGTGTGCATGTTTTACTCATATATTTTTCTAGAAAGGGAAGTCACAGAGGGAACCCATACAAAAGTTCACAATGTCCCTTTCTGATTTATTATTACTGCCATGTAAGTGTAGTTACACTCTAATGCAATCCCTTTTCAGAGAATACGTGAAGTGTTTGTTAATAGAGCTGTGGCCTCAAAAGGATGTCCTGGATCTGGAATATTTCCACAGGATAGCTTCCAGCTGACAGTGGTCTGATTTCTGAAGGAAGTGGTAAAATCTAAGTCATAGCAGTTGTTTAAACTTGCACTGGCAGCATCTTACAGAAATGATTACTAATGCTGGTAGAAAGATGGAATTGATTATTTAATAAGTATATCCAGCTGTTTTTCCTAGTTCTTTCAGCTAACATGTTTGAAAATGGAATACTACAAAAAGATTTGCTCTAGATCCTATAAATCAAAATCCAGGAAATAAGTAAGAATAAGAGATCATGAATGTTCCCAAGTATGGTTATGTGCTTCAGTCACAGACACAGATTCAGAACAGAAAGCTTTCACAATGGTAAGTTACTGTTTAAAGTTCCAAGTAACAAATATACTTTCAAATATAAATGCAACTAATGAAAGGAAGTGCATCTGATAAACAGTTTATGTCCATCTGGACACGGGTCTGGACACCCTGCTTTAGGTGGTCCTGCTGGGGTAGGGTGGTGGACTGGATGACTACCAGGAGACCTTTCCAAGGTCAGCCATTCTGTGAATCCATGTGCATAGAAGTGGACTTCCACCTACCTATTGTATCTGGGAATGTAACTCTTGTCAACAAGTTCCTCTTTGATGGTCCAAATACTAAAGAAATAAAGAGACTTCTCAGTCACTTACATATATTAAGATGATAGACAGAATTTGAAAATCGTGTGTCATCTAAACAGTACATGAGGAAAGGTAAAGTGAAAATTACAGCTTTTGTGCTGAGAGATGAAAATTATTGCTAATAAAACCTCACATACATATATATAGAAATATGCTTCTTCAAGAAACCATGGCAAAATAAGTTAGTTCTGCCACACTATCCATTTTCTCTATACTGAGACTTCTCTCTCTTTAGAACTCTCATTCTCACATCAGGATGCAATTGCAACATGGTATGTATGCAACAATTATTCTCATAAGCTAAGGCCTGGCAAATGTTTATCTATGCACATTACTTTGCTAATAGCTGCATGTATTTAATTTCATCTACCCAACCATAAGAACTTTAAAGGCCAGATCCCAACCATAGCAATACCGAGGCAGACTTAAAACTGACAGTGCCTGTAAGTAGACAATATCATGCATTCATCATTTTGCATCCCTCTTTCCCATTCCTTGAAGGTTGTAAGTTATGGAGCTAGAATCAGGACTTTTTATGAGTTAGTAGACACACCTAGCAAAATGCTTTTTCACACCAAGTTGGACACTGAACAAATACATTCTTATACAAAGTAGGAACATGTTAATAAAGATGGCTGAAGGCAGAAAGGAAGGTATTCAAATCATCACCTTTTGGTGCCTTGGTGCCTTAAGAAGCAAGTTTGCCTTTACTGTAGATGATGAGATCTCTTCCCAGGGACTGGATAAGATTCTAGATGGATGGCCCTTCCAGCTTACATGTGTCAAGTACATTACATGAATACCAACATCTCTATTCACTCATTGTCTACATTTAAATGCTGTGAAAATGCTTTCCTCAGTCACACAAATGAGAATGTTAGGTATGCCACCATAGAGAAGAGAATATCTCATGAAGAGAACAGATAATCTTTAAATACAGACTGAAGTAACAACAAGAACATGCATTTTGAAATCAAGCACAGAAACTCACTATTGCTTTGTGCAAAGACATTAGAACTTCCCTGTATCCTTTGGATATACTCCTATCCACTGCTGCATCTCAACACTGCATTTATCTCATTTGTCTCAGACTGATGGCTTGTAGCCTGATGTTCACTAAGTACTGCTTGCTTTTTTTCCTCCTTTTCTTTTTTTTCTTTTCTTGCCTCCCCCCACCCCCACTCCCTTTTTCTGGGGGGTCATTTATGACTGTCTTGGTTTCCAACAGAAACTTCTGTGCAGTTTCTATTATTCATAGTCAAGAAAGAAAGAATCAATCTGGCAGAAACAGGTGAAGTAGATAGTTGGTTCCAATTTAAGCTCTTGTATTTACTAGCCTGGCAAAATAAAATCCTTAAGATAAATTGTTCCTTCCTTTCTAAACAACAGTGAGGAAGAAAAATGACCTAAATTAAATAAAATGTTGGCACAAGAGTAATTTTATTCAATTAAACCCTAAATAAATTTAGGCCAAAAATTGTAAGAATTTGTTTTGGAATACTTTTTCATCAGGAAGTATGAGGAGCAAGAAATCTAACTGTTTTCAAGGAGTACCACTAATAAATTCTTGTAACACACTAAAAAATAGGGGTTTTTTTTGTGACAGCAAAGCCTGATTGCAGTCATACAGAGATTCTGGATTCTCTCCTAAGATAAATAAAAGCTATGTAAATGAGAAAAAAAGTATATAACTCACATTAAAAAGAACAACAAATTCACAACAAAACTTAGGAGCAGAAATCAATTTCTGCTGGCAACCGGAACTACAGGAATTGAAGTTAAGGCCCAAGTAATCCATCACAAGCTATGATATTACTCATTCAAGAAGCACAGAATAAATATTTATTTTATTTTAATTATGTTTAGGCAGTAAAGAAACAGGCAAAGATTGTAACAAACCACTGTTTTAATAAGAAGACCTAAAGGACAAGAAGAGAAAAAGATGTGTTAACTTCCATACCTCCAAGGTGAATAAGCAGTATTTTTCAGAGAAAAGCATGATTATTGAGCTTTCTAAGTGAATTTGGCATTTGCTAAAACAAACGAACAAACAAACAAAAAACACAAAAACTGGACATGTAGAAAAACAAATTACTCACAGCAGTTAAATCAGGGATATACTAAAACCTATTAATTTACAGGCACGACAAAGTCTATGGTCTGGATTCATCAGTGCTGTGCTCTGGAAAATATGTTTAAATAGTATTACTGGAAATAGAAAGCAACTCCATATAAATTAAGACAATTTCACTGGCTGTCAACATTGGCTCATTCCTAAAACTTGATAATCCACACATTTTTTAATCCAAGAAGCTCCTTTAGCCTGGTAATGCCAGAATGCTGTAAGAATAGCCATCCCTGTGGCACTTCCATCAAAGACAGAACATACAAGTGCCAGAAAACTCTTAAGACTGATCTGAGGCTTGCAGATCCAAGACTGGCCCCAAGACTGTCTGCTCTCAAGTGCAGACTTCGGTAGTCTTTCTTTAGAAAACTTGCAATGAGACTAATGAACTCTACAATTTAGAAATAAATCTGAATAACAATATGCACACGTGTACACAGGTTTATCAAACTGTGCGTGTGCACCATGTTGGTAAACATGCTCTCAATACAAGAGAGGAACTACAAACAGCAAAGCATGCCAACTGAAAGAGCAAATAGGCAAACATGCAAACTGATGCTTTCAAAGGATGCAACATTTACATTTTCTGTAAATCTGTTCTTATGTTGAAAGATTTTTACTTGGCTGCATATAACATCATCTTTATAATTCTGAAGCAGAAAAGAATTAAGATTTTCGATTAATATCGGTTCTTCAGAGATTTTCATTAGGATGACTTTACATTTTGTTTTGAATTTTCCATAATTTCAGATATTTAATTTACTGATTGCACAAATAACTCATAATTCATATTAATGCATATACCGATACACTGATGAGATTCTGGCTTTTGTATGAAGCTTTCAAGTTACGGAGAACAGTCTGAACAAGAAGATCTGCAAGCTTCATTCAATGAGAGCAAATTATATTCAGCCACCCCTTTTCCCTCATTCCTAATCAACAATGATGCAGTCTGAGATAAAAAATGGTGACAGCTAAAAAGAAAATAAAATAATGAAATGGAGATATTCATATTCCTTTGTAATTACTTTGCGGATCTCCCTCAAACTCACTGCAGATGATTTAGGTCTCCTTATGGCACTGTGCACAACTATTTCTATATCCAAGTAAGCATCACTGAAAAAAATCCTTTTAATAAATTACTGTCACTCAAATTGCATTCCATGTGTCATAATTACTCTTTCATTTTTTAGTAAGTCTCACAATATCATCTTTTCTCTGCATCTAGGGCAATGCCATCACAAGATGGGCTAACCTGGAATATGAATCTAGGTATGGAAACTGCACACATGGGATACGTGTAGTGTTACAGTCATTATAAATGTTATCAATAACACAGTAAGGTAGTATTTCAAAACACAGTGGAGATGTGAGACACTATCTGTTATGAAGGCATGGACCAGTTAGACCAAATCCTTTTGTGCTGGTCTTATAAATAGCAACAAAAAAGGGAATATTTGCCCAAAATGTACAGTGCACATAACATTTCCATAAAAATAAATAAATAAATACAATTTAAAATAACAATAATTGAATAAAAACTCAGAAGTGGAATAAAACCAAATTCCTACAGTTCAGATATTTTTGAGACAGCAGGTATCTGAAATCATAACTTTGATAGTCCTTTAAAAATGGTGCTCATTATGCCTGTAGGGCTGGTGTCAGCTTCCACTTATCTTAAATGCTGTGAATGGTCATCACCAGAAAACAAGCACATTTCTTTAATTAAAACTGAATTAATAGCAAATAAATGGAGGCAACCTAATTAGCACTGGAAATGTGCAAAGAAATGCTTTCAGTGTGCCCCATCCCCACTCTGCAATAGGGCTGCAACCAGTAAAGAGGAAGCTTCATGGTTCTGATTAAATGTCAGAAAAAACAGGCACTGTGACTGTAGAAGTTATGACTGTTGGACTTGCTGTCTCTTTGTTAATGCAGCCAGCAACTTTAGTACCTCTTCACGGGAAAACTCCTTCTGTACAAAGCATTCTGGTACAGTCACAGGATCACAGACTCTTACATGGCTGTTTTTGACTGAAAATTTTGAAACTTCGTATTGGCTTTCAGGCCCCTGTGACTAGGTAAAGAAGCTAGAAAGAATAATCCGTCTTCACCAGGTTCAATCAAGATGCTGGTTTGAATTTAAACTTAAGTCTAAATCAGGATAACAATGTAACATATCAATCTGACTTCCTCTAAAAAGCAATTTTGGAATAGTGTGAGATTTAAATCACTCTAGGTGAAATCCTAGGTTCACTGAGAGACAATTTTCCAAGATACTTCAAAGCAGTCAGTCACGTTTTCATTCCCTATATGCTTCAGGTATTTTATTCAGAGGAGGAGGATGCCTTTAAAGTTTAAAAAAATGCTTCCTTTACTTAAATCTAAAGCAAGAAAAATGCTAAAAGTATACCAATTCTTCACTCATAAATAGGGAAGAAAACATTCGGAATGTCACTTTAAAGAGAATAAACAGACTTCATATTAATGGGTCATATTTGGCAACAACAAATTGCAGCATGCCTTCCCATTCCTCTTTCTTCTTTTATAACTATTATTTATTGCCATTACTGGGATGTGTTCTATAATTGGATTCTGGCAGAGATCAATGGAAAGAGAAAAATCTTTCCAATCTGATTCAAAATAGGATATACTTTGTAAAATACGCATGTAAAGAGTAGAAGATTACCTCCTTGCTCCCCAGTATTTATTCAAAACATTGAGACATTTTAGTCCAGAGTGATTTGAAGCCTGCAGTTTCTGAGGTTGTTTTTATGAACTGTGTGATTTGGGGTTAGGGTAATTTATTTCCTGTTTGTTGACTTGTTCTAATTGATTTTGGTCTAGAAAGTGGCAGGTTCCTTTCAAGAAACACTTTGAACTAAACTTTCTTCTAATCAAAGAGTCAGACGTAAAATGAATCTGCTGTTCTACAGCCAGAGTTAACAGATGAAAATCAGTTGAGGGCTAATTAGGCATGAAACAACTATTCTGCTTCAGTGTCTGTTCAGGAAGTATACTGAAACAATTATGAAAAAATGAGAAAAGCATAAGAAAAAAAGCATAACATAATAACAAACAAAAATAAATAAAGAATAGCATGAAGAAAGGATAAAGCTTCACCTTCTGTTTTGAATATGGTCTTTCAGAGTTGAAGGACTTTTCAGCCAACTGATTCCAATATAACTAGTGAAGCTGAGGAATACCAGCACATTCAGATACTCTTTATCAAAGTAGTTGCTGTTTGGACCTAAGGCTAACCAGGACATCAGATAATTTCATGGCAGGGAAGTTGGAATTAGATGATCTTTAAGGTCCCTTCCAACCTTTGCCATTCTATTACTCTGTGATAATGGAATAAGGAAGAAAAGTATGAGGAAAAGTCAAACTGTTCAGAACAGAAAGCTGGAAATTTTGATTTAAAGCATCAAATGGTTTCAGTGCTTTTCCCTTTACATACAGCTTAAGTTATAGCATCTGCCAGCACAGGTTCCCTAGTATTATCAGTCACTTAATGAATCAGAAGCACAAATCTGTAGTTTTGATGTAAAGACCATTCATACATTCTCTGAGGGTTGTAGCGCTCTTATAGCAACAAACTGATGCCTACTTTGGAAGGAATTCTGCCTCTGAAGACTACTCCACCCCTCAGCTGTTTGTTTGTCACTACCAACTTGTCTCTTCAAAAGAGGCCTACCCAAGCATCTCTTTATTTGCTTCAGGCCAACCCAGCTGTCCTAGTTTAATATGTAGGCACAGGCTCCTAACAGAGCTTTGGGGAGGTGACATGTTCTAATTGTGGACAAGAAATGGATGGGCAACAGCATCTTAAATATGGACAACTAAATTCAAAAGATCTGTTTAGCTACTATCTGAACTAAGAGGGAAGTACCATTTTACTTCAAAGTAATCAAAAAGCAGATTCTGTATTCCAGTCCCTCCAAATGAGCCCCAAAAGAATACCACAAAATTCAAAAAATGTTCCAGTTTCTGTGCATGGATTTTTTTTTCTAGTGCCAGACATTTTTAGTCTTATTTTAAAAGCTTAGTACCAGATTGTTTTCATTAAGTGGTTGCAAACATTTGTCAACCATTTTAGTAAAAAAAAATCTCAAATCTTTATTGAAAAAAGCCACAGCACTGCCACTGAGAATTTCATATGCCTCTACAGTACTGTTACATACAGAAGAGTATATTTTTAAAAAATATTGATAGTTTAAATTCCTCTGTGTGTTTGTAATTGTGTTTGTTCCAGACCTGCTTTTCATTAAGGAATATTGTGATTTCTGTAAGAAATACAAGTCTCCCGCTCGGTCTATGGGTTTTCATTTAAGTGATTTGACAGTAGTTAAATCAGAGACCAAAAAGTGGTGTGCTCTACCAGAAGTCAAAAACTTCTTAGTTAATATCACTTCATATCCAGTGTCCTAAATGTAAACTGTCATCTCTGAAAGTATTACTCATTCACCTTCCTGACCACCTTCCTGTCCACTTGAGATGCTTCGTCAAGTACTGTGGCATCTGACAGAACCACAAGGTGACAATGGAGGATAAGATGTACAATCTTATACAAGAAAATAGTCTGAATCTGAGTCTCAACACTTTGATATAAGTTGCCAAACATATCTGTTCAAACTAGCATTTCTTAATATACCAAATCATACCAACCCTTCAAGGCAAAAGGAATTAAAATATCAGCTCCTATTTACCTTTAAAAAGAACCCTAAAACTTTGTTTCATGTTAAGACACCTCCTTTTTTAGGGTGGGTACTTATATCTACAGACAGTATTATAATAAGAGTAATAATTAATTAAAATTTTTAAAAAACACAACAATTGAAAATTTGAACTATTTAGAAAATTGCAGAGACTAGGTTTGTGACTATCTGGAGGCAACAATTATTGTTACTATCTCTAGAGGGTACTCGGCCCAGACACGTCTATTAATACCAGACTTATTAGGTCTTGACAGTTTATAGGACATCTGTTTGTTTCATTTCCCTTTAGTCTCGCCAAATGCTAGCAGCTAAAATCATAAAGACTTTTTTCCTATTTTTGCATAACTTGAAAGACTTTTTAGCATATATGAATTTTGACAACAAACAAAATCTTTTAGTGTTCTGTATCTGATATATGTGTACAGGCATGTGTATTTAAAGAACTGCAAAGGTGAGTAAATTTATTTAATCTGAAAGTGCAGTTAGAGGAGCTAATAAACACTCAATAACTTGAACTAAAAAAGGTTGCAGACACCAAAATATCTCGGTAGCAGCTCATCTAAACCAACCCTCCTCCTCAGTTCAATATACTGCAAAATTAAAAAAAAAAACAAACAAAAAACAAAACAAAACAAAAAAAAAGCATTATTAAATTTGAGGAAAAAATTGTTTTTGGTATGGCCTTCCCAATTTTTTCACTTACTAACATTAGTTGAAGAGAGGAAGTCAAAACACAGATCCTGATCCAATTAAAGCTCAGCCAATGGTGTAAAGTAGAGGTTCCAAGTTAAACTAGAAGCAGTCTTTTAGTCCATCTTGTGTTTTGCCAGACCACTACAGTATTCTAAATCTAAATTTTAAAAAAATAACACATTTTTTCCCATATTGTTACTGTTCTTCTAAAGCTTTTATTGTTCTTGGCCATTATTTCAAAAGTAATACTGCACATGAGATTTGAATTGCACCAACTGAAAAAACAGGCGATAGCTACTTGGATCTTATAAATCAATTACAGGCACTTGCTGATGCTTTCATTCAGATATTTTTCTGTGAATACTTGTCAAATACCTAAACTATTTAACTTACAAGAATCCAGCCTTATCCATTTGTTTGATCTTCATACAACTCTATAATTGTTCAGATGTTTCAAACAACCTTATCTTTGATTATAAATTACACATGAACAATATAATTTTGTACAAATGTTCACATTACTTGCAATTACTAAACAGAAAGAAAATGAAATATACTTGAAATGATGCACATTCACAGAGCCAATACTTAAGTGTATTATCACAGTTTAAGGCCTGCTTAGAAACAGATTTCCTCAAATATTTTCATTCCCTGGGAACTCATTTTCAAAAAAATACTTCAGAATACAGATTATTTCAAAATCTAAATTTGATTTTCAACTAACTTCCAAAAGTTATTGAAAATGTACTGTCAAAATTATTATAGCCACTGGTTA
>JAOWBP010002392.1:11605629-11618269 GCA_028571105.1 Tragopan temminckii
TAAAATGCTAACCTTGAGAATAACCACTTGTCATGTACTTGATCAAATACTGAATGACTTCTCTACTGCTTTTTTCCTTCTATAAAGGCCTGATTCTACTGAATCTACTGAATAGAACTATGTTGTACTAGTGGGTCATTAGAACATCTAATTTTAATGTGGTCAAAAGATAGGGAAACAAAGTTACTTTCTCCAAAAGACAACAAGTTTGAGTAATGATTGGCTACGGAAAAGTTACAGGCCATGATTTAATTTACACATGCCCCTTGATTTCATTTCCCAAGGCCCACAGTACATTTTCTTTTTCAATTGTGATTAGATACCATTAAGGTAAAAAACTTCCAAAACATTCCAAAAACAAATCGAGGTTACAGCTGAAAACATAAGCTTACAGCATTAATGAGGCTAACAATGAAAGGCTAATTAGAGTTCAGGAACTATTCCTTATAAAAGAATGGTGAAATCATGGAGGTGTTGTAAAAAAACCATCAGAAATTATTCAGAGGCCTTACAGATCTCAGAAATGACACCGAAGAAGCCACTTCAATATTATGTCCAAGTTTTGAAATACAGATGATGTATCAGTTATTCACAAGCTCTTTAGCTTTGCAAAGAAAGATATAACATAAACCTATTAATCAAAGTTTCAGCCAGACATAGCAAATAAAAATAAATTACACATGAGAGAATTGACTATAAGAAATCACCAAGGAAAGGTGAAGGTGTGTTGCTTTTAATTTTCTCAGGTCAAGACAAGATGCCCTCTGTAAGACATGCTTTAAACAAGTTATAGGTAGGTAGGAGTGCAAAGTATTTAGTTTTACGTATAGATACTTCATGATGCAATAATCCCTTGTCCTTAAATACTGTGCATCTTTGAATACAAGTAGCAGGATCCATGAAAAGCAAGCTGGAATAAACAGATAAGAATAGAAGAAAAGAAAAGAGAGGAAACAGAGAGGAGAGAGCAACTAAAGGGCACGATATACTGAAGTTGACAGCACATGCATGAGCATTACAAAACAAAACAAAGAAGCCACAGCACTAAACATGGAGAAGGAAATGACCTGGAAAAGAGCTGAACAATTTAGACAAGGTTGGAAAGAAAAAGGAAACAAACAAAAGATGAAACATGAACATAGATTTTAGATTGAGGAATTAAATTTATTTCAGTTCCCTAACAGACATCCTATATTATCATTTTTTTTTAATGTGAGGGAAATAAACCCTGCGGTATTTTCCCATTCCTAATTATGGGATCTTTGTGCCTCAACAAAGATTATGCAAATAATAAAACTTACAGAACACCCTCTTGAAATGTTTTACTACCACTATTTTTCAAATCACTCTTACAGCAATGAGCAGAGACCAAGTAATTGCAGGCTAATACACATTCAGGAAATTGTGATCTAATTAGTAAGCTTCTTATCCTTTAGCTTAAACCATTCGTAACATTTTTCAGTCAGCAGTTCCTCATTATTTGAGACGTGAATTGAAAAAAAAGAAGACGAAATGTATGATCCAAACCCTTGCTGCTGTGCACACTGATCTGTTCAAAGCAGACATAACTTGAAGAGAACAGGTATTAAAAAAAAAAAGGAAGAAAGAAAAGAATTAGATTCATGATTTACAACTTCTTTGTATTCATTCAGATAGTTGTGCAGGCAACACAGCACAAAAATGTATTTCTTATTTGAAAAAAAAAAAATGTAGTCCACAGTCTCATATTTAAGAACATCATTCAAGAATGATGGGATAGTACCATGCATTTGTATAGCTGACTGAACTGATTACAAGGTTGCCAGTTAGCAAAGAACAAAATGCAAATTTGCCGTTATATTTCCGGAGTTTGCTTAGTACAAATACTGAGTATTTTTGTGAATACTCCAAAGAATATTCCGTTTAGTAATTAACGTTAAAATTCGATATTTGATAAAGTGAAATATAGAAAGATCACTAATTATTTCAAATTTAATTTGTATTTCAATATAAATATGTGAGAAGATCTGATGATGAGAATTATTTTCTTAATTACTCTAGTGTAGTTTGTTTCAATACTCTTGGAATACCATTCTGATAGGCTTCCTCTATGTGAGTAAACTATTGTCTCCTTCCTGAGATCTTTTAGGAGATAAAAGTGAAGACCTCTAAATGTATTCTTAATTTGCAAATCCACAATACATTAGTTTGCTTTAGTATGTTCAAAATCTTCACAAACACCCTTCAATTAAAATGTTGCACTAAGAACCTGTTTCTAGTGCACCTGTGACTGTGCTGTATATGATCTTACTATAACTATCAAGTTACGAATTCAAATCTGTTTACTGCAGCATTTTAACATATACTTTCCAGTAATGTTCTGCAATAATGCCTTCTGAAGATTTTAGAAGGGCCTGATCTTGTATTTCTGCATCTTTTCCTTCTAACGTAAAGAATACATGGGATTTAATTCATGCGTTTCATCCTGATAATGAGTACAATTCCAAAAAAAAAAAAAGGGGGGGGGGGAAAGGGTGGTGATATAGGAAATCAGAAGAAATGCTGTGTATGTGAGTCTACAATTCTAATCAAGTATTTTGATTAGAGGAGAGGTATGGTTGCCATTAATAACAAATTTTTTACTGATATCATAAGCCTGGTTCTACATACTTACCAGTTTTATCTCATCAGAAGGTCTTCACTACTTCCATTTCAGAAATTCAAACTCCAGCCATTCTCAGTACAAGGCATCTTAATCCAGAGTTCTCAGCTACTCCTTTCCTTAAACCCCTGCCATTCTTGAGCCCATATCAACACTCTCCTCAGCTAAAGACTAGTTCTACAAGAAGCCCATGTAGTGTTGTAATTCAAAATGATAAAGTGCTATCACTTAGTGAAAATAAAACACAGTTTAGAAATTGTGAAATTGCCAATGACAGAACACTCTCCCAAATGCTTCTCAGATTATTGCAAAAACAAAACTGATGTTTGTTCTTTCCACAACCTTTAGATAGTTATCTTTGCTAAATTTCTGGAAATGCTAAGTAACTTGTTTGCTGCAGCTATGGGTAGATAACAATCAAATCCTCTACTGAAAATTTAATTTATGCACTCTGTATGTACTCTGTATTACATTCCCATCAGTCTTCTCTCAATAATTTTTGAACCTTTTGATCAGAGTTGACAGAGAGGTTGAGGCTTCAAAGCCAATAAATTCCTACAAAACCCTTGAAATCTGGCAGAGAAGTAGAAGAGAAATACCCGCTCTGTTCCCAGAATGGGGGGAAAGCTGCAGCCTGTAACAAGAAACCAGCATGTGAGGGACAGGAAAGGTAAAAAGGGGAAGAGAAAAAGGGAGGAATGCTTTAAGTGCACTTGCTATATCTGAAACTTATTAGAGTTCTTACTTTTTATCTGAGTTTCAAGCTATGAGTTGCATTCATACAGCAAAGCAGGTTTCAGTAATTCCAGTCTTTTTTTTTTGTTGTTATGTTTTGCTTTTTTTGTTTGTTTGTTTTCTGTTTTTTGTTTTTTGTTTTTTTTTTTTTTTTTTAAACAGAAACTTAGTATCTAGGGGATTAAGTTGTGGAGAAAATTGTTACTTTTGGCATGGGCACCCTTAGCCACACTCTTCATCTTCTCATAAGAAAGGTAATGCAGGGGCTGAGATTACTGCCAGAAGGCTCTAACTCCGTTGTAGTCTAAGGCCAATATAGAATGTGCCTCATAAAAACAGTATTTTTAGCACTAAATAGTGTAAATAAATACATTTTCATGCGATGAAGACTGTTTTCACAATATTTCACTGCATGCCAAGCTGACCACTTTAGACAGGACTGCTGTTAAAGTTGAGGTAGCTGAAGATTATAGTTGCCTCATATTTTTTATAATAGATACTTCATTAGAAACAAATTGTTTTCTGCTGTTACAGCACCTAAGCTAGCATAAAATACAGTTTGTCCTCACAGACCTTGCCTACTGTAATTAGTAACCTTAAGAACAGTCCATATAGCAGAATGCCATACAATCATGTGCCTTAGCCTAACAATTACATCCAACTCTCTACTATCCACCCCCCGATGCGCTCTACTGGTTGTCCTGGGTGGCTTGACAGCAGAGTCCTTGGAGCAGGCAAGAAGAACAAGCAATACAAAGCTTTAGGATTTTACTTCATATATCAAACTGAAGCAAGATGTTTGAATTTGAGGAAGAATAAATATTGGAAATTAATGCCTGTCTCTTGCAGGTATAGAGCAGTTGCCTCCTGGAGCCGTGTTCAGGGAATTGGAATCCCTATGATCACTGCTATTGAAATTTTCTCCATTTGGCTTCTGTCTTTCATACTGGCTATTCCAGAAGCCATTGGTTTTGCTGTGGTACCTTTCAGATACAAGGATGAAAGTTATGTTACCTGCATGCTCAACCCTACAAATAAGTTTATGTTGGTAAGTAACACCCTTTCCTCTCTTTTTTGAATCCACTGTGTATAAATTAGACACTTAAGATACACTTCATTAATCTGTTAAGGTGGAAAACATATTCTAATATGTACCGTTGCAAAGAAGAACTTCAGTGTACAGGTATCAGTCTCTACTTTCATTTAGAAAGTACAGAATGTGACTTAAAACATCATTCACTGCTAAGGATTCTTAATAAAGGAATCTGCAATTTGGACCTGATTATAGAACAATCAAGAATGTAGTCACAGCCCTAGGATGCATTGTGTTTTCAGGTATATCACTTTAAAGCTCTAGCTTATTTTTTCCTATTTGAAACACTTGTCCAAAATCAGAGAATAATTCCTTCATTTATCAGAAATTACAGTTATGAAATTGACAGACACATATCCAACCTAGGTAGCTGTGGCACTGTCAGCTGTCACCTAAGCACTGCAACTCAAGAGCAAGAGAAATGCCTGAGTACACACCAGGATACTTTGGCAAATTTCATAACCCTCAGCCTTTGTGCTACTGTACTTTTCCATTTGCAAATATCCACATTAGCTTGTTCAAAGCAAGTCAGGAGACCAGTCACTACAGAGTTAACCTGTCTTTACTGCACAGAGGGATAGTGATTTTCTGCTTGGTCTTACCCTCAGAAAAAGGAAAAGAAACATCTGCTTCCCTGTGAACCCAAGGAAGGGCCATCCTTCATTCACAGATTAATTGAAAAAAAAAAAAAAAGGTAGAAAAAAAGAATTTGTTCCATTTTGTTGCAGATAACGCAAGATCTTGAAGGAAACTCCACAGTTTTCCTGACCCAGAATTTTTCAGGACAGAAAACTGTTTTATGTTTTCAAATGCCTGTTACTTCTACTTCTACTGGATCTTGGGCTAGATCCAATGTAATCTCACATGGCTTGGGTTAGAATTGAGAAGGGTGAGGCAAATGAAGTGAGGACACGTAGAAAATAAGGGTGTGGGATTTGTGTTTGTCAGTAGAATATCATCAACTTCGGCAGGGTTACACAGGCTGCAGGGATAGCAGTCAGAAACAAGAGCAAGAGAAAATAAAAGAGAATCCTTAATGGAAATAATAGTTGAAGAGGAAGTGAAACTGTCCAGGACTTCCAGTGTATTTCTCAACTGCACAGACAACATGGCTTGCAGATAGTTCAAAGTATGCTTTACGAAATGCAATGTAAGTCTGTTCATTTTTAATAGCAACTTTTCTCCACAACTGTGGTTGGACAGTCTGTACTTCCTCTCTTCCATTTTTCTCATCCTGTTTCTCCAAAGCACAGTAGTTCAGGTTCCACATAGGCACAGTAATGATTATTTTTCTGTTCTTAATGTAGTCAGTAGAACGACTTGGTTTGTTTTGTATATTGATGGTAATTAGTATCTTATTTGCTCAGAATAATTCAAATATCTAAATCACTCCATGCCAATTTGATTTTTTTAACGATATAAATCAGCATTTAGGTTCAAGCTGAGAATAATTGCTGGATACATCAGTCAAAAAGAGCATTGTGTTTCAATGTATTACAAGCAAGTACAAACGAGATTAAAATGGAAATATTTTAACCTTAAATATGTTCATTAGTACAAACATCAAATAAGCAATTACTGAGCTTCGGGAAAGGTTTATGATTAACTTTTATTCTGAATCAGGTAATTTCTTCAATTTTAAAACTATTCTTGAAGGACTAGAAAAGTTCATGCTAGACCATGATTCCCTAGAGGCTGAGTGCACTAGGAAACTTGTTTAAAATGCACATTTCCTGTAGAAAACTAGTTCCATGTGGGCTTTCAAGACAAACAAAAGAATGTCTAGTTCTCTTAAATCAACCCAGTTTTGTGCTTTGATGTAAGCTTTGAGAAAGTCTGATTCCATAATTAACCATTTGCAGACATTTTTGTGTAGGACTTGAAACTTCATAGTCAGATTTTCGTACAGAATTTGTGTATAGGGTTGTGAAACAGGACTGTGAATGCATTGACTGACATGCAATACTCAAGAAAGCTGGTTAACAAGTGACAAAACTTTTTTCTTTTAAACGTAGTGTGGATTCACACAGTATGCATTTTACTTACTGCCCAACAAATATGCTTCTAGTCTAACCCATAGGAATTTTCCACAGAACAGGCAATTGCTCCATGTATTTGTAATCCTTTTCTCTGCAGGAGGAGTGGTAATTAGATTTCCCTCAGTACATACTCTTAAAATATGAGGCATTTTGCTTTCTGCTGGCAAAAGCTCAGGTCCCAGCTGGGAAAATGCAGCCCTAGGAGCGTGTAACTATGCATTAGACTGCAGCCCCTCCTCGTGCAGGGATGAGGTTACAATAAGGAGGAAGAAACAAGCTAATGAGCACAGTTCAAGATGCCTCTGGAGTAGGGCTGTGGCCTAGATACCATAGCGTACTCTTAACTAGCAACCTTAGTAAGCAGCTAACTGTTGGGTTTAGAGAGAGACAAATAAAAACCATTTCCTCTTTCCTCAGTAAATCAACTCTCTGATGTAACGAAAGCAGATTAAGAAATGAACACTATTAAATGCTAGACTATTGCATTGCATTTGTTTCCTTCATTTCTCAAAGCTTAGTGCCTTTCAGTTTTAAATGTAAACAAGATGTCAAAGTTTGACTTCTTCAAACAGGATCTGTATAATCCTCAGTTATTAGCATTTTGACATTTGGTGTGGGAACCATGATGTTACAAGAGCACATCCGCTAGGAATAAACAAGCTTGAGGAAAGATTAGGAGAAAGAAGGTTCCCTTTTACACATATCCATCTCAGTGACTAATAACGTAGAGACAGGAAGTCTTTAAAGTGTCATATTTCAGTGCACAATTTTGGCTGTACATGAAGTTAAAGAATTCAGATACAATATTGTTTTTAGCCTGAAAATATCACTACCTACAGAACATAATAATTTTAAGTATTTTATCATATATATTATTTCCCATAATGCATAAATGTATTAACTTAAAACACAACTAGCATTTAAATTACACAGGAAAGTATGGATACTCTATCAGTTCCTTCAGGGTCCTGTCACAAAAGTCAAATGGTATGAAAGGCACATAAAGGGTTAAAAGTAACTGTACCAATAGAAGACACCAGTCCTAAGCTTTGCATATATCAAACACCTACGAAGAGGCTTCTATCAGCCCTACGTATAAACAAACCAACTACCAGTCTTTTCACTGATAAGGAAAGGTGGCTGAAGTTACAAGGCATTTTGAATTTTCCTTTTTTGGAGTAAGAGCAGAAGCTGCAGAGGTAAATGGCATTTCCTGAGACAGACGTTTAGAGATATTTGTTATCTCAGACTGAGGGTCTATATTTTGGCTTGTACATCACACTGAAGTTGGAGCTGAACTCCTTTTCTTTTATAAGTATAAAGCTTCAGAAAACACAATCAAAATTCATTTCTTCCCATACAAGACAGATCGCAACAAGAGTATAGGCAGATTGTCACTGAGGTGAAATAAATGTTTACAATGCCACAGTTCACACATTGATGTTGGTCCAAAGTATGTCCTGATAAGAAAATAGTAAGAAAGTTTACATAATTTAGGATCGTTTACAAATAGACACAAGCATACTAACTTTCCATTCTCCATATCTTTGTGGTACTTTGTATTGAATCATATAAAAATACCTTCTCTTTACCTTATCCACAGTTTTACAAAGATGCAAAGGATTGGTGGCTGTTTGGTTTCTATTTCTGCATGCCACTGGCATGTACTGCCATCTTCTATACGCTAATGACGTGTGAAATGTTAAACAGAAGGAACAGCAACTTGAGAATTGCTCTCAGTGAACACCTTAAGCAGGTAAATATTAGGACCACCAATGTTTGAAAATACTATTTTTCTGTCTTTGGGTTAATTTAGAAATGTTTGTTTGAATACACTAAATTACAGAAATAGGAAGTGAGGATGCAGGCTATTTCTGATGTTAAGTATTCAGTCCATCCTGGAACATCAGACTAAATTATAACATAAGGAGATACTAAAGGCAGCTCAAGAAAGTAATTGGTTTATTTCTTTTCTTAAAGAGTGATGCAACAGGATACCAAAAGATAAAATAATGTATCATGGAGAATGACATCCTGACAAGATACATTGTACAATATAATTGTTATTGCCAATTGATTTGGGTGGCTTGAGTTTATAAATTACCTTACATCAAAGATTACCTGAAAGTGTTTTATCAAAGTGGAGTGACCTCAGTTTCCTTCATATATGAAAAAAATTTCCTAGAGAGTACGTATGTTTTTAAAGAAAGAGGTTTATCTGATAAACTGCCAGAAAAGTAGTCCAATGAAGAGGAATAAGAAAGACTGGGAAAACTATCAGGTTTATGACTGCTCAGCAGTGGATACTGTTAGGCTAACAACTAAGTCCTGGCGATACCCTGTGTGCTCCAGCTGAGCAAGTTTCAGTGATGAGCAGGTTCTGTAGAGGATTGCCAGAGTCAAAAACACAGCAAGCCCAATTAAAAAAAAGCTCAGGGACATCAGGTGGTCTGGAAGCTACACTTTCTTTGCACGCTTATCTAAACAATTTAACTTTACTGCTAACATCACTACAATCTCTTACCAGTATGAACTAGGCACTAAGTCATTGTTATCTTATTTTTCTAGCGTCGAGAAGTTGCTAAGACAGTTTTCTGTTTAGTAGTGATATTTGCTCTTTGCTGGTTCCCCCTTCATTTGAGCCGAATTTTGAAGAAAATGGTATACAATGAAAGAGATCCCGGCAGATGTGAACTGCTCAGGTACTTCATTCTCCATATCAATTAGTTACTTATACTCAAAAAAATACATCATGTCATGCATTTGAAGATTATGTGAGAAATGTCACTGTGCATGCAACTTCATTTTATGATTTTTTCAACTACATCCATTTTCAGGTGGATTTTCTAACGGTGTAGCATAATTACAATAAATACTATATATATTGCCATTGTCACCTCTTTCCTGTGGCTCTTTTGAACTTCTGTGAGACTACTCATTATAGGTATCTCATGCTAAAAGATAAGAGAGGTGAGAAAATTTGTTTCTGTGATGGAAGAGATTGTAAACACAAAAACATGTATGCTTCTACAGCATATGAAGAATGAGTTTTGCTTTCTTTTTTTTTTTGTTGTCTAGTTTCTTGCTGCCACTGGATTATATCAGCATCAATCTGGCAACTATGAACTCTTGTATAAACCCAATAGCACTCTATTTTGTGAGCAAGAAGTTTAAAAACTGTTTTCAGGTAAGATCTTCCTGATACTAATGTCCAGTTGATAAACAGTATTCAATCACTAAGTTATGTCTTTTCCTTAGCTAGGAGGAGAGGCATGCAAATGAATGAATAAGTTGCCTAAATTGCCAGCTAGCAGGTCACACTGCAGACATGAAACTGAAAGAGGAAACTGTCCACTTTATCTGAAACGCTAAATCAGTAAATAAGTCTGACAGTCTTCACATGTAAACAATCAGCAAGATAGACATGCTATAGTAAGTATTGCTTATATGCATGTGACATGTATATTAAATAGAATTCAGCTGATAACAGTCACTGCTATAGACAAGCAAAAAAAAACCAAAACATTTACTTAGGGCAATAGATCTGACAGCAGTTAAGCAATCCTAACTAAAGTTTTCAGACTTTAATATCAAAGCAGGCACTTAAGTTGACCTTGGTAAGTAAATAAACATTACGGCTTCTGCCTGCATTCTTCCAGTTCCTACACTGGAAAACATATTTTAAGGCTAAAATAACTGTGACACCATGCCTCCACAAGGCCCTAATGACAGAAAGAAAATGAGAGCAAATAGCGTTACAGAGTGGTGAGAGGGAAAAGGAAGACATAGTTCATCTGCAAAAAAAAAAAAAAAAACCACAACAACAACAAAAAAGATAGAGCTGTACTACAAAACGTCCAGAATTTCAATAGGCGACACAAACTACTGAAAATAATGGTATTCCCTACTTTGATCATTTATTACTATTTATCAGGAGACTATTTCCACATGGGTAATATGAAATCAGCTTTGGTTTTGATGGTCTCCTGCTTCATTTGGGAACAATGGAGAAGATACCATGTGTTGACCTGACATCAAGTAAAAGTAACAAGGATGTTCTCTGTATCATTACTACATTTTTTCCCTTTGCTCTTCCAAAGGAAACTAGCATCCAACAATTCTAATTAATTTCCAGATACGATTTGATCCTTTCCAGCTTCATATTATAGCTTCCCTTCTCCTTTCTAGTACAAGATGACCATTTCAGCCAATCTCTCAGTTTTATTATTGAGCTTAACATTCTACTCCTGCAGATATTTTACATACCCACACACACATAGATAGTACGTGTATCGTAAGTCCGGCCACACCCTTCTCCAACACTTCCTTCTTATTTTGTTCAGAGAACTTGTGGATTTACTGCTATTGCTGCCATTGCTCCTCTGAGGAGCTACCTCTTCTTCCCCTAAAGCAAAGCTTCCATCTTCATAGAGTTAAGCATTAGTTTCTGCAAAAGGACAGGAGAAAAGCTGGAGAGTAATTCCTCACCCTTTCAAGTGAAAAAAGGAAACATGCCAGTCAGTGATTACCTTCTTTGTTTACTCTCTGTTCTTAAAGGTGAAAAATGATACAGAGCTCAACATACTCACCATCCCTTTTCCTAAACAATTTTGCCTTCTAAGATGTGAGAAGAGACTTAAGTCTTTTTGCACTTCGAACAAAATGTAAGAGAGAAGCGAGACAGAGGGAAAAACAACCACCCAACTTTTACAATGTTTCTTGTGAAAGCTGTTTTTAAATCAGAGGCAAAGGCAAGGCCTATGTGTAACCTTGTGCCCATAAACCATTTGCAGTCGTAGGGTAAAAATTTTGCCCACGCACACCTATCACTCACTTCAGCGAGAATCCTCTGTTCGTTTCAAAATAAAAAATGTGGTTGGCAGTGTTCACAGAGCTGACAGATTTGTGATAACTTTTTTTTTTTCCCCAAATTTTCAGTCATGTCTTTGTTGTTGCTGCTCCCAGTCAAAAAGTTTAGCGACTTCAGTGCCCATGAATGGAACAAGCATCCAGTGGAAAAACCAGGAATTAAACAATCACAACACAGATCGAAGCAGCCATAAAGACAGCATTAACTGAATACTAAGGACTCTGACACCACTTCAGAATCAATCAGGAAAATAAATATCACAACCAAGTTGTTTCTACAAGAAGCCTAATGAGTGTTCCATCATCAGTTCAGAAGTGTACATCCTCGTAGCTATCTCTAGAGTTGACAGACTGTGATGCTTTGTGAACTGAGATCTACTGGATGGTCATTCTGTCTCTGAGACTTATGATGAGTATAAAACCAAAAAAATGACATGACACATACAGGTGATTTGCTCTTCTGAACCAAGCAGAAATTATCCAGGGTCTAACTGGTACATCACAGTCTTCCTACCTGACTGTCACTAAGAACTATCACTATGGAACTCTGAAAATATCTAAGTGGAATCTGTGTATACTTTCTCTCTGCCCATTTGTCTTTCAACTTCTGTTTTTGTGGTGGATATATTCCATGCACCACTACATTTTTCATTTTGTAATTGGTATTTTTATTCAGGTTTATTTTGGAAAATGTTTTGTTCCACATCAGTATGTTATTTACTTACGGTAACATAAGTCATGATATCAGCTGGGCAGCTCACATTTATAGCACTTCAGTACCCAAAAATAGGAAGAAACCATACGAAAGAGCAACGACATTTGGCACTTAAGCACAGATTAATACCAAAAAAGAGGTACTAATAATGCAGTACTGTGCTGTGTTATTTATTTTAAAGCTTTGTACAAAATAAACAATCTATATCAGCAAAATGAATAAAAGATGTCCTCAGGCATCTTACAATGTGTTTTCAATTAACCTGTCATGTTAACTCTTAAACTATATTAACCTATTAATCTACTTAGACTATAGCTGCTTTAAATCTGTGTCAAAATGAGAGTCACTGGAACACAGTGAAGCATTAATAAACCTGTTCAAAGAGTTCTGAGAATATTATTACTTCCATAGCAAATATGCATAACACTACTTACACATTGTGAGCAAGAAGCTACTACAGTCATAGCAAACACAGAACTGTGGAAGTCCATAAGAGTTGGATATGCACACAGGTATTTTGTGCCTTTTGCTTACAGAGTTTCTTTGCC
>JAOWBP010002392.1:11618431-11639713 GCA_028571105.1 Tragopan temminckii
AAAAAAAATTAATGGTAGGCTTATTCAGTAGTGGAATTACACAGTACAGTGTCAGAAACATGCAAAGCCTGCCAGGAAATCTATAACTTTTTAGTGCCAGGTTAAGAAATGGTAACTGAATTTCCACAATTTTTTCCAAGTGTTACATTTCAAGTGAAAAACATGCAGGTTTATATCGTTATTTACAAGGTCAAAATGCTAGTGCCTACAGTGAAGTCTGCTGCACAAATTTCCCAAACATTTATATTCACACAGGTCTTAAGTATAAATACAGTCTGCTGATAGTGCTCTGTAGCAATGCTATCGAGTGCGCCTCGGCTGAACTTTACTCAAAACTGTACATCCTCAAACTGTATCTAAAATCATAGCAAATGAGTAACAATGCTTTCAATATGGAAGGTCTAATTACATCGAGTCTTTAATATCCTCACACCCTTACTGCTGAATGTACTGCGCAGATAATAAATGTAAGAGGAAAACAGACATGGGAGTGACCTTAAGTAAACTGGCACTTTATTTTCCCTAAATGAGCCAGAAAAACTCTAGCACAAATCAGAAGTTCAACTGCATTTAGTAATAAGCTTGTAATAAGCTTTTTTTTTTTTTTTTTTTTTTTTGCAAAGTCCATAGAATGGCTTGGGATGGAAGGGACCTCAAGGATCATCAAGCTCCAAACCCCCCACCGCAGGCAGGGCCACCAACCTCAACATTTAATACCAGACCAGGCTGCCCAGGGCCCCATCCAACCTGGCCTCGAACACCTCCAGGGACAGGGCATCCACAGCCTCTCTGGGCAGCCTGTTCCAGCACCTCACCCCTCTCTCTGTGAAGAACTTCCCCCTGATATCCAACCTAGATCTTCCCTCCTTCAACTTAAAACCATTTCCTCTTGTTCAGCAAAAAAGCTCTCTAACATTTCTCCTTGTGCACCAAAACTAGCATAAGTTTAGTTTTACTCTGCTGTTGCACAGAAGCTGTTTTATTCTTTGCATCATAATAACCTTCCACAAAAAGTATCCTTCATTACTCATCTGATTTTACAGATGTGTTTACATCCCCAGTTTGCAGTTCTTGCTCAACCAAGCCCAGCTTTTTCTATACAGAAATCGCTATTCCAGTCTTATTTTCTGGAATCTTACATGATTCATCTCATCTTTGCCCATTATCTATACTTCATGCAGTGTTTACATTTAATATCTCCTTCATATTCATACTTTTTCCCCCCTACGCCTGCTTAAAGTTGCCTCCTTCCTATTGAAAGGCTCAGAAGTGTTTTCTGTTGGGCAAGAGAAGTAATTACCATGTTTTCAGTACAATTCTTGAAATTAATATTTTTACGTCTTGTTCTCCACATGTCCAGATTAATTTCTTTCATTTTTTGTAGTATCTGTACATCATAATTAAAATCCATTTAACTATCATGATCATCTTTTTTTGTGGACTTCAAAATTGCCAATTCTTCTCAGCATAAAATTTCACTGTTTTCTCCTACGTACAGTCTCACCTCTTACAAATCAGGCACTTCCCAGATATTTCTTTTATTTTAGAACCCAATTGTTCTTGTTTTCAATATGCTTTACTTGAAACCAGTTCACTAAACATTTTCCCTTTGGTGTACTTTATCCTTACTTCACAGATATAGCATACGTGTTTTAGTTACATTTAAGTTTGCATGTGTTCATTTACATATGAAACTGTGCTTTAGACCTGACCTAGGTAGCTCTCGTGCTTTTGAAAAAATTGCTTATTTAAGAGTTTGTCCTAAATTTTACCCGATAAAACCGTTACTTCAGTTTCCTGAAAGCAAGCTTAAGCAACCATCGTGTTTGAATACATTAATTTTGCTTTTAATGCAATTTTAGGTTTTTACCTGTCTATACCTTCATCTCTCAAGAACAATTATGACTCCCTGATTTAAAAGATGATTTAAAGCAAATCTGATAGAGATTCAAAGTCACAGCAAATTTTGTGGAAATGAATGGATAGATTGAAGAACAATAAGAACAATAGCCTATGCTTTACAGAGAAGATTGCTGAAATTGAGTATATATGTATTCAATGAGTTCACATAATACAGTAGTGTAGAGAACATTACAGCTGGAAAGTAACTGATTAGAGGTTACAACTTGTAAGGCATTTGAGAATAAAACCGCCAAACATATTCTTGGAAACCAGTATAAGTACCAGTGCTTATGGAATTACTGATTTTGCTCTCCCTCCCATCATTTGCATATTTATCACAACCTTATTGCTATATCATATGATTCTGTGAAGCATTATGAGTTTCAGTTTGTGAGAAGGACGGTACAAATTCCATGCATTTCTACAAATAGATCACTATCAAACATCCCTGAGTCAAAGCATGCATTTTTGTTAAAAGAAACACACTTGAACTGCATGGCAACACTGCCTTACAAAATTTCTTTCAGACCATCAGTTGCGCAAAGCTTGGCTTAGTAATGCATGCACATGAGCTCCCCTGAGTTGCCCTGCTTCCTACCCATCACCGGTTTAAGCCATCACTTAGCATTTCCACTACACATGGGAAGATAATTACATATTTACAGAACAGAAGCAATCACCAAGTTGCATAGGGGAAAAAAAGAAAGAACACACAAAAAAAAGCAAATGAACAAAAAACAGGTTTGTCTTAACTAAGAAACACATACTCCAAATGTGGGGAAGGAAGATAATCAAGAATTGTAGGTTATGTTCACTTTCTCTAAAGGAAAATGAATCAAAAAGACCTCCAGTATTCCACCTAGAATCTACTTTTTGTCCTGCACATATATATACACACATGCTTCTGAAATTAACTGTTGCTGGAGTCACAGCTTTGCAGTATCATTGGTTACCACTGCTTTTGTTACTCTTCATCTTTTTAAAAATAATGCTAAATTCTTAATTCTTTTGGAACCTTAAGAATACAGGACTGTGGCTCTTCTCTGCCAACGATTCACTTGCAAGCACTGAAGCAAGGTAGGAATCACAATAGAGTGCAGGACTGTACAATCAAAGCATATACAGATGTTATAGTATACCAGAGAGCTTGGCTACGTAGTTATTACACCAAAGCAGAAAAGATAGGACGCTTACTCATATCCTGGGCTTGCTGATCCAACTCCAGCGGAGTGGATCTCCAGAAGAGATCCTTCCCCTCTGGTAGTCAGCTCTTAAATGGGTCTAGGAGAGGTGGAGCCAAGCTCCATCCCTTCCAGCAGCACAGGTGAATTGCCTTCACCTGTGCTTCCAGGGCTGACTCATTGCTCACCTCAGGTAATCAATCAGAGGTTCAGGCCATGATTCAGCAGTTCCCATACAAGGAGTTTGGAGGGAAATTTTGGTTTTAGGCTTTCTCATGAAAGACCATCAGCCCCTATCAGTGCCAACTTGACACAGCCAAATTCACTGTCTACAGAGCAATTTCTTTGTAACTATTCAAAAAGCCCTGCACTTTTTCAGACAAGGACTACCTTAATCTTTCCTACCTTCTTTCTGTTAAGTTAACATATCATTAAGTATTTCCACCAACAGAAAAACTGCCTAAGCCTAGACTGATGTATGCTAGAAAGTGCCGTAACATAGAACAGTGCCAAAACCATAACTGGAAGATTACTAGAGGTAGCTGCAAATAAGCACTCTCAAACTGAAGTCAGTAAAGCATCAGTGTGTACTACAGGTTCCAAGTACATCTGGTAGTGTCTGTAAAACAAAAGCTCGCTTACAAAGAGCTCTAAGATTTCAGAAAGCAAAAGACAGTTCAGTAGTAAACAGATTTTGTTTCACCTTTGTCAACTCACACACGAAATATTGCCTTTCCAACCACAGAATTTATTCAAATTTTTATAACATTATAAGCAAATGAATAGATGAAAAATCTGCTATGTTATTGAAGGAATTAATTACTGATATTTTAAAGTACTATTCGTTTCCTCATTTCATTAAAGGTCCATGTAAATGTTACGATTTGATAAACAAAAGATTACACCATTCTTCAGCAGCACTCCGCACACATTTCAGAGAAATTATCTGCAAAGCATTCCGAGATAAATTATTTGGAAATAGATGGTTTGGAAATAGTTGATTCATCTCAGAATAAGACCTTTATGTTAGCCTTATGTTTAGTCTTGGGAAGTTAAAAAAAAAAAAAAAAAGAAAAAAGAAAAACTACAAGTTACTGAAGTAAGCATTCAAAATGATTCAAGAGAAGTCCATCTAAGCCATCTATGAGAACATGGATTCTGCTATGTGTTTTAAATGTAAAAGATTAGAAATCCATCATTACCAGACATCAACTTGCCACCTTGTAACCACATTTGGTATTTATCAAAATATCTGTATAGTTTGTGTCTTTTGCTCTCCAAGAAGGAGGTTCAGAGATCTTAGTATTACTTCTGAATTAATATAATTTTGATTAGCTTTCTTTCCAATATCAACACCATATTAATCAGGCATCCATCTCCAGACATGTTGCATATTTCAACACAAAAGCACTGTCAAACCACACTACCAGAAAGGTCACAATTCTGGGAGACAGAAAATATAGTTAGTACTCTTAGAACAAATGAACACTACCCAGTTCACTGCTACTAGGGGAAAACATACTGACTTTTATATTTAAAAATATAAGCTATATCAATTTTGCTAATTTGTTAAAATAATAAGATTAGATGCTCACATGAATGAAGAGAATGTACACAATTGCATGGGCTGGAGTAAAATACAACATGAGGCATAAATCTTTATGCTCCATTACATAAAACAATTCTCAGTTCCAGGTATTAAGACAACATAACTGTGAAGTGCAAGATTATTTCATTTCCCTTTACTGCTTCTCTAAAGTATTAGCTGCAGGAGACATCTCAATCTCAAAGACAATTGTAAAGAAAGGAGGAAGCCTTCCTGAGAGCTAACTAAGATTGTCGTCTTGTACTGCAAAAGTCTCTAGCTAATATTCTGTTATATCCAACATCTGGGTTTCATGCACCCTAAACAAATTCCAATAATTCCAATGCCAAGGGCTTCTTCACAATCAAAGAAAGAAAATCATTGAATTATTTCATTCTTATGATCATTTGTATACATGAGAATTTGCTCGCACAGAAGTTTAAACACTGGTTGTTCTTCCATGTAAAATAACTGCATTTATATATATCAAAAAAAATCTGAACTTGTATTTACTTTAGAAGTGTCAGTCATTAAGAGAGAGAGAGAGCAGAAATGAATATGTAGTTTGGCTGAGCACGTCATGTATTACTATGATAACCAATGTATTACAACCCAATGCTTTAATATAAGTGCTAGATAAGTAATAGAAAGAATAATTATATATATAATAACCATCAAAGATTGTTTTAATATTCTCCAGCTAAAGATGTCACTTTAAACCAAGTTAAAACCAGACACTGAAGTAATTTCAAGTTCCAGTTAGTAACTTGGGATAAAATGTAGGAACTTACTGAAGTAGGTGACAAAGTTGATACTGAGTGCAGGTCAGTGTGTAATGGAGCTCTATCAGCATGGTAACTATGGCAATATGACTAAGCCCATGACACCTAAGGAGGACAGAAAAAGGTACAAGATTTTTTGTGGCTTGCATGAGTAATTTCAATAAGAAAGAGTTGTCAGTGCACTTAACTGGTTTCCTTAGCTGTATCCTCTTTACTGTGCAGGCAGATATTAGCAACGTACAGTTGGCTGGAATATCCTAACTTTACTCGTCCTTGACATGCCTACTGCAATTATGCAGATCAATTTTACTGAAACAACTCTACACTGAAATCCATGTGGACATAGTATATGCTGGGTACATACCTCAGAAATACAGAAATGTTATATCAGAGGAATCACAGGATCAATATTTACTACTGCAGGTATATAGCGTACTGTAATTCTGGAGAATTTGACATATACAAGAGCAAAACAACTCTTTGGGGGTGTGCCCTGCTGACTTGAAGTGAAAACCCTTCCTATTCTCGTGTTACGTAGACCTCTGGAATATGCCTTTCAGAAGAATTTTATCTTCTGTAGCTCATTCCACACTTAGCTGTTCAAAGGATGTATTTCGCAGCTTTGGGAAAACAGTTTACACTAACTAAATGCCGCATGAAGACCTCGCATACTTCCATTCCCACTCAGAAATTTATGTCACAAGCATAAGCATTCTTAAACCTTGTTGTGTATGCAAATAAAGTTAACAAGTGAAATCATACTGAGAGCTTATAACACACATATAAAGAAAAGAGTTAAATGCCACAAGAAAAGGAACTTCTATAGCTAAACCAAGATGAAAGCACTTGCTATCAAGCTCTGTTTAGTAACAGTACATTAATTTTTAGCTTATCTGAAGGTAAATTGTAATACTCTCTCCCTTGAATGGAAGATAAGAACACCAAGATATGCTTAATTTATAGGATAACCGGCTAACTTTTTCACTGTTGAGTTTCTAAGTTAATACAGATAATTAATTTAATGAACACTTTATGTGTATGGCACTACTTTGTACCCCAAATACTTTAACGTATGGCAGTGGAAAACAGTGACAGCACCTCCTACTAGTATGTAAGTGCCATGAACTAACAGAAGGTAACAAAGAAGATAAAACATTTGCCCACCCCTTCCAACAAACAGTGACAACTCAAAAGGAGTACAGTCAATCTAGAGAGATACTGCTCCCTTGGCTGCTAACCCTTACATGAGGGTGAGGAGAGGTGAACCCAGTCCCCACACTTTCCGGTCACTCAGGTGCATAGCTTGCATCAGAGCTCCCTGGGTTAGCCACACCTTCTCACCTGGTGCTCAACCATCGGTATAGGCTATGACCTGCCAATTCCAAAGGTATTAGCAACCATTTGTTACAGTAGGTGCCAGGACAAAAAATGGAAAGGATTAACTATCCCAAATAAGCAAATAGTGCAACTCAGGAACAATTCCCATCTCCTCAGAGAGCTGAAAATCTATTTCAAATCCTGCTTCAAATACACGTTGTATGAATACCCTAATTTTTTTTTTCCAAGACTATACTTCACAAGCCCACGGCAATGCCGCCTGCACAGCAATCATAAAAAGCATTAAAAATGAAAATTGATAATATTTAATGCTAATATTTTATGATGACTAAGTGATCTACAAGAAATTCTGAGCATTAACTGTTTTAATTATCTAAACTCTGCAGTATCCTTAGAACTCTGCAGATTCAAAAGATAGAAACTTTCTCTCAGTAGTTTGTAGACCAGTTAGAGAAATTAGAAGCTGTGTATTGAATTTTAATTTCCAAGTCCCCCTACTCAGTGCTTAGAGTTTGCCCTTGATATCTCTTTGCTGTTATCTTGTCTTTTCTCTGAGATCTTATTCTTGACATATTACTGCCAAGAAGTAGGACGAATTAACTTATCCTGAACTCTTTACTACATCCAGTACTCCAAAAGTTTACACTATCCAGGCCTAAAGCCGACCTTTGGTTTTACTATCCTGTTCCAAAAAATCTAGTGCGAACATACCTTATATTGTTAGGGTAGTTCCTAAAGATAAAATGCGACAACTGTAGGGTAGGTGAACATAGGAAACAGAGTAAAATTAAAGGGGAAAAGAGCAATTAAATATTGGTATTGAAATTAGCTTTTATCTCTAGGAAAGGCTTCCTATCAATTTTTTCCTCAAAGCCACTTCAGAATCACAGTGAATAAGATGATGAATGTGTCTGCCTCACATCATGAAAGTAAAGGATTTATACAATCCTTACACTAAGCTAAATGTCATAAAATTGTTATGCTTATAAAAACATAGACAATTCTGAATTTTAATTTGCAATGAATTAACATTTACACTGCAAACAGTTCCAGAGCTGATGAACTACAGATAAAAATAGACAGATAAACTATTTTTAATCTAGATTTGGTGTTTGTACTCTCAGTATGGAGGCAAAAAGCTCAGATTAGACAGACCAAGCACCTCAACAGCATAGCAAATACAATATAACATTTTACTGTAATGAATGGTTACTGGTATCCAAATGAATTCATTTAGAACTAGGTCAAATATACTTGTGGAAGACATGATTTTTATTATGAATCTCTGCAAACAAACAAAGGCCTGGAACAGCAAATCTCTTCAAGACTCTGATTCAAGTACCTATCTTTAAAAAGTAAACTAACATAAACTAGCACCTCACTCCAAAAAAGCATTTTTCCAAGAATAAGGAAAAAAATTGCTTTTATTTGTGGAGTTGTAGGAGTGCTGCATTAGAAATTTCATCAATGTAAACAGTGACTAAAAAAATCAAATTTAAAGTTGATTAACACAGCAATGTGAGCTACTTTACAGTGTGGGAGATTTAGCTTTTGCTATATTGTTTATGATCTCAGAATAGCTAGAGAATTTACACTTTAAGATGAACAGCCTGACATCATTCACAAGTATTACTCTAAAAAGAAAAAAATTTAGAAGGTTTTACTATAAGCAAGGAAGTAAATCAATTTAATTTTATAATAACATCATAGAATAGATGACACTAAAAGTAAAACTAGTAATTAAAAAAACAGTGCAAGAGTAAGTCAGTGCTATACAAATAGCTTAGAACTCCCTATGTGAAGGGAGTTTCTGACCAGCATAAGAGTCAGCTTTATTTTTATTTGCATAAGAATACTAATATATTAAAGATTGTAAGAATCTGAAGAGCTGAAAGCAATTATACTGACTCAGACAACCTGTTATGATCAAAGGCAGATACCTAGGGAAGGGTAAAAGGGCATTATAAGCATAGAGGAACACTTTCCTGACAGATCACTTAAAGCTTTCACCAATTTGAGGGGAGAATCAGTATATTTGGGATAAATTAGAAGTATTTCTCTGAATTTCTCTTTCTGATTGTGTTCGATCCTTGGATATTCACAGCATCTTGAGGCGATGAATCAGTGATTTAACTTACATTTTTGTGAGGATATGCTATGAACTTCCCATTTGATAATTTCATTCAGTATCCCATAGCACTTGTACTAAGAAACAGTAAAAAATTATTTACCTTGCTGCTCATGAGTTTACATGCTGCCTAGTCTGTTAACTCATATGTTGTGTGAAAACTGTTTCCTACCTTTGATGTTTTTTTTTGCCCTTTTCTCTATTCTTTAGAGTTCTGCTAAATTATTTTCAAGATGGAAGGGATGAAGGAGAGACCAATATGACCCAGATGCATCAGCAAAATATCAAAACATTTTCTTCTTGATCTCTCTGTAGTATTCTAACACTGTATTCATACCATCAAAACTTAACTAATACGTGTTTTCTGAAGTATTTGGTAGACATTAGAACAAAATTACAATAAATTAGAAAAATGAAATAATCATGAAAAATTCTAAAAGCAATTACTGTTAGAATTCCTGAGCAAACAATTGCTGAATTAGCTTCTTCTTTTAATGAGAATCTGCTGTCTCCTCTGATGAAATACATCTCTGCAGGAGAATACAGTATTTTTTTATTACTATTTGATAAACTTCCTGATGGGAATAGTGGGCTCTCTAACCAGTTTATCAGCACATTCATAGGTATATGAAACTGATTAAAGTGACTCTGGCCACTTTCTGCCACTAGGCTTATACGGATTCTCTTGACTCTAGCAAAGTGTTCCTCTTTGACACTAGGGAACATATTTAGAGCAACATCTTCTGCATAGTTTAAGATCTACAGAATTAAGGTGGCAGAAAGGCTGAAGGATCATAATACTGAACTTACGTGTCAGTGTTAACTGTTCTTAGCGAGATGATCTGAGACATTCTTCCTTAATTTTGGCATGTAGAGTAATTCTTTTTTAACATCATAATAGAAGATCTTCCCAACATCACTTAAATGGGGCTCGACTGTTAAGTTTGTCTAAGTCATAAATTAATATCTGTGTCTCAGAGCATCAATAAAATGACAATAAAGTAACAGAGGATAGGTGCTCACTTGAAATCCTGTTAAGATGGAACTTCACATTATAGCATGTAAACAGTAACGAACTCAATAGGAAGTTGTTAAGAGGGAGAAAAGTAAGAGTAAGAGCTGTATGACTTGTCTATTTCAACGTCAGTACATTTATACAGACTTGTTCTACTTGTTCTTGCTTCAGGGTCATCATGGCTAAGCATGGAACATAGTATCTATCCTTCCATAACAGTGCCCCCCACTAATAATTTTCTACCCAGACCAGCCAAGGCCACATCAATATAGAGAAGCACATCTCTTGAAACAAGTAGCTCAGAAATAGTTAACAGTACCATTGGTAGGGTTGTTCTTCCTATTTTTAATGTCCACTATGTTAGAGAATCACAGTATGGTTGAAGATGGATGGGAACAAATGGAGGGACTCTTGTCCAACCTATTGCTGAAGTTACTATTGCTGAAGAGGGGCTATATAAACCAGATGGCTTGTGAAAATCTCCAATGGAGCATCCATCCTGTTCGGATGGCTTGTGATCATCTCCAAGGGAGACTCCACCACCTCCCTGGACAACCTGTTCCAATACTATCACCCCAAAGTAAAATAATTTGCATCTTTCTCCAAGATGACAAAGATATTCCTCCTTGATGACATGTTCTTACATGTGTTCTGGGTGTCTATTTTTGAATACTGCAAAACCATAACAGTGTATGGTTTTGAAGTAGAATACATATATTTTTTCCCCCCTGTAATGGTATCTGTAAAAGTAGCTGAACAAAAGTTCCAAAAGGAATCAGCTTGTTATTGGTGTTATTAGACAATCATACAAGTAAATGAAAATAGGACAAGAAACATTTGTAACTTCGAAGACAATTATGTACTCTGTATTCTAGCAAACTCACACGGAAATAAATTTACCTGGTATTTTACATCCTAAACTGAATTCTTGGAAAGTCAGTGGAAACTTTGCCTCAGTAAGCAGGGTAGGACTGGTTACTTAGGAGGTAAGACAAGTTCTCCTTTCAGGTACTACCAGAGCACTGCTCAGAACTGAAAGAACAATTTGACTCAAAATTCTGTTCTGAATTACGTGAAAACAACTCTCAGACAAAACTACTGGACAGCATTACATCCATCTGAGAGTGCTGACTCAGAGAACAGGACCCAGACTGTTCTGACAGCGATCCCTGTGCTGTTGATCGATGAGTGCTCCACAAACTAAACTAAAATCAACTTCACTACTCCTGCTCCATGACTGTTGCAATAACAGTTGTAGCACACTGACTAGGAGTCTGGAATGACTAATACAAAACTTTCTGCTACAATACTCTCTTCACCACCTTCTATGGACTTCAAAATACATCAGAAGAATTATTTTAGCATTCTACTAGTTCAGGCACACAGAGAACAAGCAATATTACTATCAGGAACATGAAATGAGATTACATCAAACTCAAGGAAGCACACGATGTAAGGCAGGTGATGGAAAACAAAAACAACTATACACAAAAGCACCATTTTCAATGGTATTTGATACTTCGTGTTTCTAACTGAAGTTGGAGAATGCTGAAACTTGGTATGGTCTGGCAAGGGATAAGAATCCCCCCTCCCCCCCCCCCAAAAAAAAAAACAACAACAAAAAAAACCTCTTGAGACTTGCTTGGATTTGCTTCTTCTAACTGTGGTAACTAAGACCTGAATTTAGCCCATGCATGGCTCCTTCAGTATATTTCTTCTGCATAATCTGAGCTGAAATACTTTGTAGTTCTAAAATATTTTGATGTGGTTGTAATTAAATGCAAATATGGTATAATGTCTGGCAAAATCAAAGCATCCTTACATTAGGAAAAGCGCAAATAATTTACAAAGCAATACTAGGAATCATACTGGTGGTTATGCAAAACTATTTCTTAAAAAGAAAAAAAAAAATCCAAGTGCTAAACCAATTTAAGACATAGAAATGAACTTAATATATTTGTAACAAAACAGAAGAAAAATATTGCAGATTTGAATCAGAAAATTATTTCTATATTGTCTTTTCAAATTCTGTACTGGTCTTCCATCCAGCACTCAAATATTACTAAAGTTTTGTGGGAAAAGAGCTGTTTGGCAGCATCCCAGTCCATAAAGGTCTGAGAATGAAGCGTCAGAAACACTCAGGAGGCCTGAAAAGCTACTTAAAAATATGGAAGAGCTTTTTTTTTTTTTGTTGAGGCCAAGTTAGGGGGTTTCACTCTGTTCCAGCTGAGCTGCAGTAGAAAAGTAAGCAATTCATTACGGGCACCCATAAAGCCTCTAATATTACAATACTTAAAATTCCACCATTGCTTTTGTTTTTTCCACATACCTTTTGGTTTTTTGCATTTTTACAGCTATTAATAAATATTTGTGTTCTCCATTAACAGCTAGTAGCTATCTATTTGAAACGTTTTTAGTGCAAAGATTAACCTCCAGCCACATTCGTATGTTGGCAAGAATCAAAATCTACTTTCACCTTCTAAGTTCTTCCCAAATGTCTGTACCAACATTCTTCAAGAACAGAAGACTTAGTCTTTATGATTTTATTCTGTAATGATTGATTATCCATACGCACAAACTGCTACAAACACACACATGCCAAGATAAAAGCAAAATCAGACATATACACAGGAAGGGAGGAAAAAAAGCCTACTTTTCTTACCCTCACTTTAACAGTACTTTTAGCAGCTTAACAGCTCATACCTCAGAAAAATCAAATTTAATTCTCTATAAAGTTCATTTTAATCTTTTAGAGTACTGGAAAGGTAGCAGGACCAACCTCGGATACGTGCAATGAGAAGCTGTTACAAAAAAGGATGCTCACTCATACCCAAAGATCTAGACTCACTGGAAGACTTCACCAAGGAGTGATTTCCAGCAAGAGATTCATCCTCAGTAGCAGTCAGCTCTTAAAATGAGGTCTAAAAGGGGTGCAGCCAGGCTCCACCCTTTTTAGTCACAGGTGAATTGCCTTCACCTGTGCTTCCAAGGCTGATCAGATCTTGTGTCCAGGTGCTCAGTCAGTGGTTCTGGCTGTTACTCAACAGTTCCCATACAAGTGCTTAGAAAGGCATCAGCAGAAACAGTTTTAACAAATCCCAATAGAAATGCATAGGTGCTAGGTATAATTGATACTATATACAGGAAGCTTCTTAAGAAGTTTCTTCTTCTATTAATACTCAGAACCCAATTCTGATTTCATTGCCATAGTAAGAATTTTCACCTTTGACTTATGGTGAAAAAGATCAGGCACAAGCATAGAGAGAAAAAAAAAGAAAGAAAAAGAGAGGAGAGATGGTGTCTATTCTACCCTATCTTACAGATCCCTCTTACTAAATCTAGGGCAGATCTAGAAAAAGACAAAGCACTGCACCCCTAAGTATCACAGTATCTGATTTTCATCTTTCTGGCCTGCATATCTGAACCCAGAATCCTCTACTGAGAATCTTTTTACAGTGCATGCAGGAAAGTGTGTTCACAAAAATCATCATGTTCTGTGGGAAGCCAACTAAGGTAAGCAGGCAGTAACTGAAGAGAACACTATTTTGGATTCTAGGTCCAACACTTAGAGCTACTTTCTACTTACTCAGGACTGATTATTTTTCTAGTTTCTATTAAAAAAAAAAAAAAAGACAAGCTACTCTTTCTCACCAATGTGTCATAACTGCAAGACTTGAATTCCTGAACAGGGAATATATACTTTGGAAAGAGAAACGAAGATTGGAGAATCTTTTCTACATTCTGAAGAGTCTGCTGCCCATTGGCTTTCTCCAAAAAAAGGGCTGAGACTTCTCAGACAGAGAAAGGGAATGAACCTGGATCTCATCCACATTTCTGTCAGTTCTAAGCACTTCGTTCCAGTCTGAAAGGAAACAGATTTTTCCACTATGGGGCCAGCTGTTGCTACAGAGTCCTGGCCTACTAGGCATATTTAGAGCTCACCTACTGGACAGACCTCTCCAGGGAGACTTACAGAGGAATGCTTCATTTCTGGACACCTATTCTACATTAGCTTGAGTTAATTACTAGGCTGCTCAGTCTTATAAGGGCTTAAATACCTCAGAGAGTGTTAAATAGCACTGCTGGAGTGCTCTTTTTATTACACATCTCATAATAAAAGCTGCTTAAGCCTCCAATCAAGTGTACCACAAGTGTTACATAGCAGATGTGTAAATACTTAGAGGACTCTAAATTCCACCTGACTTAAACATGAAGTGTTTATTTTTCTGAGTCTCATCCTAGGTCAGAATCAACTGCTCAGAAATAATTACAGTGTCTGCATAATACTGTATTTCAGAATGATTTATAATTATTAAGTAGTTAATAATTAAGTATCTCTGGCTCCCAGATTAGAAACTAGCTCCATGCCTCTCAAAAGTTGAAAGAGAAAACATCCTCTTCAGAAGAAATAGTTGTTACGCTGACATGTTCTAATTTGATTGAGATTTTTTCATTTAAAATGCTATATCTAGTGGATTTTTTGCTGTTGTCTGTTTGTTTTCCAAAGAATATTCAACATTTGCTGTGTTGCCTTCCACTTCTGGCAAACCATTAGCAAGATCAATAGGTTAATAACTGAGAATGCATGACCCAAACATAACTTTTGTAAACTTGACTTTTTGAGATTTAATATTATGCAATTATGATGCAGAAGTTAGAAAAATCACAGAAATTAAAAATAGGCTTACTTGATCACTTTATCACAACTAGTAATGAAAAATGCTGTCTACACTACATGAATATAAAAGTATTTTAGGAATCCATAACATTTTATGTTCCAGCTTTACTTTTTAAGATGGAAAATCCAGAAGAAAAAATGTAAGTAGAATTTTTTCTCCCTTCATTGCCGAAGGATTCTGTAATTCTAGATGTCTGTAAGAATAGTTACTAGTTTGAAAGGATTGCCAACTACCAGCCCCTTCAGAGCATATTTTTGGCTTTCACTGCTATAATACTTAAGTTGCTCTGAAAGTAATGCCTCCTATTTATTTCCATGGAAATGGCAACAGATACAAAGACCACAGCAACGCTATTTGATAGAGCAAATTCTCAGCTATGAAATGCTATCTTTCAACATTGTTACCTCCAATTTGTTATCCAATTTGTGCACCACTTCATGATGTAACATCTCTGCACGGCCATCTGGAAAGAGGCTTGTCTTTCACATTGCTGTCACCACTGCTGAAATGTACTTCCCACCACCTCGCTGTGCTCACACTTGATCTCTAAAAACGTTCAGCAAGCATCAATGACTGTCAATGGGTTCAGTCAGTTCTGCATGGAGGAGTTCAGTGACAGTTTTGCTTTATAGGCACATCCATGTCAGACACCATTTTGTCAGACTGCCCCACTGCTGCCATCTATTGCACAGGGAACACTGGCGGGAAAGCTAAATCTCTACTGCCGTACTACCAACATCTGCAACTGACTTCACGGGTCAACACTAAAATATTACTTTCAGAACATAATTTTTAGAGCAGTTCATAGATTTTTCTGCAAGTTATCTTGCATGGCTTACCAGTCTGCTTTCTAGACAAAGAACTTAAAGAATACGTTAGCTGCAAAGTGACGACTGCTGAAAAACCCTGGCAAATGAAATAATTTCCATGTTTAAGTGTCAAAAAGCATGACTACAGAGGATGATCGGAAAAAACACTGTCATTCAAATTCAGCATTCCTTTTCTTACAAAAAGATCTATTTTGTACTTTTATTCCGAGAACTCCAAATGAGAATACTGGGGTTTAATGTTCACATCACAGCTGATAGTTTTGAAATCCAGTTTGTTAAATACAGGGGTCTCAATATTAGACCAATAGCACAACCTAGTGGTTATTCATTCTATCCTCTGACACACAGTTTACCTCACTAGTATCTGCACAAATAATCATCAGGCATCCTTCAGCACACGCACTTCTTACTTTATGGAAGAACAAAGAATGAAGTCAGGATTTTAGAAGAAAATGATACTTAAAACTGAGATAATTCAGGAAAATAGAAGGCTTCAAAATTGTTTCTATATATCTTTAAAGCAAGAACGAATATCTCAATATGTATTTTTTTAGCTATACTTAGTTATTTTCATTAAATGTATGTCTTCACCTTCATCTGAGAAACTTTACCTGGGTAATATGACTAAAGGGCAAAACAAATTACTTGGTACTTGGTCAAAAAAGCTAAAAATGTAGGCAACAAAAACAAACCTATTACAGTGCTTTGAAGTTGGTTTTTTTGCCAGTCAAGTATATAGTACAATCAAGAGACAGCTGTCTCTTGAAGGAGCAGGCATTCAAAATAAAAAGAACACAAGATAAACAAAATATTATTTGTGTTAAAATAGCATTCTGTAAAAACCCTATTTAGAGAGTTTCAAGTGACTTCTTACGATGATGTCTGTGAATGATTATTATTTTCATATGGAACACGCATAGAGAAAATCTTGAAGATACTCCTCCCTGGGTGAATTCAGTTTTGTACAGCTGCAAAGTCATTCAGCATATTTCTCACTCTCTGATCACTGAGATATTATCACACTTATCGTGTCTGTCTTCTCAGTAGGAAATACCAGATCACGTTTGTCCCTTAAAGGAACAGAACTGTAAATGCATACTATACCCCTGAACAGCTGAATTACCATTTGCCTGCTGAGCACCTGCATCCTGCTGTATCAGTTCTCCCTCAGGCCAATACGAATCAGATAAAAGCAGAGTTTCACAGCAGAAGCTGATACTGTGAAAGACAGATGTAGGTGATAGTGGAGATGACCTTTCCATTTTACTGTTCTTTCATATTTAAGTTCATATTTTTTTTTTCCCCTTCTTGAATCACTTTCAGTTGGTGTAGAGTAATTTTATTGCCGATAAATTTTTGGTATTTTGCTCATGGTCAAAGTGTTTAAAACCATATTAGTATGGAATAAATATTTTCTTCTACTACTACTCATGGATTTCAGAGAATATGTTTTTCAAACAAGATGTCCGGACAGACAATACCAAAGACTCAAAATCAGAACTTACTTAAGAGGATCACTAGTTTTCATTTCAGCTTCATGGACTTCTGCTGTTTGACTCATGCTCAAGGTATATACCTGGCAACGCTAGTTTCTCAGTCTGGTTGAGATAAAAACTAGATGGAAAGGGAAGTCCACCCCTCTCTCTACTGCTGAGGAACATATGCAGGTCCCACATATTTTCTCATATAAAAGCAATGAACGAAGAGAGATGTATAAGAAATAGAAACTGTTCTCAATCACAAATGGGTACATATACTGTGTTTTAATGCTGTAATTACAAGGTAAGAGATAGCAGTCTTCTTCTGATCACAAGTCACAAACTTATTTTCTGAGTTGGTATTATGTGGCTGTAAGGGCAGGTATTCCCTTAACTACACTGAAAACTGCCTCTCTGCTAATCTACTGGATTGGTTTAATTCTGAATGTAATATGTTTATATGGTAATATGTAACAGTTTTAAAAGGTTTTTTTGGTTACTGAATTTGACAGGGCTGGAAGGTTATTCTTTTGAGAACCAAATGACAAGACGACTTTGTAATCATCTTGATGAGTTTCCAAACACTTGGTATGCATTCCTTCTATATTCTAACAAAACACAGGAATGATAAACGTGCCCTTCTGAGGATCTGTTTATGAGGGTTATTTATACTTGATTATTCCATGTTCATCGCTTCCTTTTACAAAGCCCCTGCTGGTTACATTGCTTAGTAGATTTTGAGACATCGTACACAAGTGAATAAAACTCTGGCAGAATTTGGCTAAGCAAATACACTTCCACTCACTGAAACAGAAGCTCGTGCTTTAAAATGCCAAACAGCCCAGCAATAATAAGTGGCTAACAAGTCCCCAGGTAGCTAACATTAAAAAAATAAAAATCTATGTGATCTCAAAAACAGAGAAGCCACATCGTAAATCATCACCCAAACTGATGGTTACAAATGCTTCTAGAGCTGAACAACAGCTTCAATGATCATCTACAGAAGAGGTAAGGAAGTAATCAGAATGCAGTGGCAGCATTTCCACAAGGAATATCAATTTCTTAGAACTGATGACAGCTCTGTGATAGAAATGTGACAGTGCTCTAATGGATGCACACCTTTTTAAAGACTGGCAGTAACGCTACCACAGTACAAGAAGAGAAATCCAAGTTGGACTACGTGAGAATTGGAATTTAATCCTGGTCATCCAACAGTGAAATCCTGAGTACTCAAAACAGCCTAATTCTCACTGAGGGTATACACTTGTATAAAACTAAGTAAAGAAAAATGAGGAAACCTAGGAAATTAATGGCATATAAATAAAAATGTAATTCATGAATAAAACATGTCACAAAGTTTTCCAACTCTAATTATAAAACAGTATTTTCTTTTCCATTTTAACTTAACAAATTATTTATAGGTTTCCATATAGTCAAGAATAATCCTAGTTTATTATGTTCCAACATCACTCTCTTTTAAATAAATTTGAAATTCATGAGAGCAGAACGTACACATGATTGACATCAACAGTAATACACCTCAGCCTCTCCAATAGCGGAGAATAGTACTAATACAGCTGTTAACTTCAAGCTCTGGAATGTAGCTTTGTTGCTCATTTCTCTAGTGCTAGAAGTCTTAATAGTTCGTGAAGATGAATTCTGTCAGTTTGTTTCTTTCAGTAGTATTTCACACATATCTCCTTGCTGAAGACAAGGGGCTCTGTATGTACTCTGGAGATGATACTACTCCCAAACAAGGGTGCTAGTTCACTGTAAACCTACCCAACACTTGGGAAAGGGATCTCTTATGCATCAGCTAGATTCTTTTCAACACACAGTGCTTAAAAAATATATGTATAAATTCACATGCAATGATATGAATTCAAACAGTGTGTATTTCCTGTGTTGCTGAAACAGAGCCAAAAGACAATCACCTCACCTTAAAACTACATTTTCAGAACTGTAACAGGATGGAGCGCACAACACTAATAACACAGCAACAAAGTCCTAGGCTTGCTCAAACGCAGCAGCCATGGTCACAGAAACAAAACAAAATCTACTTACCTTCAAAAGACCTCAGGTACACAGGGATCTCCAGCAAAATACCCTTGCCTCTCCACTGGCAACCTTTACATGAGGTCTGGGAAGGGGTGGATCCTGGCTCCACCCCTTCCAGTCACTCAGGTACATTGCACGCACATGAGCTCCCCTGGATTGCCCTCGCTTTCCCACCAGGTGCTCCATCACTGGTTCAAGATGTGACTTGGCATTTATGCTACAGAGGACCATATTATTAATTCATGTTCACTTATGTTTCAAAGTCACTGTGGTCTATGAAGTTATTTCAGAGCAGAATTGGTTCTTGACAATGGAGGCTTGGCACAACAAAGACAGAACATCCTCAGTTCTGTTAAGAGACAGTAGGAAAAGAAGTATTGCCTAAAATCACGAGGAGAACCTCATAGACTGGAGAAGTTCCTATTTTTGATCAAAACACAGAATCATTTCTGAGACAAGAAGTTAAAGGAGATTTTCAATAAGAACCATCGAGAGTGAAAATCATAGTAATTAACCTGGTCCAGTGCTTAAATATCCTAATTTCCCTTGCTGCAGTTTCAGCATCCTTGTGTCATCTCCATCAAAAATAATGGAATTTATTTTTTTCTTGGTAGCAAATGTTTTCTCATTTACTAAACACAAGTATTTTAAACACAAATATTTTAGTCTTTCCTGATAGAACTTGTATGTTTGTATTTTCAACCTCTGATCATCCTAGTTGCTTCTCAGTACATATATTTTTTCCTTTTATTGGTCTTGCACAATATTCCAGTTAAGCAGAACAGAATGGTTGCCTTACCTCTCATTTCTATTTACATGCCCTAGTAATGTGCTGGCACTTTTCAAAGTTGTTTGAGCACTATTCGCTCATTTATTTTGACCTGAATTGGTAGAAAAAGCATTTTTCCTGTCGAGTGTTAAAATACCATAAGCCTCAGATTTGTGGTAAAAAAAAAAAAAAAAAAAAGTATCTACTTCTGATTCACTTTGTACAAAAGCTTTCTAAAAGTATGCAAGACAATCTACTTTCAAAAATGTATTTCTTCAACATTTTTCTAGGAATTATATTTACTTACATATATACAGCATGGCTTTATGTAAAAGCTATCACCAGAGAAGGCTATCCAAGTTCATCATGTTTTCACATTTCTTGCATAGGTTCAGACTAGCATACCAATCCCCTGGGATATCACAAGAAACCGAAGACAGCAAGGTTGAAAATATTTATTAGGTTTACTAGTCTAATGTTCGATGCTCTTCTAATGTAAGATTAATTGGAACTAACCTACAGTGACTGATGTGTGAGTATGCTTGTGATAAGCAGTGTATCTACAGCAAGGCTTGAGTCCTGAATAAAGGTAACCATAGAATTATAGAATAGCTTGGGTTGGAAGGGACCTTAAAGCCCATCGATCCCCTGCTGTGGGCAGGGCTGCCACCCAGCAGCTCAGGCTGCCCAGAACCCCATCCAACCTGGCCTTGAGTGCCTCCAGGGATGGGGCACCCACAGTCTCTGTGGGCAGCTGTGCCACTGCCTCGTCACCCTCTGAGTAAAAAATTTCTGCGTAACGTCTGACCTAAATCCCCTCTACATAATATTATAATCATAGAATGGCCTGGGTTGAAAAGGATCACAATGATCATGGAGTTTTAACCCCCCTGTTATGTACAGGGTCACCAGGCTGCCCAGAGCCACATCCAGCCTGGCCCTGAATGCCTCCAGGAATAGGGCATCCACAACCTCCTTGGGCAACCTGTTCCAGTGCGTCACCACCCTCTGTGTGAAAAACTTCCTCCTAAAATACTAATGCTGAAGAAACCCTGAGTGCTACAAATGACATGAGAACTTGTCAGGAAAAGGCCAGGTCTCAGCCTCATATTCTTAGGGAATCTAAAAACAAAAGAAAGCAACATAACAACAACACTGAAAATAACAATAGCAATAAACCAAAGTCCTTAGTCTTCAAAAAGCCAAGTTACTGGGGAAATTATAAAAAATCCTAAGTTCTTTGTAAACAATGTGTATATTCATTAATAATGTAAATTGTTTTTTGCCATTTTGAATATATTAATTATAGATAAGTAATCATATTTATTTATAGTACTTCAGTAGTTGCATTGTCTGCTTTTCTGTTGGAAATGTTTGGTTTTGTATTTGCAACGTGTTTAAGAAAAACATCTGTTTTTAGACACTTATTCTGTTTGACTTGTGGGAATAGAAGAAAAACCGTTCAGAGCAGCAGCTGTGGAGCAAGATAAACAGCATGAGAACCAAGGACACCTCTAGAAGAGGAAAGAACATCTCA
>JAOWBP010002392.1:11683572-11696218 GCA_028571105.1 Tragopan temminckii
CACTGTCGGCTCATGTTCAGCTGAACATCAACCAACACCCCCAGGTCCCTTTCCTCTTCACAATCATCCAGCCACTCATCCCAGTTTGGTCATGCAGGACCTGCCCTTCATGAACCCATGCAGGCTAGACCTGATCCCCTGCTTGTCTCACATGTGCTGTGTGATCTCTCTCAAGACAATCTGCTTCATAACCTTCCCTGGCACCGAGGTCAGGCTGTAGTTCCCCAGATCCTCTTTATGACCCTTCTTGTAGATGGGAGTCCCATTGGCAAGTCTCCAGTCTTCTGGGACCTCTCCCGTTGACCAGGAACACTGATAGATGATGGAAAGCAGCTTGGCTATCACCTCCGCCAGTTCCCTCAGCGCTCTTGGATAGCTCTCATCTGTTCCCATGGACGTTTTATAGAATGTTCCTACGTTGATGTGATAGTTCTCATTTAGTGAGTGCTATTGAGTGAATTTCAATATTGTTTTGTTTCCCTCACACATTCTTTGCTTAAATCTGTTGCTCTTGTTTTCTGCCAGTCACTTCACAAATTGTCTTTTGATGATTTCTGGACTATTGCTCCTCTTTGGATTAAGGCTCACTTTATCGTATAGGGAGTTGAAAACTTGGTGGTGTCAGCAAATGTTCTTACATAGGATACCCACAAAAATAAAATGAAAAAACAAAACAAAACAGTAGAAGGAGCTGTGTGTAGGAAATAGGAAAATAGGAAAAATTAAAGATAAGCTTGCTTGCGTAGGATCAGCCTAATCACAACCTGTTTGAAATTCTTGCTAGTGATTTCCTGTGTTTATTTGTAACGTTGTTTCTTTTGTTATATAAAATACATACCATTTAAAATGAGCAGGTATGAGATTAATCTTAAATAAACAAAAACCTATAAAGCGTTTTGTAAAAGTCTGAAGTGTGTACAGCATTTTAGATGCTACTATTTCAACATGCTGCAAAGTATGTTGGGCTCGAAGTTCTGTTTACGGATGAGTGAGATGAGAGACCAAGTTGTCAGATAAGACTGCACATCAAGTCTTCATTGGAGTTGGAGTTGGTAATTAGGAGGCCCAGGCATTTAACCTTATAAGCAGTGCATTTGAATAAAAATTCTGTTTACTAAAACAGATTGCCATTCCATGCACAGTACAGTCTCCGTGTCTGCGGTTTCAGGCTACCAATTCAGTTCCCACACGATAATCAGAAATGTTTTGGTACTGGCACTCACACATTTTAAGAAGGTGTGCCAAACTGTAAATGCTTGGTTTTAGCACACAACCATATTAAACATTCAGGCAAGGTGGTGATCACCTCTACTTGATTCTTTTTGCTTTCTGGAATAGCAAGCAAAAACTCGAGATTGTGTTTAGCTTGGTGACTGTCAGAATCAGCAGCGTTTGCATTTGTTCTGGCTTGAGATGTATCCCAAATCTACTGCTCAGTTCCAGAACTAACTCTAAACTGGCATTAATTTTCAGATGCTGGTTGAGTCTCAGCAGGTTAATTGTGACTTATCCAAAACCTGGTCTTGTGCCTTATGGCCCCTTCTGTCCCAGGTTGCTGCTCTCCCCTGCACACATTAATACTGGCTGGAGTCCCCTGGGGTGGGCCTGCCCCACTAGTGCACCTTGCTTGTATCTGCAGTGATGGCTGCAGAGGTAGCCAGCTGCATGCTTTCATGTTCAGTGTCAGTTTGGGCTCGCTTTCCTCTTTTTTCCTATCTTGGTAAACCGTACCAACTCAGCCTCTGTCCTAGCAGATGGTTGCTGCTGAGAGGAGTCCTAAATTTAGCCCCCGATTGTTCCTTCTGGATCCATCCTTAATCCCAATTTGGTGACTGCAACCTTTAACAGATAGAAGCCAAGAAAGGCAGTTTTCCCTGCTCATGCTAACATCATTTGGCAAACCTTCGCTGAACCCAGCAACAACTATTTCTGCTGGCTGCTACTCAGCCCTAGAAGTAATTGGCTGAACTTTTGGATTCTTCTCTTTTTGTGTCTTGACAGTGGTAACTAATAACAAAAACCATCTGAAAATCCTGCAAGTGAATCCTGATCTGTCTTGCTTTAACATGAAATAAGCGGCTCCCACTGAACTGAAATCTAAGTCTTGGTCCTGTGTTGGTTTACACTGAGTAATTATGGACAAGTGTCTTAAATTAAAGTAGCCTGAAACTGAGTTTACTAAGAGTGAAGGTTATAAAATTGTGTGCAAAACCCTTGTGGCTTCTGTTTGTGCCGCTGGGAAAGAAGGTGAAAATCAGAACTGTGTTGGGGTTTTCGTGGACAACAGTCAGCCATGAGCTGCATTGTGAGCTACCAGTAGGCACGTTGCTTTGTGTTTTTAAGTGATTTGATATTAGTAGTATCAGTTGCCTTATTTTGTTAATACAGAGAAGATAATTATGCTCTGAGCTGGCTTCAGACCAAGAACTGTTTATGCAGTGATTGCTGTTTGTAGATGCCTGCTTTGGAATTTGGTCTCTGAACTGAGCTTGCTAGGGGGGTGTTTTTTCAGGTAGTAGGTTTCATGCAACCTGATCTGAGAAATAAAACACCTGAATGCTTTTCCTTTCTGTAGCCAATGGTATGTGAGTAGTTTGTCTTACTCTGTCTAGACTGCACTTTGTTTAAAGTTTTATATAAAGGAATAAACTAGAACTTTCATGCTGCATATGTTTGAATTTTAGTATTTCCATGCTACTGGTACGTCAGCTGTCCCAAATTGGTTGTACTCTTAAGCTTGGGATACAACACTGTATATCACTGCCGATTCCGGAGCTGCACTTCTCAGTGTTTGTGCTCCTGTGTCCTATGAGAATGTTTGCTTTGCCTGTCTGCTCTGCATCTTCCAGGAGATGTAGCTGTCATTTTTATTCAAACAACTGTTTGTATAATCTCTACTTTCTGCTCACTGAAGTGAGAAAAAATTGGAATATAAATTATAGCAGACCTTTTATTTAAAGATCTCTGGGAAAAATATGTTGTGCTTTTCTGTCTTGCACATATGAGGCTACATCGTATATTCACTGTGTAGGATGCCTGCTTAGTCAGACGTGCTAATATGCCTCCCTTTGAATCACTTTTCCTGCACTCTTAAGTTAGATACTAATGCTTGAAACATCGCCTAAAGGTTTAAGCATTTTGGATGGATGTTTGTAAACACTTTGGATGGGTGTTTGAAAAGCAGAGTAGTATGAGTAATGTTGATGTTGTGATTCTATGGTCTCCCAGTGGTATTTGTGTATGAGCTTATATATTGTATAGTCATGTCTGTGTACTGCTCGTCTGTGATGAGTAATGAAGGGAACTAAAATTTACTAATCAGAAAAACTTCTCTGGTATGGCATCCTTTCCTAAGCAAGGTTATTAATTGAGTTACAGGATTTTAAGTTGATGACAACATAGCCTGAAATACACTTTCTCAAACTAACAGGGGCCTTCATGATTGGTACAAGTAGATTGGTACAAGTATCATTTTTGTAGCTATTGCCAGTTAAGAAGAGAATGTCATCCATTTGATTGTAAACGCCATAGGCAGTATTTATTGCACCTCGTGGTGCAGTGGTTTCCTGATGGTTCTCTAAGCAGCTTACCGGCCACAGATTATGTAGACTAATTTATGGAGGAAAAACTGTCAGCAAAACCACAATGAGTTGGGTGAGATTTGTTATTCAGTGTGTGCTCCGTGTGTTTTGGATAATGTGAAAGACTGCGTCAAGTGGTCTTTGCTAATTAGTTCTGACATAGCTAATTCCTGAAATACGGGCAGGATGGTCATGTGGCCAACTCATGGATTGTCAGCAGTGAATGTGTTTGTGTTGGGTCGGCTGGGTTGTTTTAGGGAAAGTGGTATTGCATAACAAACGTGTTAAAATGTTTTGTACGTACTTGGATTTTTCTATGCTGAAGTAAAAGATTATGGTGGTTCTGTTCCAAATGGTTGTTTATACATTCACCTGTAGTGTGTGTTGCTCATCTGAAAATGAGAGAGAACTATAATTTGACTGTCTGCCCGTCTGCCAAACAGGCTGATGTTGAGAATCTAAGAATCACAAGAGGTGTCTATATTGTCAGTCATTATCAGGCACAGCAAGACCAAACTGTGTATCTCTGTTTCACCAGTGGTCTTCGGTGTTTCCCCCACCAGTTCTTCTTAATGGATTATAGTGGTGGAACGAACACTTCGATGCAGTATATTAGGTGCTGCTTTTGCTTTATGCAATGGCAAGGGAAGCAATTTATTTGGGAGAAGGAAGCAACTAAAGCATATGTGTGCAGAAATATTCATGTGTTCGATAGGTGAAACTGCAGATATTGTGACCAAAATAATTTCCTGTTGCAGTAGAAAACAAATCCTCTGTCTACCTGAGATTTTCACTGGTGTCATTTCTGCAGAAGGAATACAGAATGTGTAAATGTTGGCTTTTAAGTTTAAGAAAAAATGCAAGGGGTATTTTCTGTTCCCTGATTGTCTTCCTGTGTCATTGTATATCAAAGTTTTCGTATTGATAGTAAGAAAGAACAGTACACTCAGCTTGTTAATAAATGAAAGAGAGCTGCTTTAAGGAAATTCAAATGGTCGTTATTCATATTATAAACAAATTCCTCAGAGAGATGTTGGGAAGTTAAGTACGTGATGCAGTCTGGAGAAAATAGCCTTTCTCCTTTCCTTTAAAAGATCTTAACGTGGGTATGTTTCTTGCTTTCTAGCTGTAAAACTTCCTTTGTTTTAATTACTAACAGAGAAAAACTCTTTATGCATTATTGCAAAGAAGTATAAGTGGATACGGTCAGAAAAAGCTGTGCTTGCTCTCAGACTGAGCCATTTGCTCAGTTGTCTGTTTAACTCCTCACTTCTTAATTTGTGTGGCCGTGGATTCTTTTTGCTTTTAGTTCAAAACAAGAAGTTTACAATTCAAAGGAAGAGGGGAAAGGAACCCTCTTTGGCGTTTTTCTGAATTACACATTCCTGTGGCTAGCAGGAATCACACAAGTTGAGAAAACAATTCTGCTTGCAAGAGTTTTGCTTGGAGTTAGGGAATGGATTATGAAAATACTGAACTCAAATAAAACCTCAGAGAAAACACAAATTAGAAAAAGATGTGGTGAGCTTGTGACTTGTGTTACGTGCAGCTTCCTTCTTTCTCTTTTGTATTTCCGATTTTCTGAAACTCTTTCGTGCCTTGCACATAAGGAGAACCCAAATGTCTGCGACTGAAACCTCTTTGAAAGCACAAAGAATGCCAAAATGAAAGCTTGGTTTGCAGTTCTCTAAAGCAGCTTTTAACAGTTAACCTGGATCTCACATACCTGAATCTTTGTTATACAAATCTACTGCCAGACTGCTTTGGTGCAGGCCTGTGCTATGAGCAGTCAGAGGTTCCTTCGGTCCAGCCTATAGCGGGTTAGTTGAGTGGGTTAGTTGAGAAAGTGTTAATTCCGGTTGATTGAGTCATCACACCCATTGCTGTTTCAAATAAATAGAAGATAAACTGGAGCTAATGTTTGCATCTTATTCCATTTGGTCTGTTTGGCTGCATCACAGCATAGTATTTAGCTGCATCACAGTAATGGGAGCTGTGATTTTTTTTATTTTTTTCTCTGGTGCATTGCTAATTCTTTTGTTTTCTCCTTTTATCTTTTTTGTTTGTTTCTCCCTGATTTTTGTAGTAGTTTGCCTTTATTTTTCCTCCTTTACCTCCAAGTCTAAATCTGATTTCTCAGGGAAAGGCAGTTTCTCATTAGTGCATAAATACTAGGTACAAATTTGAAGAAATGATTCTTGAGAGACCGTTATATAAAAGTGTTGGAATGTTATTTTTAGAAGCATCACGTGCCTATTTTCCCCAAGGTTGCTTCCTAGATATCCTGGAAAGTGTTACAATGCCATCTGTTTTTGCCAGTTAATTATGAATCTGTGCACCGTGAGGAAGATGAGCAGAATGGATCGGGAAGCGTGCTGCCTGATGCCCTGTGGCATTTCTCTCCCTCCAGTTAGTTGATTCATATCAATACTGTAAAAGGGAATAACCGTCATTTGTACAAGATTCATGTGCGGTTTACTGTCAAAGTGGTTGTAGTGTACCAGTGGCACAGTATTGACTGCAAGGATAGAAACTTTGTCGATGGCTTCTTTTCTGCTTAAAGGCTCATACTTAGAAAATGCTAGAGGAAATTTAAGTGCAGTTATGAATAAATTAAGCTATTTCCAGGTTTTTTGAGTCTGACATTATAGAAATTGTTCCCTTAAGTGCTTACTCCTAGAAGTTTGTAATAAATCTGTCTCACATACTTGCACAATGTGAATGTTACTTGATGCCCTCACAGCATGATGAAGAATGTGGCAGCTGGAGGACTAAGCATCTGCTTAGTTGCTCGTGATCTAGGTCAGATAAATGTGGTGATCTGGGTAATAAATAATCCCCCAGACTGTTTCCAGTATCATACAACTTAGTGCATTTGTCTAACGCTATGTAGAAGTGATGGTAGTTTCATCATTATCCATTTTCCTTCTGTTGCAGTATTGAAAAGAACATTCTGAGACAAATCTGGAAAAATATCAGCGTGGAAGTCAGCCAGGACAGAAAATGAAATTACACATTAAGACGCTTGCATTAATATGTGGTTATATTATATTTGGCTCATTTGACATTTAAGATGAGAGAAAAGATGAGTAGTGATGAGGGTACTAATTCTTTCATATGTAGCTGAAGATGCTGCTTCTTTAAGCTTGCTTTTTTGAGTCATTGCGGTTGAGATTTATAATGGCTATCTAATTCTTATAATGGAAGATCTGATTAAGTACTTGCTACAGTTCTGTGTCCAGGTTGCTTTTGGGATTATGCCAGTGCTTGTAGACTGATTGCCTGAAAAGATAGATCCCTCAGTCCTGAAAGTTCTGTTTTTTTAATATAGATCATTTTAAAATATTTAGTTTTGGTTTTTTGTGTCTTTTTTTTTTTTTTTTTTTTTTCTTCTGAAAGATAAGCTTTTACTCTATGTAAAATATAAGCATTGGAAGTTCTACCCATTGTTTCAAGAACCGGGTGTTTAAGGTGATGGGTATCTACCTGTAACAAATGCGTTGGGAGTGAGACTTAGGTGAACAACTGAGCCTGTTGTCCAGTGATACCTTTACTGCTGCTGACCCTCTCAAGGTGGAGGTGCCTGCCTTTGTAATGACTGGGGTCTGGGGCACAGGGTGAGCAGCTTGTCCAAGTCTGTGCCTGGGCTGAAATGTAAAGTCTCAAGTCTTCTACTTTCATTCTGTGTACAAGTCAGCTTTCCTAACTGAATGTATTTATTTCTACTTTTAAATACAATATATGCCACAATACTTGAGTACTGGTAGAAATACAGTTGCTGTCTGTGTTTTTTTCTCAGACCTTTACCTTAGCATGAAATTACTGCTCCTTGCTTCTTCCAAGCTCATGCATAGCCGCAGCTGTCTTAAGCACTTGATGCTCACAGTGCCAGGCAAATGGAAGCTGGAGAGCTAGCTTGCATCTAGGTGTATGCTGAGGCCCTTGTCATGTGTAAGGTTTGAGTGCCAGTTAGATGTGGGGATTATATGTAGCCCAAGGCTGTGATGAGATCATGTCCAAGCAGGAGGCTCAGCCCTGCTGTGTGCATGCAGGACACTGGCATGCCTGGCTTTTGCCAACTTCTGAGCCACTATGAATTATGACATCAGCATACTCCTTTGTGTGTTTCTCACAGTGGGGTCAAGACACGTCTTGAACAGCTGGTTAGACATGCTTCATATTTGAATCCTGTTTTTCTTGCAATGCTGCTGCGTTGTTTTGCTTTCATGACTTTTAAAAGAATGTACATGATGAGTTGCTTCCTCTTTGGGTGCTGGGTTTCCTGAACAATATTTTCCCATGGTTGCAGAATTCATACAAGCCCTGAAGTGACTGTTCACATCTTGGTCCCGTGTTTAACTGTGAATTGCATTTGGGCATGGGGGAAGTAGCAGAAAAAGAGGTAGAAACAGAAGCTGTGTGTTGATCAGTCATTTCTGCACTTTGGTTGCATGTGCTATTATGCTGAAATTACCAGCATACTGTTTCTAATAAGCAGGCTTTCTTGAAAAATAAATGCTGTTGGTGTCGTACACCAATATGCTTTATGTCATACACAAAATAGTGTCTCAGTTCAGTCAATGGTGTCTTTTTTTCTTTTTCTGAAAAATATACTTTTAATAATCTGTTTGCATTCATAGAATCATAGAATCATAAAATGGCTTAGATTAGAGGGGACCTTGAAGATCATCTTGTTCCAAGCCCTTGCCACAGACAGGGTTGCCAACCACTACTAGATTAAGCTGCTCAGGATCCCATCCAACCTGGCCTTGACCACCTTCAGAGTTGGGGTGTGCACACCTCCTCTGGACAGCCTATTCCAGTGCCTCACTACTCTCTGAGTAAAAAATTTCTTCCTAACATCTAATCTAAATCTTCCCTCTTTTAGTTTAAAGCCATCTCCCCTTGTCTTACCACTATCAGATCATGCCAAAAGTCAGTCTCCCTCCTGTTTGTAAGCTGCTTTCATGTAGTGAAAGGCCACAATGAGATTTTCCCAGAGCCTTCTCTTCTCCAAGGTAAATATACCCAACTTCTTCAACCTATTTTCATGGAAGAGATCCTTCAGTCCTCTGATCGTTTCTGTGGCCCTCCTCTGGACCTGCTCCAAGAGCTCCACGTACCTCCTGTGCTGGGGGCCCAAGACTTGGATGCAGTACTCCAGATGGGGCCTCACAAAGGCAGAGTAGAGGGGGACAATCACCTCCTTCTCTCTGCTCGCCACCCCTTTTAGTGCATCCCAGGATATAGTTGGCCTTCTGGGCTGCAAGAGAGCAGTGCTGGCTTATGTCCAGCTTTTCATTCATCAGGACCTCCAACTTCTTCTCCACAGTGCTGCTGTCAAGGAGTTCTTCTCCCAGTCTGTTTAAGTATTTGGGATTGCCTTGACCCAAGTGCAACACCTTGTACTTGGCCTTGTTGAATCTCATTAGATTCTTTCCATTGTAGAAGGCCACCAGATTGGTCAGGCATAATCAGTCCTTGGTGAGGCTATGCTGGCTGTCTCGGGTCACCTCTGCATCTCATACATGCCTTAACATCTCTTCCTGGAGGGTCTGCTCCATGTTCTTCTCAGGCACAGACATGAGGCTCACTGACCGGCAGTTCCCTGGCTTCCTTTCTCCCGTTCTTGAATACAGGAGTGATGTTTCCCTTTTTCCAGTTGCCAGGGACTTTGCCTGACAACCATGGTGGCTTTTTTTTTTCAAATATTGTGCAGAATGGCTTGGCATTCATCACTTAATATTACTGGTTAGGGTGGGATTATTGGATAAATAGACTTTACAGTTGCTGTGTTTAGGCGCTACCCAAATACCAGCTTTTCTGCATTTACTCATTGTAGCTTTATGTTCTTTAAGATATGAATTCTATGTTTAAAACTTTTTTTCTTTATTGTACTATCTTCTAATTTATTTTTGATCTGCCTTTGGAGACATTTGGTGAACTTGAACAGTGAGGCTTTCCTCCTGTGTGCATGTGGGCCTTTCCATGGCTCGGATACTCTACAGTATTTATGTGTGCAGGGGTTATCATCTTGAGTGTGTAGGTGTTAAGTGCTCTGGGAAGAAGATAGCAGTTAATGAAAGCATAAATTGCCTGTATTTCCCTTTTGAAGTGGAAACTAGCTGTGCTGTAGAGGAAACATTTTGCATTACTTCATAATATGGTAGCAAAGAATGAATGAATTGATGAGGGAAGTCTTTGGGGGAGAGCCAGAGGGACTTGTCACCGCAGTAAGAGCACTTGTATTGCGTAAGACAACCGACATCCTGTTCAGCAAGGCACAGTGTGCCATTCCCCTCAAAACGCCATATGCCAGTAATTCTTATCTTTGAATAATCATGAAAATAAAATGTAAAAAAAGAAAAATAAAAAGTTTCAGTTCTTGTTTGGACCACATGTTTGTGACTAAAATATCATGGTGTGATGTTAACATAAATTGTAACTCATGCTGGTGCTTCAGAGTGCATAATGAAACAGATGCATTTTAACCACCCCTCTGACTATTTGCAGTATATAACTGCAGGTATTCTGTCTTTAGTGGAATGAATTTGAAGGGGAAAAAAAGGTAATTATAGTTTTCCCTTGCTTCTGGGGAATTGTAGTGCTTGTTTGTAGAATTTTATTATCAACCAGCAGAGATCCTTGTTACCCGTTCTCCAGCAGTCATGTGTTGACTGAGAGCAGGATGAGAAAATACGCAAGTGAGAGCAAAGGTAAGTAAGAGTCAGCAAGTCTCTGTACAACCTGGGTTGTCGTGTTTCTTTTAGTTTGCAACCCTGCACTTAAAGTGACATTGCGAAACCCCGGTCACAAGATGAGCTAAGTGGCAGTTACAGGTCTGTGATACATTTTTTTCCCTATGGACTTTGTACCATAAGCAACCACTCAAAAAAAAAAAAAAAAAAACAAAAAAAACAACAACTCACATTTGTTTTGGCTAGTGTCAGCCCTCAAAATTTCTCACGGACCTTGGTCTTTTGGCTTGAAAGGTAGGGATGGTTATGATTTTGTGCAATCTCGATGAGCCACATCTAACAGCTCTTAGAGGTCTAGTGGACTGCAGTTGGGGAATCACTAGCCTAAGGTTTACAAAGAGCTCTAAAGCTTTTCAGCAGGGTGAATCCTGACCAAAAGCAGCAATTCAAAAGTAAAGCAGCCTTAGATGCTGAAGCTAATCATCATTAGAGGCTTAATGTTCTTTGTTATGTACCTTCTGACTCTGGTCATGCTTGAGATACTCATGCAAGCATGGCCTTCATCTGTGCAGGACAGTGAGAAACCATACTCCCATGATGTTGCAGTTATTTTTTTTTAATGCAGATAACCCAAAATTGTGATATTAGTAAAAGCTGGAATGAATCTCATGTGGCTATAGTGGTAGCCTGTCTTGTGCTGCTGAGCTCCACTGAGCTGCTTCCTCCAGCTTTTGCTGCCTTCCCCAGACTTCTCTCCTGTCCAGACAGAGAAGGTTCTCTTTTGCTTGCCTGCAAAACTTCTAAGACAAGCCAAGGTGCTGCTTGTGGAAGCTCTGTGAGGCAGGCAAGGGGCTGTGTTCTGGGAGGCTCTGTCTTATGCTGGGCATGTTCAGAACAGTGATGGAACTGGTTGGAATAGCTTAAATCTGAAAGCAGTGCTTTTCCTTGAATTGTGTTTGGATATGTGTGTGTATTGCATCTTACTCTTGTAAGTCATGGATAAATGCCAACTCAAATGGGCCAAGGAAAAAATCTGTGAGTTTGACTGAAGAGTGCAAAGCCCAGTGCTGATTAAGAATCCTGTTTGTTTAAGGATCTCACAGCTGATATGTCAACATGACATTTCTCCAACTTCAGGAATATTTTTGGTATGTAATCTCATCTCAAGAAACATTAGTAAATGAAGGAAGGGATAGATAGAGAAAATTACTGTAAAATATATATATATATTTATATATATTTGATCCTTAATTTTCCAGTGCTCACTGGTTCTAGAGAACGACACTGTACAGCAACTGTGGGGTAAGGTACAACATTCATGAAGAGCTTTCGGTTGGGAAGAGCAGAAGGAAAAGCAAAAAGCCGTAACTGCCTTGTTGTCTTCAGTTTTTATTTCAGAGCTAGTTCTCCTTTCACAACTTACCCATCTGATGAAAATGACTAGTAAATGGATTAAGAAACAAATGAAAGATCTTGACTGTCAGCCATGTTCAGTGTTTCCAAACTGCTTGAAAATAAGAAGTGGGAAGTATGGATTGTGCTTAGTGGTGGTGCAGGAGAGCATCCATTTCATGTTTAAGAACTGGTGGTGCAGTTTTAATCCTCAGGTGGTCCCACTGAAGTTAACAGACTAATATAGGTAAATGTTGCAGGATTGTAAAATTGATAATTCTTTTACAATCACTGATAATAATGGATTGCTCTTCTCTTAAGAATTGCAAGATAGAGTTTCCATGCAACAACTCTTCAATGTTTACCTTATTTTAAGTTTGAAAAAGAATGGCAAGGAAGACCATGATAAATCCTTGTGAGATTTAATTTGGATATCTGCTGATTATGCTTTCAAGCTCTGTTAGCATAAATACTTTCTTCCTAGAATATAGTATTTCCTCATATTCTGAAGAATAATAGTTACTTGTTATGTAAACACTTAAGTTGCTTGCTGGCAGCATCTTTAATATTGGCATTAGAGAGATGTGTCACATTTATTTAACCTGGTTCCTTAAACTTTACTTCCATACATGATTATACTGTCTCTCTGTGCGCCTTGTAGTAACTTCTGTACTTGCTGAATTTCCATTGTATCTGATGGGGAGCTAGAATGTTCAAATACAGGAGAGTCTTATGTGTTCCAGGAGTAGCAATATTTGTGAAAGGAGAGGAGAGACCTGGTTTAGGAAGGCAATGGAAGAGATGAATCTGAGCAAAGTTGGGTTTGCTGCTATTCAACAGCACTACAATACATGAAGGGTGCATATAAATAGGAAGGGGAATGGTTGTTTACAAGGGAGGATAGTGATAGGACAAGGGGGAATGGTCTTAAACTGAGACAGGGGAGGTTTAGGTTAGATATTAGGAGGAAGTTTT
>JAOWBP010002392.1:11696316-11715452 GCA_028571105.1 Tragopan temminckii
CACATAGCAGGGGGATTGAAACTAGGTGATCATTGTGGTCCTTTTCAACCCAGGCCATTCTATGATTCTATGATTCTGTGATTCTATGGTTCTATGATTCTGTGACACAACAAATGGCATGATTTTCTTCAGGGGAGCCAAGCACGTTTGACATTTGCAAGCATCTCTCTTTCACTTATCCTAAAGTAAAAATCTCACTTGAAATGCTGTGACTGAGCAAGACTGTTTCTTATGCAGTACAGTAGGAAGTCCTGTGTGGTTCTGAGGAGTCAGTATGGAGGCAGTGCTTTGTGTCCTTGCAGTGTTCCAGGAGCTCACAGAGCAGCTGGTGCCATTCTCTGATGGCATCTCTACGACTCCTGCTTCCTGCAGAAACAGATACATATCCTTTCCAGCTATCATTACCTAATGCATCACTGAAGACTTCGGGTTTTTACTTGCTCTGTTGCCATTTTCTATATATGGCAGGTTAAATAAAGCTAGCTCCTTTGTTTTGCAGACTTCTCATTGATTTTTCTGCTTTTAAAGGGCATTTTATAGATTGTTTAGTCCCAGAACTACAGAGGGAACAGTGTAGAAGAAATGAGATACAAAATTGGGATTCCTGACTCCTTTCTTTCAGACCATCTCCTTTTGTGGCAAATAAGCCATGCGTTATCCAAAGTAAGGTTTGGTGAAATGAAAGTGTACATGATTCATTCAGCATCCTTTTCATCAGAAAAGACTGCCAACTTTTCAGAAGCTTGCTGTGGGATAACCACTATGCAGAACTCTATTTATTATGATTGGTTTTGGTTTCAACGTGTGCCTGTGAAGAGTGGTGTGCAGAGCTGCTCCCGAGTGCTGTGCTGTTGTTGCAGGACTGGGCTTGACAGAGCAACATCCGCCTGCTCTGTCCCAGCCTGTAAGCTGGCTGGGAAAGGTGGGGCTCAAAGCTGAAAAATGCTTTCCATACACTCTCCACTTAGCTGTCTACAATTGCCTGTGAGAAGTAACAGTAGAATTTCAGGAACACACTTTTCAGTTGAAAAATAAAGGCTGGCCAGACTGGCTGGATCAAGGATACTGCATTTGGTCATGGCTATTCTTCAGGGAAAAGAACAGACATTTCAGCAATGCTTGTGGATGCTGATCTTTGGTGTGAAACATTTGCAGAATTCTATCTGGTGGATTTTCAAAACCTTTTTTTTTTTTTTCCCAAAGCAAAAAGCATAGTATGATGTCCAGCCAGATCAAGAGGTATGCACCTCTTGCATACGTGTATTTAACACTCAGGTGGTTAGATTACAAACACCATAGAGATGCTCGGAAGGGTGAGTTGGGATTAACCCCTAGATTGTGTTCTGTGTCCCAGAGGGTCACTGTGACAGCTGCTGAGTGACATTGGGTTTGGCTGGTGGTGAGGCAGGAGGCCAAGCTGGGAGGGGAATGCTTTGTGCTGGCGTCACGGTTGCTGTTTCTCTCACTGCAGAACTTGAGTTCAAGTGGTTCTAGTAATGCTTCCTGCTGTGTCTTATCTTTCTGACAGAGAAGAGCAGAATACTATTGTTTTATTATGTAGGACAAGAAATGCATTTTCAATCAGAAAAGTAGCTTTTGATATTGCGTCTTATTTAATCCTGTGTTAATCACTTAATGAAGGAGGCAAAGGCTTCTGTACAAGAACATACGCTGTCTTGTGACTTGACCCAGTGAGTAATTACTGCATAGCAGTAATCTTTTGCTCTCTGGCTTTCAGCTTATGACTTTGATTACATGGAAAGTCTGAAGGAAGCGGATCCTTCACGTTGGTTTTAGCTGTGGGTTTTTCTTCTCCTTTTTGAGTGTGGGACAGAACAGGCTACTGGAGGAGCCGGACTGAAAGATCTGAATTAGGAAAGCTGGAATATCTATCTTAGATTGTCAGATAACTCTGCCACTCCCATATCTGTTGAAACGTTGTGGTTAGCTTTATTAACCAGGTTAATTTTAGGCTTTTCTCCTATGCTGAAATTACTCTTAATTTCTGTGTTTTGATAAGGAACTTTGATAAGTATTTGATAATGGTTTTGCTTTTGCAGTTGTACCTACGTAACAAAGTCTTTGACAAATTGAGAAGCGTTACAAAATTGCTGCTTTGTTTTCATTTAAATAACAAAATTGAAGAAATGGAGAAGATTTCTTATCTCTATTATTGGAGTGGTTTAAAAAGGGAAAACTGGTTTCTTCTCCTTTCCAGTCTAACTTCTAGTTTATTTTAAATTTTGTGCTCATGTCTCACTTTATTCTTCTTAAAAGAAATCAGTAAAAATAAAAGAACAAAATGCATCTCCTTAAAATAGAAAGGCTGTAAATTGTTACAGAAGCATACAGTAATGACTGTTAGAGCATGGGTGTTGTCATTCAGCTCACTGAAGTATGACTTAGATGTGGCTTTACTGGGTTAGGGTTATCTGTTTCTCTTTTGCACTCCAAGGTCCTCCTGCTGTTATGTTGTGATTTTCGTATTGTAGGTTGCTTGTATAGTCAGTTTATTCTGCTAAGCCTTTTTCCCCTAGAGATTTCAGATTCAATGACTTAAAACAAGTTTACTTTCAAAAATGAAGTGCTTATTTTTCTTAAGGTCTGTGATACGCTGGAAAAGAGTTTTAGAAAAGAAACCAACAAACTTGTGCGTGCTTTTTTCCCTTCTGAACTACCTTGCAGAAATCGGTAGTTTTCTTCTAGCAGTCTTGGTCACCTATGTTCTTGTTTCAAGACACTAGCTGGTCGCTTGAGGCTTAAACTCCATGCATTTGCCTCAAGCCGTACATTCTGGAGTGTTTAAGCACGTTTTGAGTTGACCCTACAGAAAACTAATTGCTTAAATCTTTTTATTATTTTTGTCTGCTTGCAAAAGAACCATTTTTACTGAAATATCTGCCAAATATTTTCTTTCCTGTTGCTTTTGCAGTCCAAATGCATAAATTGAGTTAAACCACGTGACATTTGGATAAGTTATCTGATTTCAAATGATAATAGTTTATAATGTTTTTTTTGCAATGTAGGATGAGTAGATGGAAGATGACAACTTAGTCATTTGCATTAGCCTTGCTAAATTCAGACTTAGGCAGTTATAACCTACAATTTTCATTATGGTTCATGTTTGGTGCTTTTTTTGTTAGATCGTTCATTTTTCACTTGGTATCAGGTCATGTTAGTTATTCAATTTCCTTTTTCCATCATCTTGCTTGTTTTACACTTGCCTCTAATACTCTAGCACTCTGCTTTGTGTATGAATAACCTGATTTAAAAGGCAAGCATATTTCCAGTGTTGTGAGCAGCCAGTACACTTTGTGCCAGTGAGTGCTAAAGCTTGGGCTATAAGGCCAATAGAGCTGAAGTGCAGAACGATAGATATGCAGTGTTTATCCTACAGTCTTAAGTTGAATAATTAGTGTGTGATGCTGATGAATTCCAGTGGCCGTCCTGCAGTTAAATGACCAACCCTTTCACCCTGGTGTTTTCTGAGTGCAGTTGGATAACAATTGAATACATTTTCCTAAGATATAAGAATTGTGAATTCTTCCATTTTTTCATTGCTAGACCTCCCAGACTGCTTCTACTCTAAATGTTTTGTTAGTTGGCTATTTCACTGTTTCCTTGATAACCAAAATAAATGCTGTATTTGAAGTAGTGTAGCATATACTGCTAGCTCTGTCGTATGGAGCAACGATTGTCTTTTAAAAGATAATTTCATCAAACAATTGTGTGTGTACAAGTGCATACTATGCATAGCTGTCTTCCTGTGTTATGTAGATACAGTATATTTATTCACTGGTGAAAGGTGAAGCATTTATTTGAGATTGTTGCTTATTTTCACATGTAGTAGTTTGAGCCAAAATCCTTGAAATCTGGTGTCCTTCTCTGAATAGTGTACATTTAACACGCATTGTCACTGCCAAACAGTTCCTTCTTTTAGCTACTGGGCTATGAATGCATTTATTCTTGTGTTATTGTGTTTTAGAAGAGAGAATTCATGCATGATTTTTTTAAATTTATCATTTGTGAACAGTCATAGGTCAGTTCCCCCCCTACCCCCCTTTTTTTTTTTTGACCACTTACTTCCTCTGGCATATGTGGTTAAAGCTCTTCGAGTATGTTGAATATGTCCAGGTAGACAAAGCAAGAATAAGCTGCTGAGAAGTGTGCTAAGAGGTGACAGTGCTTGAATATAAACTGTTAGTGCTGGGTCCAAAGCAAAAATCAGAAGCTCTCGTTTTATAAACCAATCGTCTAGAGCATGCTCATGCACCTGCCCCAGAAATGGCAATAGAAACAAATCTAAACATTTTATATATTAAAAGACCCAACACCAACAAATCACCTTTTCTTCCTCTTCCAGAAATGCCAGCTTATATTTTTTTTCATGAGTTGCCATCAGTGAAATGGAAAGACAACTGAACAACAGCAACTGACTTCTGTAGCCCTGTGCGTTGCCTTTCACACCATCACTCAGCTGGTTAGAGAAACTGCATTATTTTCTCTGTCCCAGAAGAGTGCATAGCAATGCAGCTGAAGCAGCTAGAGGAAAATAAAAAAAGTTATGTCATTTCACTCTTAAATTGTACATGCTGAGCTCATTTAGGAACAAAAGTAGCATATATGATAGTAAACCAACCAATTTTTGTTAAAGCATAATGGATATAAGAAATGTTAAAAAAGTACCTCACTGCATGATATATTGCAAGTCTTTTTGTTTGGAAACAGAATGAAGAATGAAAGTTGCATTAGAAGACTAAGTAAATGGCTCACTTTCTTGTTTATAGGATGTGTTGCTATGGCTGTGTAGGATTACAAGTTTTTTATACTTTGTGCTTCTCATGGGGATGTGGTTATTGCTAGTCTAAATTGCTTTTGTTTATTTTTTTTTCAGTATTCATTTAGTAATCTTTGATTTGGGAACCAGATGCCACCGATGCTGTGATTGGAAACTCATTTTGGAAAAATCCCAAAGCAGTGAGGCTTTCACTTGCTTGTGTGCCAGTAAATTTCAATGTTTTTCTCCTAGGTGGAGTTGTCTGCAAAATTACATAGTAATATTGTATGGCTGGTTCATTGGGTTCATGTTAAGTTTGTAATCCAAAACTGACAGAAGGATTAAGAAGTTTCTGTGCATTTGGAGTTCAAATATTGTACAGCTATAGACACCAGAGATGAGTCATGTTCTTCTTTTGGTGTACATCATACAACGTAGTTCAATGTTTAAATAAATACTTCCTGGCGAGTTGGTTACTACACATTCATATAATGAGCAATAACTTTATTCTGCTGTCCAGGCAAATAACCTGGAATAATTAGAGAAACTTCCAGGTGAAATGATGCTGGAGCGTCAGTCTTCCTCTAGTGGCTATTTAAATACGAAAGCCATTAAGAGCACTTCCACATTTCATGTGTTTTGGTGCTTTCAGCTGTTACTGCTTTAATGGAATCCTGTATTCAGTATACAGAAATTGGGATACTCTGTGGTATATGTATATGGCTTTGGTCTGACCTAATCAAAAACTTCAGTTTTGTGGTTCAGCCAGATACAACTGCTATCAGATAATGATTTATCAGATTAAAAAAAAAATCTTTTGACACAAAAATGTTAAGATACTTTATGCCTAAAATCTGTATATGACAGTTTTGGAAATGAGTTCAGCAAAATCCTTTTTCACTTGAGCATCTTGTTTAGCTGTCTGATGCTATGCTTCTTCTGGAAGTTCTATATAACGTAAGTACAGACTGTCCTCTGCACCACAGTGCTGCCAGCTGTTTCTCTGTCAAAATATAGGTTCATTTCCCTTGTTTCTAGATACAGAGATTATTTTTGAACTTTTTCCTCTGTGGGAGTCTGCTGAGACCATCCCAACTTCCTTGTTGCTGATGGTTCCCCCTGGGCTTTCCCAGGCTGGAAGAAAAATAAAGGGAATGTGATGAAAATCTTGCCAGAATTCTTAGCCTCTGCCTTTTGAATTTGGGTTTTAAGTTCCTGATGTAGAAATGCACTACATTGTCAAATGTTTTTCCAAAGTGTGTTCTTTCTTCACCTTTTAATAAATAAATAGCCTGAAGGTTGGGCACTTGGCCACCACTTCTTGAATTATAGATCGTATCTGCTCCTTTGTCTGATTCCTCACTGTGTTTTCCTCCATCTTCAACCACTTAGAATTTCAATGTACTTGGAAAATGAAGTCTTTCTCAGCTTACTACAAGAATTCTACATTGTTTCCATGGCCTGTTTGAGCAGAGGAACTGGTGAAAATGTGACTTTGTTTTCTGAGTCTTTTGCAGTCCTACTAATGACAAAATATTTGGTAGCTGTATTGCATACAGCACTAAGTGTAGGTGTGCAGGTATGCTGTGTTTGGACATGCTTTGTTATAGAGAGATCACAGAATATTGCAAGTCTGATGCTCTGGGGGCTTTTTGTCTACATATGCAAATATTCAGATGGGCAGTGATGCCATAACAGTGACAGTATTTTGAGATGTCTGCCATTGTGAAGAGAGAAAGCATGGTGAATGATGCTTTTTTCAGCAGAGGTTTTCATGTTTATGTTGACATTGCTTCAGACTTGATAAAGAGCACCATAAAAAATTTCAAACCCTTGGCTGAAGAGGATGTGCTTTTAAAGATGATAAAAATGCTTGCTCTGTTCATTCATTATGGAGGTGGCTACCAGCTCTTCTTGTGTTTTGGCTGCCAAACACTTCCCATTATGAAGTTTTCTTCTGACTTGTCTTTGAAGTGCTAACACTACCATTGTTTGCAGGAGATGGCTGATGAACTGAGCAAGCAGAAAGCAGTCTTCAAGAAGGCCTTTATTGCGTGGAATTCTGTTGAGGATTCATTTAGCTGCAAACTAGGGAAAAGGTCGTTTTGTTGGATTTTTTTTTGGTTAGTTGGTTTCTTTTGCTTTTGTTTCTCCTCTGGTTTTCTTTGCTGCTGAGCAGGAAAAGAATCCCAGTCATACTGGAGCTCCTTCTTGGATGTGAATGCTCTGAGGTGATGTTTGTAGCAGCAGCCATGGCGTGTGAAACACCTAAAAGCTGGCATGCGTGCTGTGACGTGACCTTTCCACCTCAGGCTGTGCTATGTTCCCTCCACAACTTCCCCAACTACATCAGGTTTCGGTCTGCTTCCGTGCTTTCTAAGATGAGAATTCTGTTGTCAAATAATGAAGTCAACACTGTTTCTTGGAGTGGAAGGAGGTCTTTGCTCCACTGATGAGTCATGTCTTGCTGCTGTGTTCGTATCACAACTCAGCTGTCGTGAGTGAAGTCTGGTGAGCTAAGGAATTAGGTAGACATGCCCTGCCGGTTATTAGAATTTTTAAAAGTAAAGTGCTCTGAATTCAGAGGGTGTTTCATTTCAAATATGTGAGAGATCCTCTATTCAGTGTGTAGGTTTGATTATGTGAGAATACTCCACATCAACAAAACTTTTGTAAATTAGAGTATATAGTGCCAAAATTGAGTGTCCACCTAACAGTAAATTGTTTCTTTCGTAATCAAAATAATATTTCAACAAAATATTTTCTTTTATGTAAACATTACAGTTATTGTTTGGGAAATAGGTCTGGGAAAGAAAGCTATTCTCCGGGGTCAAAACACTCCTGATGCTGATGTTGGATAAGTATCTGCATAATAAACACATTTTTTCCTGTCACTACTTTATTTCTTTGACAGACTTTTCCAGTTGAGGAATGTGTTCTCAGTTAACTAGCAAAGCTCCTCATTAAAAGTTTAACTGTGTGATTTCATTTTCTTCTTACTGAACATCCTTATTTGCAATTTGTACTTGTGACACTTTTAGCTTCAGTGGAACATAAATAGTTTGAGAAACAGGAACATAGCCATCCTACAGAACAGATAAGAGTAAAAGAAACCACGAGTAAATGCAAAAGGACCTTGAAATGTGTAGTATTTGACAAAAGCATACTTAAATTCTTCTTCCATGTAACAGTTGAAGTTGACTTTTAAAAGACTAAGTCTCTTATCATTTTCTGCTAGAAAATTCACAAATAGAAATTTAGTCTCACCTCCTGAGTTCATGCATCTTTAAAGGAACAATAATAAAATCCCAAACTTTGAAAACAAAAGTTTTTTCGCATTTTCCAATTCAGTCACTCTTGGAAGACGGTTTGCAGATCTGGACACTGATGTCCATCTTGCTACTACTTTGTGCACTGCGATGCAGGGGAACTTGTCCAAAAGTTACTGAAATGCTGGTGTTTCCCTGAGTACTGTCAAAATTTGGTAGAATAATCTCATAGTTCCCTGCATTGCAAATTAGTTTTTCTTAGTCCTTGTTTTCCAGTTGTTTCTTCTTTTAGTCAGTTTTGATGTCAGAGAAATGGAGGTTTTGAGGGTGGGGAGGAAGGTGGTGATGATTCCCTTGAAACCAGATTATTGTGGAATAACAAAGATAATTTCCATCATAGTTGACTGACCCTTCAGCAGAGTCTTTTAGGGCGCAGGTTTTATGTCAGGGTGCTGAAGAAGTGTCTTGATGGGCAGGGTTGTAGTGCTAGGGACAGAGCTTATCTTTTTTTTTTCCCCTCCATGAATGGTATTTTAGGCTGTGCTTCTGAAAATCTGAACCAAAAGATCACATCACTGCCTGAGCAGTCACAGGGGTGCACTTTTTTTGTGAGACCTGGTGTAGATGCTCTGGGAGAACACTTGTCTCCCCTGAGCCCTTGAAGGTGCTCATTTACCAAATGCCCGTGATGCAAAATGGCCTTGGCAGGGTGGAGTAGGGCTGCCTTTCTAATTTCAAAGATCCAGATTAAAAAAACAAACAACCAGAGCCCAGGAAGGTGTGGTGCAGCTGAGTGACACTGAGATAGGACTTGGCAGCTTCCCTACAGCCACACAAGATGCTACTTTGTGATATTGCACATATGGTAATTAGCAAGTTAATTGGTGGTTCCTTGATGCTGAAGAATGTGATGTTTGTATCCCTGTACTTGCGAGAACACAAAGAAAAGAAATTAGTTAAATGTTTTCATGGTTGAACATTGGAGAATGAGAGAAGGTAGAAAAGATAATGAGTGTTTTATTTTAGTATCCTGTATGCTTTCTTTAGGAGAAAATAATGGATTGAGATTCCGGATTTTTTTTTTGTATGCATTTTGCATATCTGTGAACATAGATATCTGCTCAAATCTGAAGTCTTCAACTATTCTGTCTTAATTAATGTAAAGAATAGTGGCATTTGTACTATAATATGAAATTATGCATTTCACAGAAGGAAAAACTTAAAATAGTAACCTAAGAAATTGAGATCTAACAAAGACTGTGTAGTTCTCTCCCTTTAGAAATGGGAAGGAGGTTAGAATGAGTCTGTCACAGTGCTCAGTTGTGGCTTGCTCAGGTATGAGAAGTTGTGTTCAGTCAGGGAAGACATCCACCTTATCAGCCCCTGTTTTTTGTGGCATATTTAAGCCACAGTTAGTGATCCCAGGATGGACTGAAACGCTCATCAGCAATGACAAGTCCTGTGGAAGAAGGACTGAAGACTAATTGGTTCCAAACAGAGGCAATGTTCCGATGAATACTAATGTCTCCATTATTCATTTTTTTCTATTTCTCTTATTTAGAAAATAAGAAACACTTCATAACTTTGATATATATATTTTTTGTATTCTTTGGAGGCCAGTGGAAAAGTATTTGATTTTTGTCCTGAAAACTTACTGCTCACAATAGACAGTATTGTTTTTTTTAATCATCCATAGCTTTTTTTGTGTACTAGGTACTGCTGGTGGAATGAGATGCTGAAGTCAGAGGAGGCTGCAGCAAGGCAGCAGGGGCTGCAATGTGGGGGTATTGGTGTGATCCCAACAGGAGTGCCGAGGGCTGCCCTCTGAAATGGGGAAGATGTCAGCGGAAGGAAACTTTTTATTGGGTGGTGCTGATGGACTTATCTCTAACCTGAGCATGTAAGCGCAGAGGGTGTGAAGCATCGGCTGCTGAGTGCTTGGGGGCTGTGGCTGGAAAACATGGCTTTGTTGGGCCAATGGCAGAGGAACGCTATTACTAACTGAATTAGAATGAAATGTTGTTCTGGTTTTTCTCATTTGTTTTGAGGGTGTGGGGTGTTCCAAAAAAGCCAATGCTGTATTGTGCTGGAAAAAAAAAAGCTACTTGACAAGTCACTGATTAATGACACCTCATTTTTAATCCTCACACTTGAATTTGCTAAGCGTTCACCAACTCATAGGTAATGTGACATTATTAAGCCTAAAATCCAGAAATCTTTTAGTTCTTGAGTTCTGTTCTGTCTTTTAAAGAGAAATGAATAGCTTTGTATTTTGGCTTTATTGAATTTTTTTTCTGTTTTGATGATTCTTTCAATATACTTAGCAGATGAAACTTCTTGCTATTCATTTTAAGTTTCAGGGATTTGAAATGTGTTACTACTTTTGATCTGCTACACAGCTTGCATCTACTAAGTTGATAAGTAAATCCTGTTTATCCATCTTGCTAAGGTAATAGTTAAAGCCTGTTCATGATCTCAATGTTACGGATTGTATTAGATTTATTGTTCACCTTACAATAGGGGACACAGAAGAGAAACAAGGTTCCTTTTGTGAAGGTAGTAGCAAAATTTGTGAAGAAGGTAGCAGCAGGGCGACTGGTGAGAAAGCTAATGTTGGTGCTTCATACTGAAAATGAGCTTGGTAGGTGTCTGCTAACCTTTGTTATTGAAGGAGAACAGAGCAATTTGAACCCATGTTAAACAAAACTGCTGTCAGTCTGTCATTCCTGTAGGGTGTCTGTTAGAATAAAGAAGATTATAGTTAGCAATGAGGAATGGAGAAGTAATGCCAGCTCTTCTTAGATAAGTATATTGATACTGTAGAAGTGAAGCTTGAGGTAGAAATCTGCTTTTTACTTTAGAAAACATTAATAGAAAGGACTGTTGCAAGTAAGTAATTCTCCTGCCATGCAAAAGGAATCTAGCATAGCCCTAGTACTGTCTTGCTTTGTGCGAGAGTTCTAGGTTAGGTGAGTAACACTGAAGTCACTTTTGACCTTAGAGCAAGCAGAGGACTGATGTTGCAAGAGGGCTGGCTGTACCTAGCTCCTTGTGTTGTCACGGTGGCTTGACTCAGATAGGAAACAGAAATATTTTTCCCCAAACCTAAATGGAAAGTATTCACGTGGGGGCACCAACAGCACATTTGGTGCAGGATGCATGGCTGAGCACAGGTGCCTGGTGTGAAAGTGCTCCAAAGCGGGGCAAGGGAGAGAGGAGCTTCTCGTTCCTGATCGTGTGTTTCTAAGTAGCTGCATTTAAGCATGAAAAGAAGAGCACATTGGGACAGTAACAGAGAGAAAATTAATTCATGTTAAGAACGTGAGACTTTTGAAGTGAATCTGCCTTATGGATTTGCTAGGAGTTACAGTTTATTCAGTGTTTGGTTGATATTTAAACACTGTTTAATCTTGGATGCCCTGTTCCTTTAGATCAGCAGCGCCAGCTTTCAACGATCAACTTTTACCAGCTCAATAGCTTTCAGTCCGGTGTTACTGTGTCGAACGAGGAAACTAAAATGAAGGGAATTGCTTTCTGGCCTCCTAAATTCTCACTGTGCTTTTTTTCCTTAGTAGACTTGAGTATTATTCGGATAAACACCAGTGACTGTGCTATTTGATATTTGTACTCACATACTGTGTTGCACTGTTACGTAGCTGGCACCCATATGGTTCTGTTTCTGCTCTATATAACATGCTGCTCTTGCAGCCTCTGCTGCTGATGGGGAACAATTCTGAGGTTCATCTGTGAGTGTCAGCTGAGCAGTTTTACAGCAGTAAAGGTCTTCTAACAATGGAAGAGAGCCAGACTATGCCTATGAAACTTCTACAGTAAGCAACAATGCTCAGCATTTAAGTGATAAAGCAGTACTAATGGAGTGTATAGTGCTTACAATGGCATCAACAGGCAGATTTTTGTTTCACCTTTATAAATACTCGTATATATTTATGTATGTATTATAGACCATGTGGAATTTATAAGGCCAAAGGCTATGGAGCAGTTTCTTGCTTTTTGCCCCGTAACTGAAGTTTTGACTGCAGATGGTGTCAGGCTTCTACCTCTCTGGCTATGGTTTGCCAAAGGTCAAGAAAATCCAGCACAACACTATGTTATCTTTTTGAGTCTAGCTGTCATCCTCATCATCCTGTGCTGTAGAAGAGCAAACTCTGCGTTCTCATTCTACCTTTTCTCAAAAGTTTTCCTCCATCTCTACTTGATACTCAGCTTTGTTGCTTTTACCTTAACAAAAGGCAGAGCAGAGACTTTTCAATTTATGTGAATATAGAGGCAGGAGTGATTCTGCCCAGCAGAGTGTTTGCTTTATGTTAGACCAGTGCTATTTTGGCCCAAGGAATGAAAACAGAATGTGAACTTGAAAATAAATTTAGACGAAATAAAAAAAGATTGATGAATGATATTTTAAACATCAGTGATGAATCTTGCAGTTAATATGTGCAGACTAAGGAGGATTAAGTATCTCTTTATTCCGGCAGCAGATGGGAGTCTGATCATTGCAGCAGCCTGTTGCACCAAATGGCAGAGTTGTCCTTACCTGGTCAGGAGGTTCACTTCTTTCCAGTTGCATCTCAGAATGTTTGACTGGTTTTTGTTTTGCTCGAGTGACTTCTTACATATTAAGTTCTAATCCTATTTCAGTGTCTTTTCTTCCTGCTGTTGTTTTGATAAATAATATCCGTGACTTTTTTGGCCACATGAGATCATTCTTCCACGTCCTAAAACTCCCAACCTCCTCCCAGCCTCACATACTTAAAATTTTGTGGAACAGTTCTTAAACATTTCACAGAGATGTGTGGAAATGCATTACAGAACTTTAATGCATTTTCATGACTTCAGTACAGGAACATTGCAAATCTAGCTGTAGAATGTTAAAACATTACTGCTTCCAAACCTTGTCTAGGAATTTCCAATCCCTTAACAGATGTGTTAAGGAGAAGTGAGTGAATGTCACTTTCTGAGCCTGTGAGAAGCACAAATTATTGTGTTTCCCACTGAAAGCATTGGAGTGCAGACACAGGTTCTGCCTGCAGTCACTGTCACCAGAGGGGTGGGATAAGCCACCCTGTAGGGGATGGTCTCATGCTGCTCTGGTAGGATTTGGCAGTGGGGAGGTTTTGGGAAGGGGTGTGGGGTTGTTGTGTGCCTGCATGCAGTGCTAAGTGCCACCTTATGCTGTGTGCCATGGTCAGAGTTATTCAAGTACTTCACCTCTAAAAGTAGGGGTGAAAGAATAAACAGTTCTTTCCTCCAGTGAGGAGTTAGCTCTCATGTGAAAGGGCTTTGGCAAGAGATTATCGGATTCAAAAAAATTAAATAGTTTGGGAGAGTGTGGGTTGGTAGGCCCATTCTCCCACAAATAAACTCTTTTCATTCTCATATTGTGACTTGGCTCACAAACCAGCATAACATTAGATATTTGAGAAACTTGGTTTTTTTGAACTTGTAATCCTTTCAGAGCTGGCAGAACATTTTTCTTTAGTTGTCTGCTTTAGAAGCTTCTTAACCCACAAGATGTCCTGCTGCTCATGGGCTAAAGAGTACATGAGCAGGCTTCAGAAGCAGCTGCAAAAGGAAGGCAAATACCTGACAGTGTGACATCAATGGGAATAGCACTTGTAAACAATAGGTGAGAAAAGATCTTAGGAGAAATTGATGCGAAGAAAGAAATATGGAATGACAATGATCAGAAAGCATTTTTTGTTGTCTTCCTGTTGGTAGAATATTTGTGACTTAACCTTTGATGTGGTTGAACTGAACTTTCAGTGCAGCTTTGTATGCCAAAGTTGTACTTGATTGTGAGAGGTGATACAACACGCAGTGTATTGCATGCAGAACTTGACATAGTTTTGGTAGGTTTTGTGTTTGTTATTTGTATGTTTTTAAAGAATTTTGTGTTCTTTTAATTCCTGTTCAGTATTAAAAAATGAACCAATGTGCTAAAGATTTGTTCTCAGCCCTTTTAGAACTGCACGTGATACAAAAAAAAAAATGACAGATTAACTAAACGTATCACACTGTCCTTAGCCTTGGCTGACACCAATAATCTGAGTAAAACCTCTACTACTGAGTAAGAGTGTACTAAGATACACATCCTTTTTTTTCTTTCCTCCATTGAGCAATTCCTTCCCTCCAGAACCCGTGACATTACCAAGCCTGCACATGTCAGCACAACAGAAAAATGTGTGTATACTGCTTATTTATGGTGTTACAAATCCTAGTAAGGGCTTTGCTGCTGAATATAGAATCTAATTACTTCCTGAGGGATGGAGAGTGTAGACCTCTGACCCCAAATTGTCAAATGCTAATGGATAAAAACTTTCTGAAGAAAAATGGATTAGTAATACTAAAAAAAAAGTAATAATATGAAATTAATACTGTGAACTTAACTTTCAGCCTGGTTTTAAATCCTTAGAATTCCTAGTTCCAATGCAACAATTATTTTCAGTTTGGCTTAGGTCTCCTAGTCAAATATTTATACGTATCTACTTAACATGTATAGAAAATGCTAAAATGTGTTTGCACTAGCAAATACGCTAGTGAGTTTACATTAGCAAAGAATCCTTTTGCTGTTACAGCTTATTCAGAGTGTTGTAGCTTAAACTTCTGTAGTTACAAATCTGTTCGTATGGCTTGTGACCATATGGTGAAGTGTAAGAATAGGTCTGATACTGTACAGATGATTGCACTTGCTTTGTACTGCATAGCCTCATATAATGAAATCTGTGTGACGGATTCCCAGATGAGAGCAGAAGAAGCTTAGACAACATTTGTTATCTTGTAATGTCCTTAGGCAGACCTATGTTAAGGGTTTATTGTAAAAGTTGATCAGGGGTAGGAGGATTTTACAGCCTTCTTACAATAATTCTCTAACTTCAATCCTTGCTTTTTTTCTTTGCAGACCTTTCAGCAGCCCAGAGAAAATTTGCTCATTCTCTGAGAGACTTTAAATTTGAATTCATTGGTGATGCAGAGACAGATGATGAAAGATACATAGGTAGGTAAGAAGTGATTATAAATGACTATGTTTTTTGCCATGCCATCCTGCAACATTGTAAATTTTTTTTTTTTTAATTTAAATTGTAGATGCTTCTCTTCATGAGTTTTCGAACTTCTTAAAAAATTTGGAAGAGCAAAGAGAAATTTTGGTGAGTTGCAATAAAAATTTTAAAAAGCTGTACATATGCCAAAGATAAGATCAAAGTTAAAGTTGCTTGCTGCTTTTTTAACCTTTAGGGTGTTCTTATTGGTTGTTTAACAGTGAAAGCTCTCATTGTGCAGTCTTTGAATCTGGAGTCTACACTTAGAGACAACAGCTACTTCTCCTTAAAAAGAAAGCAAGCTATTGTGATAAAGATGGAGAGATAGAAGTTGGCTTGGTAGTGTCCCAATAACTTATGGCTAGAGTGAGCAGTAAAAAAACACCTCAACATTTTTCTGCCTGTTAGAATGAAAAGCAAGATGACAGACATAATTCTGCAGGACACACGAGGTTGGGAAGTTGGCCACATTTGGATCCAGGTTCTTTATGGCATCAGCTTCAGGGTGTACATGGGTTTGGGATGCAGTCTGTTGGCTGGATACAGTAACAGACTTACAAATCTTTTCTATGTGGGTGAGTGATCTAGTGTATGGTTGCATAGGCAGACATTTAGTTAATCAATTGTATAGATGGATAGTGTTCTTCGTTCAAGTATCTGTGGTTGCTTAGGATTTTGGTATCATCTGGATCAGGTTGGCTACTCATGAATCATGAGCTGAGAGCTCTACAATGTGCATTTGCAGTCTTGATTTCCTAATGGAAACTTCGCCTACAGTGTAGGAGTACGTACATAAGCAAGAATAATGATGAATAATTTCTATATGCTTTTCTCTCTGACAATCCTAAATCCAACAATGGTTGTGATTCCTTGAGTGTGCTGTTATGTCCTGGTACCTTCTTCTAATAGGGAACCATAGTTAGATTAGATTAAAGGTCTGTGTAGTTCCTTGCAAATTACTCAAGTGTTACTTTGCCAAATTATAGGGTTTGCTGTGTAGTAACGCTTCTTTTGTTTGTTTCGTAATTCTGAAGTGGCATTTACTTCGTTTATTCCTGCCAGCCATTGCTGTATCTTATTTTAGTGAACTTGAATACATCTAAGTAGTGAAATTCTCTGGTAGATTTTTCACAATGAAAAGTACTTTATAGCCTCTCATTCTGTTTTCCACTCCATTTGGGAGGGTTTCAGAGTTATGTAGCATGTTCCATTGACTGTATCAATAGATCTTCAACAGTGACAGATAACCTATATGGTAGACTGTGCAGAAACCAATGTTCTGTACAGTAAAAAACTTCTGTTTTTCAGACTGAATGTTATAACAGGGTGCTGCTTATTTTTTTGTTAAGCTGTTCATGATTACACTGATTACCCAGAACTAATTCATGTCAGTTTCTTGATGAGACAAGTATGAAATGCAGTATTGTATTAGAACAGTTCCAACTGTGGAATAGACTGTGAGGCAAATATTTGATTCCAGACAGAAAGGATATACTCTCCAAGTTATCAGATAACCATTTCACTGCATCTGTAATCCTGCAAATGTTGTGTATCATTTTTAGAGTGAGCTAATATAACAGTGGACATAAATCTCTGAAAAAATAATTGTGTGTTGCTTGGTAATGATAGTTTTCAGCAGCTGCTGCTCTGACTTCTCAGAGTATGCTTTAACAGTGGCATGAGCTGTAATCCACACTGAGAGCAGGGGTTATTGCACTCAGATGTTTGGAATCAGGTCAGAGATTCACAGAGTTTCCATTAAGATACGACTGTTACAGCAAGATTATTTTCAAGAGCATCCACTCTTCCTTATGTGTATAATCAATGAATACTCAGATGATAGAATTACAAAAAAAAAAAAACAAGAGAGTTTGACTAAGCAGGCTATTATACCAAAAAAAGAATACATAAACTACTTACCCTTGTCCTGGGCTCGGTGTAAAACTCCAGAGAAGAGATCTCCAGAAAGAGATCCTTCCCCACTGGTAGTCAGCTCTTAAATGGGGTCTAGGAGAGGTGGAGGCAAGCTCCACCCCTTCCAGCAGCACAGGTGAATTGCCTTCACCTGTGCTCCTGTGGCTGACTCATTGCTCGTCTCAGGTGATCAATCAGAGGTTCAGGCCGTGATTCAGCAGTTCCCATACACTCATGTTAAGAGCTTATTGAGGATTTTACACTTGACCATTTTGAAGGTGAAGATTTGATTGCTCACTTCAATTTCAGTGCTGAATGTTGCACGCAAGAAATTTCAATCACCTAAAATAAGCTTAATGAAATGCATTATTAATTATAGAACTTAAGGCAGTTCATAAATTGCTGTGCAATTAATTTTTGTGCATTTGAGAAGAGGGTTAAATTGTTTTTAACCATACAGTATATTTAACAGATTCATGCTTAAAATACATTCTGAGCTGTAATGAGATGCTCATCACCTATACTCCTTACAGTTTTCTGCAAGACTATTGTATGTGGTGGATCAAGAATGTAGTTTTTTCTCTTTTTGTTTACCACAAATTCACTTGTTTGATAATCATTTGGTGAATATTCACTTGGTGGATATTTAATAGTTTAATTCAGATGTCTAAGTCCTGTGTTTTGTGGTTTTTTTTTCTCCACTTTTCCCTCCAAAGACTGCCAAAGCCATATCCCAACTGTCAAAGGATTTAGTGGATGATGGAAGGGAAAGTCATTGTTAATCCAAACATTTCACTGAACTATTATGGAGTGGACAAGATAAAAACAACTTATGCTTTGCCATAGCACCGTAGCTCAGTTACGTTCTCCAAGGCAGATAAGAAACAGGTCATTTTGTCCCTGAGAAGGTCTTGGAAGTGCTTGTTACGTGTTAGGAATGAGTCCTAGGACTTATATTCTGCCCTTTTGTAATGGAAGTTACCTTACTTCTATGCAAGACCTGAGTTAGTTGGATGGGTTTTGCCTGCAGCCCTACCAGAGATGTGATTCGTAGCAGGGTCTTGTGTACCTTGACCATCCCTGACAACTGCTTTACTAACCATTCCTTAGAAAAAAATTCAGGGCCAGGGATCTCTCTAGTTTTACTTCAACATTTAGTTGTTATTCTTTTTTTTTTTTTTTCCTGATATCCATATAAGTCTCCCTTTACTTCAAATTAAAGAGAATTTATTTACTTATTTTACCTTTTCTGCAGTGGTCATTGAGTAAAACTCATCCCTTTTCCATCACAGAAGAATTTTCACTGTTATGCTTTCAAAGGCTAGAGGACTGCTACCCTTTCAAAGTGGTGTTTTAGTTCTGTATTTCTTCTGATTCGGTTTAGTTGCACAGTGTTTAGAACATCTCTCTTTTACGTCAAAATTGTTCTTAATTGTTCTTAATCCCACTCAGTTCTTAATTCAGATAATTTTCTTTTGAAAATTAAAATCTGCAGGTCTTAGAGGCTATTTTTTGTTTTCCCTTTCTTTAAACTTTTTTTTCCAGTTAAATAATGGATAGATAGCTTCTCTGCATCCTGAAATACCTATTAAAAAGACTCATTTCTGTATATTTTTCTTTGCCCCCTGCCTAATAGAGAAGGTTTTTGTCTCAATCCTTCTAACTTTATCCCAAGTACTTGAGTATTTCCTTTTTACTTCATCATATTTATTTCATTTCTGTAAGATTTCTGACGCAGTTAAATTCACCTCGCTATGTTTCTTGTCAATTTCTCCAAGCCAATATGAACTCATTGCTTTACTTTATTATGGTTTCTTCTATTTCTGTGACAGTTTTAGCACACTTTTAATCCTTTTGATACCTCCCTAGGAAAGATGGTAAGTTCTAAGCTTTTGAGCATAACGTCTGTCTTTTAGTCTGTTGTTCTTATTCCATAGGACTCTTTTATGTTTCTTAAAACTGCTTGCAGTCCTTCCTCTCAAGAATCCTTTTATATTTTTAATGTTGCACCAGTCTGTCAGAATCAAGTTCAGAATTCTTCTCAAATTCACTGTTCTCAGTGTGTGTCAGAAACATGAGAAACTGATTCTGTGTGGAATTTTAAAGAGAATAACAGCGAAG
>JAOWBP010002392.1:11726957-11753798 GCA_028571105.1 Tragopan temminckii
AAGTGCTCTATTCAAAACCAGGAAGATGCAGATGACTTACTTTATTTTGCCTGCAGGGATCAGTACATAGTTGTTTTCTGTTGTTTTTTTTTTTATTAGACATATATATAAGTATTCATTTGCTTGATAAACTTCACCATAATGAAGTAACAGGACTTTATTTCAAGTTAGCCTTCAATTTTTTTTTAAGAATGAGTTAGAAATACTTCTTGTTTAATGGAATGGTGATAGATTGCTTTTCTTTGTTTCTGATTAAGTAGTATTTTGAAAGATAAGTAAGGAGGTTTTACTTAAGTTTTTATTTGTAAATGAATGTTACTTTGTTCCTTTGTCTAGGAGGAAAAGAAGAAGTTTGATAAAGAGACTGAGAAGAACTACAGTTTGCTAGAAAAACATTTAAATTTATCAGCTAAAAAGAAGGAGGTACAATTACAAGAGGTATTGTTGCTGCTCTTGTTCCTTCAGTTTACTGTCTTTTGAATAGATAAATGGATTTTATACAAATGCAAAAGCAGCATTCATAGAGATAAAGTAAAAAATTCTGTCAAACTGAAAGGTTGCTGAGAAAATCGGTATTTGCTCAACTTGATGGTATAGCCCTACAGTTTTCCGAATGTCTTCTGTTTCAACTGCTTCACCTGAAGCATATATGAAACATAGTTATGAGAATAGCAAATTGCAAGAATGTTGTGAAAAACTCCATGTTTCTTTGATGACTTTACCATATATGTAATTTCCATTACATTTTAATGTATTGAATAAGCATTCTGTGTTAATACTTAATGCAGAGTGCAGCAAGACTTATGATCCCGAAAGTGGTGGCTTTGTACTGCTTTTTTTCTTCTCGTGCTTTGCAGATCCATTTTTTCCCCCAAATAATGCTACATCGTAATGCTACAGATCATTTTTAACTAGAAAATAAATCTGTTTTCCCTGGTATTCCTTCTGTTCCTCTGTTCTGTTCATTATCATAATCATATTTATTTGTAATAGCTTTTCTTTCTGAAGCAACAGCAAATAATATGTGAGAAAAGAGCTGAGAGATCTTCCTTTTCTTCAGGACTTCTTCCCTACCTCGTTTTATATGTATAAATATGAAATATACACACATATACAGTCTTTCACAAAAAACAGAGGTTGATGTAACTGATAAATTACCTAGGAACATGAAAGCTCAGATTTCATTTCATTTCAAAACTGCTCAAGTTTCATTAGTAGGCTATGTCTCCGTTATGTACGTGCAGCATCGGCCCTTGTATAAATAAACAAGTTTCTGTTGTGGAGTTGAGTACTCCATTGAAGTTCATGTGTAAGAGCCTGTAGTTTTGCATATAAATTTTCCAAAACTTTGATGGAAATAATATCACAGTGGAGTGTGTCTTTGACTCTGTTAGTAGAGGGATATTCTTGAAATTTCACTGAAGCATGGTCTTTGTGACAGTTCTGTGTTTCTTTGGCAGTGTAATAATAAAGTAGCTGTATTCGGTATTATGTTCTTGGGGAACTGGAAGAGGGCAGACACCCAAAATAATAATAAGAACAACAAAAGAAATGGGGAAAAAAAAACAACAAACAGGCTTTGTAGTGGCTTTGGTGTATTTAGAGCAGTCTTACCACTGATTAGCCAAGTGTCCTAGTAGACCAGCTGTGTAGTCTTTTCTGTCTATACTTCAGTACATTTGCATATCACTGTAAGCTTTGCAGACGACTCAGAGAACTCAAACGATTCCTATGTTACGATTCCTATGAATCATTTACAGGATTCATCAAAATGGCTTTGCTTTTTGCAACACTTTTACTTAATGATGTGCGGATAATTGCTTTCTTTCTTTAATGGCGTTTGCTGCTATACCTCTTTAGCCACTGACAGATTTCTAGCGGACTAGCAAAGCACATCTCGAGGCAAAACTGTCTCAGCTTATTCGACTTATCCTCTTAAGGAATAGTAGTCAGTGCTTGAAGGATATAACCTTAGTATTTAAGACAAAGTGTATGATGGTAAATGTGACCCTTTCATCTAGACTTTTCCTTATTTCCTTCTGTAGTTTAGTGCAGAAGCTTTAATGGACCTTACAGCAGCGTTTGCTATTATCACATATGCAAAGACTAAGTGTCAATCACTTCAAGTATCCTTCTGTCCTTTCTTTAATGTACTTGAATGAAGATCCCCATTAGTCAGTTCTTGAAGTTTCATAGTTGAATGAAGATACTTATAGCGTAAATAATAATGCAAAGAAATAATTCATATATCCTATGCACTTAAATATTTATGTAGGACTGAACTGCAGCTGAAATACAACTGATCAATATGATGTTGGAATTTTACCAAAGTGGAGAGAAAAATCAGCTGCAGCGAATAAGGCCCCATTTTTAAATATTTAATGATCTAAGTAAAGTTGTGAAAAGTGTGCCAATAAATGAATGTTGTTTTTTTCTTACTTTACTGTTAATCAGAGTCAGCATGGGTGTGAGGCGGATCTAATAGTGTTCTGGCTGTGGACAGCAGTTCTTTGCAGTACTAGCAATGTGTTTTCAGCAATTTTTTCTAACTTATTCTGACTGGAGATGATCTCCCCTGTTTCTGACGGAAGACACTTTCAGCCGTATCTCTCTGTTCAGACATGCACCTTTTCAGCATTAGTACATCAGTGCTCAAGTACTTGCTCTGATTTATTTGGCTAGGTTCCATCAAAAAGCAGCTCAAAGAAGTGTTATCAAAATGTTTCTAAAAATGTAGCTTCATGAATCAAAGCACAATACGTTTTCTAATAAAAGGGAATAGCTGCTTCCCTTTGAAAGTAAATGGATGAGCTCTGTTGTAAATGAGTCCTGGTCTGGAACAAATTATCTTGTTGCTTGCAACTTATATGCTATACACGTGTCAGTTTGAAGCTGTCTGAAAAATGTTTTTGAAGCTTAATAAGCTATATTTCGTGTTTAGGCGGACAACCAGGTAGAGCAGAATAGAAAACACTTCTATGAGCTCTCCCTCGAATATGTGTGCAAGTTGCAAGAGATTCAGGAGCGGAAGAAATTTGAGTGCGTGGAACCTGTAAGTACCAGAGAATTAATACACTCTACCCCATCACTCATAAAGGACTGAGAAAGAATGCACTTGGAAAAAAGCCATGAAGCTCTGTTTTTTGAGAAGATGCATGCAATTGTGTTTAAAAGAGTTTAAAGCAGTCTTTCTACATCTGTGCAAGTTCTTAATCCAGACACACTTAGCCAAGCAGCTCAAAGCTTATTTTAATAATTAGAATTAGATCTGCTGATGCCGATTTTCAGAAAATATGTGAAATTTTGTGCTGTACTGCAAAAAGAATACAACCTTGATCTGTGGTGTGAGTTAGAATAGAGGATTCAAAAGAATGATGATAAGGTCAGCCTTTTTTACCTTTCGAAAAATATTTTTTAACCAATTAAATGTTATCCTTGTCTAATGTATCGAGTTATTTTTCAATTTGAAGGTGACACTTAGAAGTCTGTTAGTTAACTTGTATCTACACTCATATGCTAAAAGCATGCTTCTACCTAAAAACTCAGTATCAGGTAGTTTGAAATGTTTCATTTGAAGTGGAACTGAATCTCTTCAAATCATATTTTCAAAACATGTCCCTTTCTCTTTTTTTGAACAAGCTAAACATTTTTGCTTGATTTGTATTTGAAATTTTCACTAGTAAACTGAAATTATTTAGTACCAGATTCTTATCACTTTTTCCTGCATTTAATGCTTAAAAATATGCACAACACAACTGCATTTTTGAAAATGGTTCATTTGTATGCAACTTAAGACTTCATTAAATACATTCTTTGACTTGTTCTGTTTAATAAAGACAGTTGTTCTTTCCTGTGTCCCTTCTTTCCAACCAACTGAGCAAAATAGGAGAGGCACTACTGCACCCTCACCCAGCTTGCAATCTGATCTCAGTTATTCTTTTTTTGATTCAAAACACTGAAATCACAAACTGCAATACAGGTAATTTTATAGTTCTGAGAGAGTGTCGGATCCGCATTCAAAAGGCTGTTAAAAGTAAAGCTGCTGGAGGGAGAGTGCTTTCTATCAAACCAATTAACTCTACGATGAAACATGGTCATTAGAAGGTGGGGAAATGACAAGGGAAATAGTGACTAAAAAAGTTTGTTATATCCTCGTGTGCACATTTATTCCAAACATCACTGGTATCAAAGCAGGTGGTGGAAAACATCACAAAGGGAGGTTTTGTAGATAGTCAGTATACATTGTTTATGGTCAAATTTATAATAGATCTCAGACATGAAATTCCAGGGACAGGACCACCCCAAAACGTTTGTAGCTGACAATTTGGATGCAAGTAGGTGCTCAGAAATGGTCAGCGTTATTAGAAATTTGTTTAAAAAATAGTCATTTTGTCATCTTTGATCTGTATGGAAAAGATTACATGCAGCAATCATATTTGGATAAATTAAGTTTCACTTCCTGACAAATCTCTTGTTTGCCTTTCAGGTGCTATCATTTTTTCAGGGTTTGTTCACTTTCTATCATCAGGGATATGAACTTGCTAAAGACTTCAGTCATTACAAAATGGCTCTGCAGATAAATATACAAAATGTAAGTTGCGATTGATATTTACGCCTCTTAAAATTTTTGTCAAAAAGAATGTGTATTGCCAAGGCTTTCCTCATGGTTAGTACAATACTTCTGAACTCTAGAGTTGTATTGCCATCTTCTGGCTAACCAAGCACATCGCTCAACAAATCATTGCTGACTCCAGTGGATTCTTATTATCTTGAAACAACAACAACAACAAAAGACAAACAAAAAAACAGTCCTAATAACCAACTCATCCCTGCTGGTTTACAACCTGAGACTTCCGTTAGTTACTGTACCCTTGCACCAAACTGTCCAGTATGATCAGCTTGGGTTTGAGAATGCAGCAAGCAAGAAGACAGGTTGAAGCAGTGTGATTGGCGGAGCCACTAGTCGGGTGATCTGTTCTCCTTCTTGAAGTTTATGAAAAAATAAAACTGATTCAAAATTAACTTAGATGTACCTTGGGACTTTTGTTAGCAAACAGACCATTTATCCTCCTGCAAACAATGTATTATAATGCATCTGTTTTGTTAATCTCTAAGGGCACCTGGAATTAACACACATAAAGTACTTCCAGGAGGTTGCAGTTTATTTTTAGGAATGACTTAATGAGCAGGTAGTAATAGGGAGGCAATAAAGCAGAAGAGAAGATTAGGGTTATTATAATATACAGTGACATGGTTTAATGTCTCAGGATACCTTTCTTTTAACTCTATTTCCATATACCTAAGTTTTATTCTCTAGAGGTGTTTTGGTTTTGTTTTTTTTTTTAGCTGAGTAGGGGCACTCAATACTAGTACTTTCATAAGCAGAAGTCAGCTGAATTTTTGTGAATAAATAGAACAAACTAGATTTCAAATTGTTGCAGAGAAAAAGGAAGCAGGGCTTAACAGCTCACTGAGCCAAGAGGGGAATAAAAGGATAAATCTGAAAAGATCATGAGGATGTGACACATTTTCTGCAGTGTTAAAGGTGAATGAAACATTCCAAAAGAAAAATGAGCTAGGACTTGACTGTAGTATAGCTGAGCTGCCAGCAGAAGTCAAATATTAGAAGGGCACAAGATTGAGGGCAGAAAGCCTGGCTGTTCACGGAGAATGATTTGAGACTTGTCAGCAAAGTTGTAGTAATTCAGAGGAGTGATCACAGATGAAAGAGGAAGAATTTCACTCAAATCTGAGGGTGCTGATGCTGATAGGGGTACTGATTCTTTGTCTGTACTAGAATGTTTACCACTGAGATACTGATATAGCTGCACATGCCTCTGCTGATTGCAGGAGGATGAGATTAGATGAACTTATAGGTCCATTTCACACTAAAACAGTTCTATGCTTCTGACATTCAGTGCTAGTAGGTGCGTTCAGAGCACTCTACGTGAAACTTTAGGGCAGGAGGTAGCTTTGAAAGAGAGATAGTGAAAAGGAAATAGGAAGAAGGGAAAGGGTAAAGAGAAGAACCGGCTGGGAGTTCTGGTGTTTTTTGTGTTGGTTTTTTTTGTTTGTTTGTTTTTGTTTCTGTTTTTGTTTTTTTTTTAAGTTTTGAGAACCTGTTACATTCCTTCCCACCATTCCTAGGACACATCTTGTGTGCTTGGATTTGTGATCACTGCACAACTTTTACAAGGAAAGGTCCTGGCATTTAAAACATCCAGAAGCAATCAGTGCTCTGAAAGAGTGATGTGGATATGAGACCTTTATCATTATTTCTGTCTTTGCCTTGGATACAGAGTATAGTTTTTAATACAGTTCTTCCGGGTAATTGTGAAAAAGAACTTTGGAAATTGTTTGGAGTCTTGGAAATGAGCTCTTGTGGGTTCTGACTTGTAATTTGTGAGCAGACAATCTGAGAGTCAGACAATGGATGTGGTATGGGTTCAGAGCAGTTGCTTTACATGAAGGTAACAAGGCAATTGTTTTTAGTCATCATCTGAAGAGCGTATTTAGCTTTCCTCTCTAAAACACATGGGTATGGGTAGCTGCTCGGACCTGCTTGCATGGATTCTCTTTGTGCCCATGAATAAATTCCTTCTAAGCATAAATCTAGAGTATGCATGTACAGATCACCAGTCAGGCACATGCTGTTGGATGTCTAGGTACAGGAATGGATACTTGCTTATATGTATGAGGCATTCGTTTGTGCATACGACTGCACGTTTTTCCTGCAAATTGAAGTAAGGCATCATTTTCAGAAGCTGATCCATTTTCAGGAAAATAAAGGTGCTTTCAAAAAACAACAAGGCATATAAGCTTGCATCTGGAAATATGTCCTCTCCTCAAAATGCATGCACCAACTGGGCAAAATACCAGCTTGGAATTTGAGTATGTATTTCAATTTGTGCAATTTGAGTGAGTGGGTATATGGAGAAAACTAGATATTACCATGTTATTTGTTTATTGCCAACTGTCAGTATTTTTCAAATGAAACTGAAGAGTTTCTTGCATCAGGTGTAAGCTTCTCTGTTACTTTGTTTACTATTATTGTATAGTTAATGAGTGCTATGGTTACTTTCTGATTATTTTTACTAATATTCTAATAAATATTTCTTTTGCTACTGCTTGCAAATATTGAAATGGGTGGCATCCAGGAATAATAACAAACTGGACTTTAATTTCTTTTTTATTTCCTTTAAATATATGTGTACTTGATTCAGCTTTCATGTAACCAAAACATTTGGCGCGTGAACGGTTTGTCCATGTTTAATTATTGGTGACCTTCCTGTCATATTTTTTTCAATAACCACAGAGAGTTCTTTCCTTCCTGACAAAATAGTAAGGATCTCATGTGTTAAGCCAACGTTGTAGTAGTACTTTTCTTAGGAAACTTAAATTTTCAAATCCAAGATCATTTTAAAATTTAGTATTTCAATTCTCTCTGAACAAATCAGCGTATTATTTTGGAGAATGCTTTAATTTTGAATGTCAGAAAACTTGCACTGATAGTCCTAAGATGGTCTTTAATCGTCCTCACATTTTATAAATAATTGTTTTAATAACTGCCAGGAAGAGTAAGTCTTTCTTCCACTCCCTTTACTGATGTTTTTTAGCTATCTTGTTTTAGACACGAAATCGTTTTGAAGGAACAAGGTCAGAGGTAGAGGAACTCATGAACAAGATCAGAAGAAATCCTCAGGAACATAAAAGAGCAAATCACAACACAATGGAAGGCTATCTCTATGTACAGGAAAAAAGTAAGATATATTTTTGTATTCCTATAGTGCCCATAATATGCAGGTAGTCAAAGCTTATTTATACAAACAGTGTGAAGACAATAAGAATTTACAGCTTATTTAACAGAGTCATCTGAATAAATGTTCAAAGTCAAATTTTCAAGGGATGGATATGTATTTTATAGGGGAAAAAATGGTTTTGTCTGTAGTAATGAGATAAATATTGATTAATAATTCTTTCAACTTGTCAGTGAGCATGAAATGAAGCATATGTCATTTATTTTTTTTTGCAAGCATTGTTTAGCATTTGTTCGACTTTGCAAAACATTTTTTTTTTAAACTACATTCTTAGGAATCAGTTAGGACTTCCAAGTGTCACTTCAGAAAGCAGTAGAAGGAAATACACAAGTTTGAAACAGCACAAACTAGTTAATGCTTCCATTTCATGTAGGGCCTGCTCCCTTTGGTTCCAGTTGGGTGAAACACTATTGCACATATAGGAAAGAGACAAAGAAGTTCACCATGATTCCATTTGAACATAGATCAGGAGGGAAAGCTGTAAGTATATTCTTGTATTCTACTCTCATTGGTGCCCTCTATGAAGATGGAAGGTTGTGTCAGTTAAGATGTGTGAAGTCTTTTTTATCTCCACCTCTCCGCCCTTTTGTTTTCTTTCTTCATGTAATTCAATCTGTCATTTAAGGAAATTAACTTAAGGTAATTGAATGAATTAATAAAAAAGCCTTCTGCAGACTTTTCAGTTGCTTGTTTTTAGGAGTCCAGAGAAGAAATGACAGTTACTGTGCACTGTTGCGCCGTTTAGACAGAATCTGGTTTATCCGTGAGGTGTGTGACTTGTTGAAGTATAAATTGGGAAAATGTGGTAGTTTAAAAAATTTCTTTCTTATGCACTCCAGTCAGATTTTTTTTTCATAGATGTAAGTACTAAAAGAGGAACTGGAAAAGAGGATAATAGTAGATACACAAATTGTACTGACAACTGAATGTAATTTCAGATGTCTTTGATGGAATCTGAAGTACTCAAGACTCTGTTGATCTTTGAATTGCTTTTATTCCTGTTGAAATACCTGGGAGTTGAAGGTGCTCAGCACCTTAAGAGATGAAACAGTGAATGAGTGTATGAAAAGCATTCTGTCGCAAGGATAAAAGATATCCAAAGATGGAAAATAACACTCAAGTCAGTCTTCCTGTAAATGCAGCACCCTTCTCTGTCTTCAAATTTGGTTAGAAATCGCATTGGAATTTTTTTCTGAGAATTATGTCCTGTTTGTGGAAGATGGCTCTCATAATTAGAGGGCTGTGTATATGTACAAATACGTTGAATTGGGGATAGTATTTCAAAAGTTCCAGAAGTTTGGCTTCCTTAATCACTTTAATACTTTTGTGATATATTTTTCTACTCATTTGTTCTAACTGTAATAAGCCATTTTAGTTAATAAAGTATATGTGTAAGTATTTGGCATTCTAAAATATTTATGAAGCCAGTTTTGCTGCATTAAAAGATCATTTCTCTTGAAACCCTCAGTGCAATTTACTTTCATAAACCTGCCTCTGGAGATGTTGAATAAGACAAAAATAATTGGAATGTACAATTAATTCTGATTAAAACTGTTACAAGTCAAGTGGCATTCACAGATAAATTTGTGTATTTCTCAATTCTTAAGGGTAAAACATGATCTAGTGTTGATTGGTCTTGAAGAAAGGACTGGCTCTGTAAGACAGATTCCAGAGAGTAAAGAAAGGCTTGTTTAAGTTAGTTAACAGTAGCCTTTAATATGGAGATTGCTGTGTCTGGCATAAAATAGAAGAATGAAGCTTTGAATTACTGGATCAGACATATAAAAACTCTCTTTTCACAGGGAGATGGGGAACTCTTCATCCTTACATATTGCACCAAAAGAAACGTAGATACTATCGACAGGCGATTCTGTTTTGACTTAGAATCTTCAGACAGGTAAGCTTACGAAATACTAGAAAGGACTGTTTCTAACCAGTAGTAAATATTGCTGCGGTATTACTGTTTTCCTTTTCTTTCAGTGCTCGTTCAAGCTGCCAATGGAAATAGTCATTGGAGCAGCCTGCAAGCACTGTCATAGTTTACTGTATTTTACCTCAGTTTTGTGTAGCAGAACTGCCGAAGATCTAAATAGAAATGTAGACGTTGTCTGAGGTATCACATAAAAGTGCAGATGAAAATAAGGAAACTGTTCTGAATTGCTGTTATTGTGGGTAAAGTCTTGCGGTTTAAATAAAAGTACGTATAGCTATCATGAAAAAATTGGATAATTCATACAATCATGGCCATTTTGTATCACAAGCCTGCTTTCCAAAAACATCATGTTGCTATTGGATTATGCTGGATTTTCAGACTGGAAATAATATAATTTGCAGTTTTTCTGGCTTACCTCTTCCCTCCTCTTGCTGGTGGGATGTGACAAGTGTAATACAATAATGTTATACGTTTTGAACATTTTGTTCAAAACGTATTGATGCTGCCTTTTCAAAATGCTACCATTCTACTGCTTTATTTCAAAAAAGAAGAATTGCTTATTTATATATCTTGCTTAGAGGATCTTCAAATATAATGAATACTGCTTTTCATCAGCATTTTTGTCTTCCTTTGTTTATGAAGAGGAGAGAATCCAACCTAATAGGGTATTGCAGTTAAGTAAGGCTGTGGTAATGCCATGTTCTTTTGGTGCATTAAATGCTAAGTAGAAGTTCATGAAATGTTACTGAGTTTTCTCGTTCACACCTTTCGAGCTCATTCCTTCTACCAATTAGTTGTGTTCTATTCTATGATGTAGTGGGTCTTAAGGTTCGGGAGCTTTTCTTTCCCCATCAGAATAATAACTCTGCTAACTTTAAATGTGGTTGTGGTTAATGTTGCTTGTCTCCTTTATCCTATGGTTGCTGGTATTCTCTAAATATGTCTGTGATAAGGGTCATAGGCACTTGTATTGTCTTGGATCAGATGCTGTGCTCAGCTGATGTGTCCAGTCAGTCAAGCCTGCCCCAGGCATGTTTTTTTCTGTAGCAAGCACCGACTGAATAAAGGAATGCAAACCTACCACTATATCTGAAAACAGTCAGCTCATGCGGCAGATACTATTTACAGCACAGGTGGCTTTTCTCATAAATCTACAGCAGGGGTCTGAACTTGCATTTTTTATTTGATAGAGATGTGATATAACTGTTACAACACTGCCCTGATGATGAGAATTACAGTAAACATTTGAGCTCTTGAAAGGAACTCTTCTCAGATCAGAGTATTGATCAGTGTGAAAACCAGATTCCCAACTGAAAAAGTACCATGAGAAATGTCAGTTGATCCCCCTCGGTGTGTCTTGACTTCTGTTATCTGGAGCTAAACAGAAATGGATGGATAGCAGTGTTTGCTTGATCCTGCAGAACAATTTTTCATTCTAATAAAAGTGGGAAAAATACAATCTGTCTTTCTGTCTAGGTATAATAGACACAACTGGTCCAATGTGACCTTGATATCACACATTTTTCTTTTAATAATATATGTGTGTAGTACTGAGATGTTCCCATGGAGATTAGTTCCATGCTGCAGGCCATTAACTCAACTGATACCTTTGGTATCAGTTCAGGACACGCTTATCCTTCAACTTGTCCCAGTTATAAAATAATGAACAAACTGGTGGCTGGCCATGGGATGTTCTTTATTCCTGTGCTTTGGAAGGAGAGAAAACCAGAGAATTTTAGGAAGGGCTTTTGTGCAGCAGATGTTCAGTAAGTGACCTGAGTACAGTTTGTTTGAATCTGCTAGCTGAATGTTTACAGATTTATTTCTAAAAGAAAGCCAGAGTTATTTTTTTTCCTCTAAAGAAGCAAATGTAGAAAACTTTATATCTTATAAAAGAGACAACAGAGGTCTCCTGGTGTAGGAAAAAGCTTTTCTATGGACACAGATTGTAATACTAATATAGGAAAAGAAAGAGAGAAGGCTTTGTCTCTTTCAATTTTAGTATGATTGTCTAATAAATAATATTCTGTTCATCATATGCTGATTTTAACTATTGCCTCAAGGTGGAAAAGTTTAATAGCTTGACAGTTAAAATTTGGTTGAAAAGTATGCCTTGCACAAATGTAACTTTGACATCTTTTTGATCTTCTTTTTTTTTTGTAAGACAAAATCAAATTAGAAATGTCGCCGGGTGTGCAAATCTAAAGTGTGCAAACTGGTACAATTTTGAAGTAAAAATAGAATTATGTATTTTATCAGTGTTACAGTTGTTAGAAAACATTTTTCCCTGCAGCCATTTTACTACTTGAAAATAGATTACATATGAAAAACAGAGAGAAAACAGAGAGAATGCTATTAATTATTTATTTCTGTCTGTCTGTCTACCTATAGTGAAATCTACATATTTGCCAAAAATAGCGAGGAGTTGAATCAAGATTTTTTTAATTGGCAGAAAAAATATTTATCCAAACAATGTATTGTGCTTTGAATTTTCCTTATTTTGTGTGCTATGCTGAACTACACAATTATTCTTTTTCTTTTTCCTATCATATGAATACATGGATTTATGTTAATCTCTGATCAGCAAGGCCTTTGTTCCATGGTTGTTCATCTTTGCTTGTTAGGAATGTTATAATAGCGGAGTTCTGTGATGACGTACTGCATTAATACTTGATTGTTTTTATAAAATACTTATGAGATAACTATGTTCATTTATGTCACTGCTTTAAGGTTGATTTTATTACTTTTTTTTCCCTGTGTAATACCACACTAACACAATACCAAGTCTGCTTAGAATTCAGAAGACTCGGTAACTCTCAGCAAAAATTGCAATCAATATGATATCAACAACTGACTGTTCTAAATAAATAGTTTGGAGATTACATACACTTTCCTTTTTCCATTCCATCCTCTCTGTTTCCTACTACGTACATAATTTCTATTCCCTTTGTTTCGAAGAAAAGCAGTGTTCAGTAATTTAGCAAAACCCCTTTAAGACAGTGGACTTTTGACTGTACTTGGAAGTAGAGTTTGACAAGACCGTACTTGAGTTCCTGATGAATTCATTTGCTCTGTGTGGTTGCAGGCCTGGAGCCCCTGTGACCATGCAAGCCTTTTCTGAGGAGGACAGGAAGCTATGGATGGAAGCCTTGGATGGAAAAGAAGCTGTAAGTGGCATTTTTTTGGAACATACAATCTCCACTGTAATGGAGAAATCTCTCCTCCCCTTCCGACCACATTTGTACTTTAATAAACTGGATTTATGTAGTTTACAAAATGATAAATTCAGTGAAGAAAGAATAAAAGTGAAATAAAAGGAGAAATGATTGAGTTGCTAAAGCTCAGTGTCAGTGTACACTAATGGTGATATGAAGTGTGTTTTTCTTTGTAACAATGCTATTATTATGAGTGATTTCACATCACAGTGGTGATATTGGTATTGTAGAAAACATCTAATGTAAGCATGTTCACTGATATACTGTATTCTAGTGCCAAGACTTGCACTAGTTAGTTGTGGTATTATTTAAAAAAAAAAAAAAAGAAAAAAAAAACTAGATGAAAAAAAATAAAATCTGCATCCTTGAGAATTAGATTGCTCAAATTTGCTTAATATCTTGTTCACGGCAAGAAATGGGTGTGAGGAGCAGAACTGAAACAAAGCAACAGATTTTTTTTACAGTTGCAAATGTTACATTGATCTTGAAGGGCCAAAAATAGTGAGGCTTTCCAGTCGATGATACAGATGTATCTCTGTCACATCAGTTGGCTACTGGGGATTTAAACAGTACATTTTATTGATGTTGCTGCAGAGATTTTTTTAAGGTATCTACAGAGGTATCTACTGCCATCACATATTGTCTGTAAACTGTCCAGTAAATTTAGAACTTCTGGAAATACAGAAGTGGGACTTAACTCCCAGGAATCAGCAAGTGAATTCATTGAACTCTGAGAAATTAATCTGCAGAGAAACATAGGAGAGTGGAGCACTCAAATCACAACTCATTTTACTAACTACAACTAGACTTGAATCACTAAGGAACTGTGGTCCTTTTCAACCCAGACCATTCTACAATTCTATGAGTCTATGAGAATTTTTGAAAAACTTAGCTCCTTAAAAACTCCAGGTTTCTAATTTCTGAGGCAGTAGGGGGCTTTTGTCCTACAGTTTGGTGATATTTGTTAGCTATAAACAGCTATATCTGTGCCTACCGGGCATTAAGATAGGAATTGTTTTGTTTCTGGTTAAATAAAATTCTCTGATTTGTCTTTCTACTCTTTCTTTGTTAGCTCTTCATCAATTTGAATAAAGCAAATGCAAAACAAGAGGGAAGTAAGTATCTGAATTACTACTTAGTGATTTTTGTTATCAACTGATTACTGAGAAGTGTGTGCAAAGGCAAAATTCATCTGTTGTTCTAACTTAATTAAATATTGTATTTTTAATCTCAAGTTCTGAATATTCTTTTTAGATTTTGCAGTTAATGAGCTTTCCCAGTAACACAGTTTAGTACATATGTAGGATTTGGAGGATTGGACATAAGCTAGACAGTCTGTGCCAATTTAAGTTCACGGTCTGAGTGACTCAAAAATGAGTTAATTTGTGAGTTTATGACATTTTCTTTGTCCGGATTATATATACACATCTGTTTGAATGCATAAATATGACTTTAAAAGGAATTGGAGCTGAAAATAAAGATTGGCTTAAAAACTACTGAATGCATGTATTTAAACTGTAAACTATATAATGTGGAAGTAGAAGAGAGAGCTTTCTTTAAATGATGTTAGCTTTCTTCAGTTAGCAAACTATATAAGTGAAAACAACTATCTTTCTTGCATTATCAGAGTATTTATGCTTTTGTTTAATTATTATTGTTGGATAAAGCTGGATCCTGGTGTTTATTAATAGAAGTTTTTCCCCAGATTTTTATTATAGTAGTGCAAGACCAGGTTCCCAGAAGCAAGAAGGCCAGATGTTTGCAGGAAGGGCTGTTTTGCAACATAAGCTTTTAAATGAAGTTTTTATGTGAACAAAAAGAATAAGATAGGAACAACAAAGTAATGCTGGATCTCAGCTGTACAGTTAATGTAGCTGCTTCTATGCAGTCAGATCCAGAACTGCTGTGAAATGACAGACTTGTGTCTTGTATCTTTAGCGTGGGAATTCCTTTGGCTTTGGATAGGCCTCAGTAAAAACGTGCTATTGATTATGTTTTTTCATCGTAAGTGCTTCCTTGTCCCATTTGGTTAACTCTCTCAGATGTTGTCAGTGTTGCAGTAAGTATTGTTAAATTCCATTTTGCATCTGCCAACAGATTAGAGATCTCTTTCTTCAAAGGTTGCTGTTTTGTATACTCAGTGTAGCCACTACCACCAGGACATGCTTTTACTTGGGTTAACTGGGAATGTGAGAGAAAAAGGGTATTTCTCTAGAAAAAGAAATGAACTATTTCTGTTTGGGAATATTTACAGTTTTGCCTGAGAAGTACTAGTCATTAAAGTCTGTCTTATTTTTCAGCGAAAGACATTTTTATAATGGCATTTTAAAACTTTTCAAACTCTTTTTCTTTTAGGTGCACAGTTGGATAAGATAGGGTTCACAGTCATCAAAAAGTGCATCAGTGCTGTTGAAACACGAGGTAATGATAAACCCAACCAAATGTTTCTTTTTATGGAAGTAGCAGAGCAGTTGGTCTGCTTTTAGACTGTGTGATATAGTTTCCTTGCAAATTTCTAAGACTACACAGTAGAGATTACAGTGACCAGTGCAGGAACTCTCTTCTGTGCAGTTCTAGCCTTTTAGGTATGGTTCTCCTTCAACAAATGTGCTTTCAAGAAGTGATCCGAAGGGATACTATCAGTAACATTCCATTAACAAAGGAAGCCAATACTGGTGTACAACAACTAAGAAAATACCCTAGATCTTGAAGGGAATTCATGTACCTTTCTTTCCTTTGTTGCTGGAATAGACAAATTAATTTTAGTATTCTGTTTGTTGACTTAGAATGAAGCTTATCTATTCCAACACTGAAGAAAGAAGGATAAAAGCTAAGGAGGCAAGTGAAGAACAAAAGTATTAAAGTAATTTTCCTGGAGTCAGAATCTTACACCAGAGACAAGGATGCTGTTAGGCTTACTGTTATGTACACTTCAAAATTGGAGACAAAGGGAAAAGATCTGTGTGCAGACAATATTCAAGAAGTATTGTACTGTGGAGAATATTTAAGGAAAAGGAAGTCAGTATTCAATAAGTATTTCAGTTCCCAGGGTTCCAAGAATGGATTTAGGTGAGCTACTGCTATCTTTCAAGGATTCAGCAGTCCACGTATCTTTGGTTGAATGAGGCTGATTCATCCATAGAATTTCAAGGAGTATCAAAGATTACCAGTTTTCAGATTCTAAACATAACATCAACTACATTTAAAAGCAAACAAACAAAACAAAGCTCAGCAAACAAAATATTGACTTTGTATGCAGATTGCTCTAAAAGTAATGCCTCCTATTTATTTCCATGGAAAGTACAACAAATGCAAGAGCACAATAACACTAGTTGATAAAGCAAATTTTCAGATGCAAAACACTATTTCTCAACATAGTCACCACCAGTAGCTATGCATTTTTGCCATTGATTAACAGGAGCTTGTATGCCATACTTGTAAAAATCTGCACCAGTGGAAGTGAACCACTGTCTCTGTTGCCACGGCTGAACTGCACTACATGCTACCTCACTGTGCTCATATCTGCTGTTTGGTCCCCATGAATATTCAACAAGTGTCAATGAATGTCAGTGGGTGCCATTTCTTTCCTCATAGAGGAATTCGTTTCCACACCTTTGTTTCATACACCCTTCCATGTCAGATGTCATTCTGTCAGACTGCCCTACTGCTGCCATCTGTCGCATGGTGGCAAAATGTAATAATATTGGTGGGAAGGTTCAACCTCTATTGCCATACCACTAGCATCTGCCTCTGATGTTGTGGGCCAACATAATAAAATAGGAGGTATTACTTTCAGAGCAGCCCTTGTACATGAGACCAACTAGAGCATTCCCAGAGGATCAGTTTGTGTTTTCTTCAGGACCTTTTCTGGATATTTGCTGAGCTAAACACAAAGAAGGTCAGGAGAACACTCAGTTTTTACCTCCAAAGAGTTCAACTGAAGAGTGGTACAGTGGTAAAGAAAAACTGTCTTTCAGATTAGCAGAGTTTGTACCTCTGTTTGTTTTTAACACAATTTTTACTTGACTATTTTACTTTAATGATAGCATATCAAAGGCAAGTTATGTTCGACAGAAGAAAGCAGGACAGATGCCTTTTCAGAGATTGTACTTGTGTGCCATGTTTTTATCTCTTTTAATCATAATGGGTGTGAGGTTGGTGTGGGTGGAAGGAGAGGACAGTCTAGTGTGGGAGGAAACTGAGAATAGTCTTGTCATGTCATAGCAGAAAGTCTGGTATTCAGAGTGAGAAGAGCATAACAGTGATATTGAACATAAACTTGTCAATGGCTGGTTAATTTTTCTCAGTTACATTCACTTTTATAAAGCCAAGAACAAAGTGATTTCCTTTGAATGAAGAGAAAAATCAATGATAGTGTCTTGATTGAAATATATATTTGCTTTTGACTGAGAGTTCTTTTGCATCGCTGGATAATAACAGTGGCTGTGCTTTATCTAATAGAAGATGCTGAGCTATCAAGGCAGTGTTATCCTGAGCTTGTCTGTCACATATGGAGCACAGTTCTGGATGGATGTGAATGCATGTTTTGTGTCTGATTCTGGGATTCTGTTTTGATTATTCCGTTTTGTTTATAATTCTGAGGTTAAAATAATGGAACAGCAGTAAAATTTTAAAGCAGCACAGAAAAGCTATTTGCTCCAGTATTAAAGACTCTGTGCGTGTTTTTGTGCACAAGTAGTTGGTTGTGCATTTTGTGAGCATGTGGTAGGTAAGTGTGAGAGTAGTACCATTTGCCTTGATTTTAGCCCTACAGGAGCTGCCAATCTGAACAGTGGAGACAGATGGCAGCATTGAGCTATCTTTCTTTTCTCTTCGTGAGAAAGAAAGAAGATGGTGAGGAGGAAGTAGAAAGCCTTTTGCAGGTAAATAGAGAAATCTGATATTACCTTGAGTTGAGAGTGTCACTTGTATGACTGTTTCTGCACTGTGGAATCTGATAATAAACAGTTAAATCTGCAGCTCTGTTAATAGCCTGTGTCAGGCCCAAGTAGAATGGCAGCCGTCCAGTAAACATGCCTGCAGACATGTTTTCCTTAGAGTAGTGTAAATACTTTTTTACTTAAAATATCTTAATTTTCTAAGCATGTTTCACGAATCATGGACCTATACTGAATTCTGGTAACAGAGAGCCAAGCATCTTTAGACTGTGTAAATATGAAGAAAACTGTACTGCAGGGCTTTACTGATCAGAGCTGCTAATAGTGACGAGTTGAGCCAGCGGACAGAGCATCAGCATTTTAGTCAGTGGTAAGCTGTTCCTTGAAATGAGTCACCTTGTCAATTGTGTTCTGTAAATGCCAAGCATTATCAGTCTTTGGCATGCTGAAAATCTGAAATTAGAAATAGTACTGTTTCAATAGTACTTTTTTTTGTTAGTATTTTAAATAAAACATCATTTAATGGTATGTTTAAAGGTATCATTTGAGACTATGTTGAAATATTAATTTATCTTTGCACTTCTTGATGTCAGTTAGCAATTAGCCGTGCTTTTTTCAGGCTGTTGAACTTGAAACTGATCAGTTATCTGATAATTATTATCACAGATTCATGCTTATTGCTGGAGGAATGCCTCAGTTTCAGTGTGCCGTAATTTCAGAGACTTATGCATATCATGTGTGTTTTAATAATTTAATGTCTGTGGTTTGATCTGAATTATTTTTAAGCCATTAAATGTATGTTGTGGATGTTTGCGGTCAGCAGAGTTTGGTTCTTGTGATTTTTAATGTTAGTAACACAGGAAATGATGAAACAACTTCTGAAATAAGTTAAAGCAGAGGCGTATTTGACTATGACAATATCTCCGACTTTTTAATTTCTTGCATATGATGCAAAAGGCTTGTTTCGTGGAAAGTAATGATGGGCATCATATTAAAAAAAAGCATGATGCATTTTTTCAAGGAATTAAAAGGCTTACTGTTACTTCTGTACCAGAACTTTCCTGGACATACTTGCTGCTCTCAGAACAGATACCTAGTGCATCCTTGTTTGAAATGGACCAGTCTGTGTTTATTTTCCCTTAGTGTTGGCAATCTGCTAGACTTGTATAGCATCCCATCACAGACTTATTCTGCAGATTGCTGGGAAACTTACTTGTCTGAATTGATAACTTCATATTCTGAGAAGAGTAGTATATTATGGCCACAACTATTTTTTGTTAAACTATGAGCATACTCGAGAGCTATGGTTTTGATGACCGCAGATGAAATGCTGAAGATCTGACTTACTGTGTTAATTTGAACCAGCTCTGAGATCTAGCTGAAGGTTCAGCATTATTACAGCAGTGCTTGGCATCCTGGAGAAATTAAAAGACTGATTTGCCCAGGCGGAACAACTGAGAGAAGTAGCAGCTACTGCCATAGCAAATCAGGTTCCCTCTGTCATCTGGCACAGAGATTTGTGCAGTACTAACAGTGAGGAGTCCATCAAGATCTCAGAGATCTGACATGGTTGGGGAGGTTGAAGGATATGTGAGGAAGAGGAGGGAGAGGGAGAAGAGGGAAAAAATGGAGAAGGACATAGAAAACGTGAATTTCTTGGCACCATACTTTTGCTTTGTATTATGGTTGTGTCTGATAATAGTTTATTAAAGAATTAGTGATTTTTACTTGCTTCATCTAATACTTATTCACGAAGAAATTTTTTCCTCATATGTCTGGTTTTAATTTTCCTTCTCTGGGTTGAAGCAGTTTGGTGTTTAAACTGGGAATTCTCTGCAAGTCTTCCTTTGTTGAAATATATTTTGAATAAGAATGGCATGTAATCTGTTACTTGAAAAGATTTCCTTGCAGTAGAAGTACAGGTATTTTGTGTCATTTCTACTCTTTTAGGCCAATCTGAATATAGAAGTACAGTATGGTGGTAATTGTAGATTGCTGCTTGTTATGTGGCCTCATAAACATTTTGTCAGCCTCAGAACAGTTCTGTTTTACCTTCCGATATACAGGCTTTGAAAATAAACAACAGATAGGAAGATGTGGTATTGTGCCATTTTCATTCTCTTCCTCTTCTAACCCTCTCGTATGTCTTTAATTTATAATAAAATCTTTATTTCCCTGGGATAAAACTGAGCATAATGAAGGAAAGGAAAAGTAGATGAAGAAATGTGATAGAGAAGTGAATGTATTTGAGAGGAAAGAAAGAAATGAAAGGGAGGTGATCCACTGTTTACATGGAATGATGGCAAGGGACTGAAAATGTAGTGCTGCATATGGCTATTGTATTCATCCCCAACAAAACCAGAGGTACTCATCTCAGTAACCTGAGATGGTGCTTCTGAACTTGACTCATATTTGAACCCCAAGGGGTTGGAATGAGACCTCAAATCTTAAATGAAAAGCTTTTATAAACTTGAAAACCCTTGTTTTTGGGGACTGGCAATAGGCTTAAGTTTATTTTATCCCAACTTTTTGTCATGCAGGTGTTTCAGGAAAAAAGCAAAATCATCCTTATTAAAGAAATCTTAATTTATCATTTGTCGGGCTGGTTCTTGCGTTATTAGAATGTGGACATTGATGCATCCAAAGTGTCTTTTTATAAATCTGAAAACAGCCATTGATTTTTCAAGGAAAGATTAGCTCTTGTTTGCTTCTATTCCTGGTATCTGAAGTAGAATCTTTTCCAAAAAATAATGTGAGTGCACCTCAAAAGCACAGAAGAAGCGAAAGGATTCTTGCAATGCTTTATTTATAAAGTTGTTCTCACGACTGCATGAATAGTATGTAGTCTTTCTTACTTTTTAGGATTTGTTGCCTGGGGAAAAAAAAATTAATGCTATATTTGACTGTTACTGCTGTTTGATCTGCTGTTTTGTTTTGTTTCTTTTTCTCTCCTTTTGCATAATAGGTATAAATGACCAAGGATTGTACAGAGTTGTGGGGGTGAGTTCAAAGGTCCAGAGACTTCTGAGTTTGTTGATGGGTATGCCTCTATTTTATGATCATTTTTTTCATATTTTAATTCGTGTTTGTTTTACTATCTATGTTTAAAATTGAAAGCATCTTTCTGTAACCATTCTTTACACGGGCCAACGCTAGTTTGCTTTACTCCATGAAAATTATCTTTATAGCACTGTAAGGTCACCCCTGGTTGAGCACAGAGTGCAAGATTAGTTGGTAGGCATACACTAAGAGAACTACTAAGGAATATGTAGGAGTAAATCATGGGCTTTTTGCAAGGCTAATGCAAGTCAGGATGCACTTCTTTACTGGCACAGGTTTCCCAGAGAGTGTGGAGTCTCCTCCTCGGAGATCTTCAGGAGCCGCCTGGACATGGGCCTGGGCAGCCTGCTCTAGGTGTCCCTGCTGGTGCAGGGCTTGCGGCAGATCATTTCAGAAGGTCCTTTCCAACCTCACCATTTTATGATTCTGTAAAACCGATTCAAAACAGCCTGGGTTTAATGGTCTGATCAGATAATTCAAAATACCAAGTTAAGAACACTTGAAGCTTATTACTTCATTGTTTGATGTTTTCAACCCTTTCCCTTGTCTAAGATGTGCAGATGGTTGCTCATGTGTGTCTGTAGTTGATCATTGTGCAAAAAAAGGCATTTAGGTTAAGCCTGCTAATGAGAAGCTCTTTGGTTGAAGAGGAGGAATACGTATTAATAATAACTATATCTGTGCCAAGGTGGAAGGCAGATGGAGAAAGGATTTGCTTTAATAAAGTTTAGTAGTGTAACTCGTATTTGTGGCTAACATCTTAGACTGTATTATATCTACCTTGCTATGTTTAGCTTTTAATGTTTTTGATTCATAAAGTTATTCTCAAAACTTTTTTCCTTCTGGAAATTTTGATGCATCGTTAGTCCCAGTGACTGTAGTTCTTTTGCTACTCTGCTATCCCTAAGGGGGAAAAGAAATAGTGTTGGCACCTGGATGAAATCCCTCATCTGCCTGGTATCTCTCACCAGAGTAGTAGCCATGACTGCAAGATGTGCAGTGTTTCCCAATTTCTTGTCCTGGGCACTGACAGTACATGCAGTCAGACAAGACCACTGGGATTAGTTCATTTTTATAGAGCTTCCAAACCTGTCACTTGACAGCAAAGGTCTGATTCTCAGGAATTCATTGGTATGCAAAGAAGCTTGTTTGCAGTTTGCACCAGGCTCTTCTCCAGAACCATGCATGCTCCATCTGTGCTGATAACACAGTGTTCTTTGGCACTGCAAACTGGAGGAAGCCAGAAAGTGAATTCATTTCATTACCCCAGACATTATGTGAATGACAAAGCGCTTTTATATTATATGCTGCTGTCAGTTCAGTGCCACCTGTAAGACTTTTTCTTTTCCTTTTTTTTTTTTTTCTCCTCAAACAGGCTGTCTCTTCAGAAATGATAAGACATCAGGCTTGAGGGCCTGTATATCATATCAATCTGTCATAATGACCTTGCTAAATATTAATTTCTCGTATCTTACTTTAATCAATATTAACACCGCCCAAAAGTTCTTCTTTTGCACACATAAACCTGCCCAAATCTTTAGAGTATTCAGCATAACATTGTTTTATAAAAAATACAAACTGGGATTAGTAACAATGACTGATATATAACAGATTCTCACAGTTGTTTATCTGTGTTCGAGTTCAGCTCAATAAACAATAACCATTTTTATCCATTGACCATAGGAAAAAAGACTAGCTGTCATTCAGAGAATATCAGTAAGATGCATTTAATATCATGACATGTTTTTCACTTTTGCACTTACTGGCTTTCTTTGGGCGTGCAGGTTTGGCAGACAGTTTTTCCTCTCTGCCATTAGTCGTATCCAAATTAAATAGACTTAGGTTGCCAGTGGTTCAGTAGCAGCTGGAAGAGTTTAGTGGGGATTCCAGCATCTGTTTTTAGTTATTTTTTAAATTAGAAACATTTTTTCTCGTTCCCAAGTTTCCTATAGTTATTTGAAGTGGGAAGAATACAGCGGTATCAAGACAAGACAAAATACTGAACAGAAAAAAAGTTAGGGTGCAAGCAGGTGCTCTTTTTCTGATGATTTGTTGAAAGCGATCCTATCTCTGCTCTTTATCTGTCTGTCCTCAGAGAAGAATAAAGAGAGTTTCTTTTTGATATACAGTAGTACAGAGAATTTAAAATGAGTGATTAATCTTTAATCCTTTGTCTCCGGGTATACTCTTAGACACCCTTTTATATGAAAGCTCTGTTCAGAATCATAAAAGCCTCATATTAACTTTTTGTATTTTAAAATATTTGATAATATTTCAAAGTATTTTAAGATACCTGTCACTGACCATGAATTTCACAGTCTGAAAGACCTGAAGTGCAAAAAAGTCTTCCTAATGGTAACCAAGGGCATTAATAGCATGTAGGTTCTGTCTTTTTCTCTGAGTATTTTCTATAAGATTTGGTAAAGTACACTGAAATTCAAGTGAGTATAACGTCAACCAGTATGTTTAGAGATCTGCTCTTCTAATTCTGTGAATGCACAGATTTTCATTTTCAATGTATAATTACGTGAAACGATGTCCTGTGTAAAATGAGGCTCAATGAGATTCAGCAATTAAAAATACAATTCTGCTTTAAAACAAACAAAAAAAAAACCCAAACAACAAAAAGCCCCCACAAATACTTGATTTTGCAGTTAACTTATCCTTGAAGTCGCATGAATATCACTGTGCAATGTTATTCTACAAAGGCTGCTCTAAAAGTAATGCCTCCTATTTCATTACGTTGACTCATAACATCAGAGGCAGATGTTGGTGATACAGAAGTAGAGGCTGAACCTTCCTGCCAGTATTCTGTTGCATTTTGTTGCTGTGTGATAGAGGGGCAGAGAGGCAGGCTGACAAAATGATGTCTGACATGCAAGTGTGTATGAAGCTGTCTTAGTTTCAGCTGGGATGGAATTGTTTTTAGTGTGTCACTGAATTCCTCCATGCAGAAAAAATGGCACCCACTGACATTCATCAACACCTACTGAAAGTTTATAGAGAACAAACCGTGGATGCGAGCACAGTGACACAGTGGGTAGTATATTTCAGCACTGATGACAGTGCATGAAAGATAAACCATGTTCTGGATGGCCACGCACAGCTGTCACACCATGAAGTGAAGAGCATCTCAATCGGCTCATTAGCAGATTAAGACCATGGAACTGTGTACAGAGCAGAATATTGGCTTCAGTGCATTTGGAAACAGTTGTGGAAGTTTGGAATATCGTAAAGTTTGCTCTAGGTGGGTCTCACGAATGCTCACACAAAAACAGAAAGAGCACTACCTACAGGTTTGTCAGTACTGGTTCAACACCTATTGAACCAGTATGAGGCTGAAGATGGCAGTTTCCTGGGTTGCATCATTACCAGTTACAAGACATGGTGTCACTATTACAGTCCATGGAGTATTGACACATGAATTCCCCATCGAAGAAACAGTTCAAGGTGCAGCCCTCAGCAAGTAAAGTGGTGTGCACTGACTTTTCAGATAGGAAAGGAGTGATCCTTCTGACTTTCCTGGAATGCAGACAAACCTCAGCTCTGAATGCTATGTCACAATGCTGGCTAAACTGAAGGCTCAAACTTCTACACCCTGTAGCAGTTTGAAGACTGTGGAGCACATTGCCAACCTTCGCTGGAACTGTCCTACCACATCCAGTGTATAGTCCAGATTTGGCACCTTCTGTCTTCCATGCTGATGAAGGGTGGATTGCATGGGCAACAATTTCCTAGCAACACTACCATCATAGCAGCTGTGTAACAGTGGGTCACCTCCACTGGTGAAGATTTTTATAAGCACAACATACTGGCTTTTGTTTATCGCTGGTGAAAATGTCTAGCTAATGGTGGCAACTATGTTGAAAATTAGTGTCTTGTACTGGAAAATTTGCTCAACTAGTGCAATTGTGCTCTTTGTTTCTATAGTTTCCATGGAAACGAACAGCAGGCATTACTTTCAGAGCAACATATATTTTTTTGCCACAGTAATCTTGTATAAATTTGAATGACAAAGATGTTTGATAAATAAAGCGCTGAGTACGTTTCCAGGTAAAAGATACTTTAGTCTGATGCCTTCTTGGAAACAGGGATACAGAGTTACTACAAAGTTACAGAGCCATTGGGAAGCTCAGTTTTTGAAAAGCATTGGGGTCCAAACGCTGTTTCATCTGTGATCTATGTAATGGATCTGATGATGTTAATTTCACACAAAATGTCTGCATGTGTTTTGTACAGACTGCTAAGGTAGATCAGTTTTCATACAGACCCTTGCTTATAGTGAAGTGACTAAGAATTTGAAGTTTCTATTGATAAGTTCAGTTTTGATTTCTGATACTTCCTCATGTGAAGAATGCTGGACACTACACTTTGTGTAGGAAAACCTTATAGTTCCTCTGCTCTTTCAAAACAATTACACTGAACTCCTTATTATTTTATATGCAGTATGCATATATACCTACAGTGGGCATACCACAAATGGCGTAGAGAGTCTACTTCTAACCTTAGTTTAATGAACTGTCTTTGTAAACAAGCTCCCTTACCATCGGGAAGATGTGCATGAAATTTAGAGTTGGTCTATCAAAATGAGTTCAGTAAATATGCTTAGTTATTTTTATAGGTGTAGAGTTCCATTTTAATGCACAGTGGCTGCTGTGCAAACAAATAGCATGAAAACCAATGGAATAAGTTTTGAAATCTTGGTCGAAGTTCCAGATTGTACAGTGGTCTTGGATGTATAGGGGGGAAACAGAACAGGAGCAGTCAGATTATATATTGTTGTGTATGTATATGATTACATAGGTATATACATATATGGGGTAGTGGGTAGGGAGCTTTGTAGAGCAACTGTCAAACTGAAAGTATCAAAACGAAGTTTTTAATGAGTTTTGACGAGTTTCTGCAGTGAAACTAAGGTTTGTTTGGAGTTGGTAGCATAGCCAAATTAGACTTTATTGCCCAAGAGATAATGAAGTATTTCAGCAATACCTTATATTTTTTTAGTGTGTTTGTTTTGGAAGTGAAGCACTTGGGTTTTCTTTTTTTTCATCCTCAGTTTCATCATCACTAAGTTTTATGTAATTGAAAATTTCCTTTGACTGGAAAGGAGAGCTGATGATTATGAAACAGTTATTTAAAAACACTGGATAGGATATTACATAGTGGTTTATTAATAAAATCCCTGTAGATTTTTCTAGTTTCTGATGTTATGTTAGTTTTTATTTAAGGAGTTTGGTAGAAAGGCTTTCTTCTCCAAAAAGAGAATTAGAAATCAGGAGAAGCTAGCATGTGAAAAAGAGGAAAAATAAATGTTTTCCTAAGACAGTTGTGAGGATTTGGGGTGGCGGCTGGCTGACTAGTAACAGTATTGGTTGGAAATGTAATCTGACTTGTATTTTATATGGGATTTAAATAATTGATATAATGAGGGAGAATATTCAGTTAGAGAAATAATTGGTTGGCACAGCTTTTAGAATGGAATTTAGTCCAATAAAAGGACTACCCCTTTAATCAAGACTCCTAATGTGATTTTTTTTTTTTTTAAATCTGTCTGCCATTTGTCTGGCAGGCCAAGTAACAAATGAATTCTGAGTATGAATGGTTCAACACATAATCTATATCATTCACTCCTGTTGTAGTTTACTGTAGCAACTGACAGGAACGTGCAGTAACAGTAATGTTTGAGGACTTGAAATTACAAAATATATTGGGCTAATTTGATTACATACCTGTGGTCTCAACTGTCAAATAACTATTACTTCCTGTTTTGAGACTTATGGTTTTTTGTTTATAATGGCAAAACATTGCAAAACACATAACAGTGCCTCAAAAAATCTTTAACCGATCAATTCCAGTTCTGGACTTCACAGCAAAAGAAAGACAAGGGAGAGGCCACTTGAGAACCTCAAAGATGATTA
>JAOWBP010002392.1:11755431-11777114 GCA_028571105.1 Tragopan temminckii
TGCATTTTCTCCAAATACCATGTTTGCTGTTTGTCTTGGGATGAGCAGAATAATTAGCAAAACTAATATTTATGTTGGTGTGAAATGTTATGTTAGATAGAACTGCAATGGTGGTTCAGAGATCTGAATTGTTAGTAAACTTGCTGAAAGCTGAGATTACTGCAAGTGTTTTCTGCCTTTTTGTGTTCGAATGTAGTAGAATGAAAAGGGGAAGGGCTAAGAAATTTTGAGTTTTCCTCTTTTTTTTCCCCTCAACCTTGCTCCTGGTATTGTAGATGAAATGTTAACAATATTCTGAATATTAAAAGTAAGAATTTTAGTTGTTCTCTGTTCAAATGGCTTGGCTGATTCTTGATCAAGGTATTTTACCAAATTGCCTAAGAGCTTTATTCTATTAGTTGTATCACAAGAAATTTTTAGTTTTTTGGTTTTAATACGGAAACCACTACCAAAGAATGCTAAAGAAATATTTTGAAGACAAGGGTTTTAAGAAATGTAAGAAAGAATCAGAAAAAGTGTGCATTTGATGAAGTATTTCCTGACGGAGTGTTTATTCCAATATTTCGTAAGCGTCATTGAAGTGAACTTAATGAATCACTTCAAACTTAATGAAAGTTTTAACTCTCATGTATGAACTCTGAATTGCATTATGTAATACATTTTATATTGATGACTAAAGTTTTCAATTTTAGTTTTTCCATTTGCAAAAGCTTTAGTATTATTTGCTGCTGGTCAGCAAACTTAACTGTTTTAATTTACTTACAACAAAGCACTGACTTGTGATTCTTTGTATTTTAAAAACCCTAACAAAAGTTGAATCATAGAATCATGAGGTTGGAAAGGACCTACAAAATCATCTAGTCCAACCATCCTCCCACCACCATTACTACCACAAGCTACTAAACCATATCTCATAGCTCCTCATCCAGATGCCTCTTGAACACTGCCAGGGACAGCAACTCCTCCACCATATTACATTATATCTAATTCAGTGAAATGGTCTCAATATTGTACTTTGGAGGGGTGCTTACAAAAGATGGGAGGCTTCACTTCAGCTCATGAAATATGAGTGCATATATTTAGTCTTAAGTTCTTCACCCCTTCCTGATTTTTGTGTTTTCTGTGCGTACTAGGAATCATTGAAAACATGGGCCACCATAACGATGTCTCTTCCAGTGCAATGACTATACTACTGAATATTTAAAAAGATTTCCTGCTTAGAATAAATACAGGTAGAATGGAATGTAAATACATTTACTATGCTATCCGTGTTTTACAGAAGCCTTCCAGAGCCACTGATGACGTATGAGTTGCATGGAGAATTCATCATTCCTGCCAGTAAGTATTAACAGTAGTTCAAATAGAAATCTTTTCTTGTAGTACTGCTGTAGCTTTAGGAGCATGTGCAAATGCAGTTTCAGAAAAAAATTCAAGCTAGTAAAAATACAGGAATAAAAAAATAACAGGATTTTTAACAAAATAGAAACTTTAATGTGTGTTCAGATCTACTATGTGTCACATGTGATTTATGTACTGGCAGACAAATTTGTGACAGACATAGTATAGTGTGTTTTTCACTTGTAAGTTTTTCAGTTATGCATTCGAACTATTCTAATTACCTTAATTTTTTTAATGATGAACATCTACTTGGAATGAGATATTTTTTTCTTCCATTTTACGATGCTTAGTAAAAGAAAAGACACTAACTCAGGCTCATTTAAATCTTTAATGCGCAGCTGCCTGACCCTTGCTTTCAGTGCCTTGTTAGGTCTGTATCCAGGCTGCCTTGAATGTTCCTCATCTATTAGTGGAAGAAAGGAATGAACAGGACAGATTATACTATTGGCAGTTCAAACACAGACTTGGAAAAGACAGAACTGCACTTGTAGTTCATCTGTATGATATCTAATATACATGGACTTTTTTGGAAGAGGACTGACAGAAACAGTATAAGAAATTTTTGGCAAAGTATCTAACAGATATCTAGATGATTTTCTTTCCAGCCCGTAGCACTTCTGGCAAACCATAAAAAGCAAAATTAAAATAAACTTTGAGACAATTGTTTTATCTTCTTTGCTTTGCTTTAATGACTTTTAAAGACTGCAGAATGTGTTTGTTTGTAGTCCTTAATTCATAATGAGAATTAGCCCATGCAATTAATTGCCAAAACACATCTCAGAAGCCAAGTGCTTAAACAAAATTCAAAATTGTATTACCTAAATGGTAAGTCTGCCCAGTAGGATTGGAAAGGATTAAGTAAGTAATTTCTTGATCTATGAAGTTTTGCCAACAGTTTCTCACTGTATTTTCCCTTCTCTATTTTGTAGTCACCTTCATTGAAGAAATCATACACTGTTACATATTCTAAACAGTAGAATGTTCTTAAGTACTAAACAATTTTCTTCAGAGGCTGAGTGTGTGTAGTGGGGAGGTATATCTAATTAACATTGCAGATCTGAGTTAGAGTGTAGTTAAAAATCAGTATTCAGTGTTGTTTCCTATGTCGGCTATAAAAAAAACAACCACAAAGAACCAACAGGAATAGAAAGGAATATCCTTTTCTCTGAAACTATTCTATATGTATATATAAAGCCAAAATAAAAAGGTTCTTCCAGTTTTCCTTTCTTTATATGCACCACGATAGACTGTAATTATATAAGAGTTGACTGTATCTTGTGATTAAGTTGCTTAGCTATCCCTTAATTAGGGCTTGTGTTTTCACATGTATATGAAGTATTATTGTTTTAAAGAAAGCTTAAGTTTTTATGGCAGTCTGAGCTTTGATTAGCTGACCAAGAAATTAACATTTTGTGTTTTGGTAACCCTTTATCTTGAAATCTATGCAGGGATGTCCACTGCAAAAGAATAGAAAAGCATCCCTAAAATGCATAGCAGTGTGCAAAGAATAATGGCAAAAAATCTTCAGCCATATGCACTGAAGAAATACGTTGGCTTTCTTATATATGTAATACACTTAGCAAGTAACGTTGCCTTAGATTAAAATGGGACCTGATGAACAATCAAAGCTTCTTGCATTCTCAATAGGTGCTAAATTTTTCTGTTTATATACCGTTTACTAAGTGTATTGTAGGCAAGAGAAATACTTCCACCCTTCTCACAAGCCACTGTTTAGGTGTAATTTTATGATTTAATACGACCTTGACAAGTGGATAGGTGGTTTGTTTCCTCTTGTTACCAACTCTTATTTTTATCTGTGTACTGGTGAAACCCAAAGAAGCAAAAGTCATTTAATTATACAGCACAAAAAAGAGAAAGGCCAATAAAATAGTACCAACAAAATTGAGTACTTGTGATGAGGGCAGTCAGTTAGTAATGCTAAAATGTAAAGTAGAATATGTAAGTTGAAGCTATGTGTGTGCAGTATGTTTCTATGCAGTAGTGGAAGTAGCTTTGTTTTTCTGTTTGTTTGCTTGTTTTGAGCTGCTTATTCGTTTCTATGTCCTGTAGAAAGTGGGAGTCCTGAATCTCGAGTTAATGCTGTTCACTTCTTGGTCCATAAACTCCCAGAAAAGAATAAAGAGATGCTGGACATTTTGGTGAAACATTTAGCTAAGTAAGTGTTATGACCTGCTTTCCTGCCTTGTCAGAACCCTTGTCCTTATCTTTCTTTAACTGCAAAGAGCCTAGTTAGCGTGGCTGGGGCTGAAGCCCGTCTCAGTGCTGTCGTACACAATACCAAGAACCAAACGTGCAAAAGCAGACAAGACGTTTGACTCATACTGTGTATATTTTGGAGGGAAGGGCAGAAATCTAATCCGTTAATGAAGCCATATAAGTATTTACTTTAGCAGTCCTGCCAGCAGTTGAGGGTTTGATTGAAGTGAGAAGGCGAACATTATACTTTCTCTTTGCAAATTCTGGCAAAGTGAATAGTGGAGATCTGTTAGCAAATTTAAGTTGGTTTCACACTTGCCCTGGTCCAAGGCTAAGTGCATTTTATATGTATTGGTTCAGAAAGAGGCTGCTTTTGTTTTTAAATTGCCAGTAGAAGAATCAATTTTCTGTTTCCCAGTATTCAGTATGACTTTATTTGAAGAAATTTTGCAGAAAACAAACTTCTAAAAAATGGATTAAGAAAATGTAATGTTTTCATTTGTAAAGTAGACTGCAGTTTCCAACAGTAATGGAAATTTTTCATAATCTATTTCCTGTTTTTTCCTTCAATTCTTTTCTGAAAGTGTTTCAAAGCATGCCAAGAGGAATCTAATGACTGTAGCGAATCTAGGGGTGGTATTTGGACCAACCTTAATGAGGCCTCAGGAAGAAACTGTAGCAGCTATCATGGACCTGAAGTTTCAGAATATTGTTGTTGAAATCCTTATAGAAAACCATGAGAAGGTAAGTTTTGATACATCTCCATATTTCTGAACAGTGTTTAAAATGATATGTTTGGCTTAATGTTTAGCACGGAGTTGAAAATCAATGTTACACATTAACTCTAAAGAATATCCCCTCTATACTGTAAGTTTTTGGTGATTTATACTCAATAAATATTCTGGTTCATAGGTGAACTGACTTTTCTGAAACTGTATTTCCTGACAGTAGCTGTGCTTCTGTGTGTATATTATGCTAACGGATTTCCTTTAACATATTTGTGTGTTTTGTTTGCGAGCAGAAGTGATAAAAGACTGGAAAAGAAGAAGCCTAGGCTCATTTTTTAGCTCTCACTTCAAGTACTTTGACCAAGGTTTCACTGAATTAATTGTTCCTTGTCTTAATTTTTCCCAGAGTTCAGACAGTAAAAGAAGACTTCACTGTACTCTGAGTTTTTGGGGTAAAAAGCACTATGAGGGAGCCTGGTATTAACATTTCTTTTGTTTTGAGCTGAATATGTGTTATTTTAAGCCTTTGTGTTTGAGATAATACTGAAAATAGAAATTGTTGCAGCTGTGGTAGCTGCCAGTTACTAAAATGACTTATGTGTACAAGATGTGGTCCAAAATATCTGCATGCAATCTTGGTCCTGGAATTTAGATTAAATAAATAAATCTTTTACTAGTGCCTCCTTGTTTGGGTGATCCTTTAGGAGTCCTTCCATGATTTAAATGATTTCTGGAACTGAATGCTTAATATTTGAGATCCTCTGAGCTGGGAAGATATGCAGTATCTCCCTCACTCTTACTTAAAAAAAAAAATTAAAAAAATTAGAATAAGGTGTTATGGAAAAATTCTAGCACCTTCTATTCTTTCTGTCTTAAGCACTCTGAGCAGTGAAATCATTATTTCTTTTAAAGGTTAGCGGTGTTGAAATGGGCTGTCTAAGTCAAGTCTTATCTACTTTAAATAATATCTGCCATAAGTTTTTCTTACAATAGAGTTATGCTGCCTCTCTGCATGGTACAGGCTAGGCAAAACTTCATTTGGCATAACTTTATCTACATGGTGTGTTTTGTTGGCTTAGTTGACTTACGGTGTGATGCTGCCCACACATACACCTTGAGCCGATACAGTTCTTTTCTATTGGGAAATGATTCAGCAGCAGATGTGGCTTAAGTCCTAAGAGAGAAATATTCAAAGAGGTGTAAGCCCTTTTTAACCTTATAAGTGAAGCTAAGTGGTGCAGTAAGCTCATGATTTTGCAGTTACTGCAGTGACCACACAAATCAAGTAAAAATGAAGAGAGAGTGAGTAGATCAAAGGTGTTTTAATGGCATGTGAAAGCGGGTCTAGTTCTGCCTATTAAAATCACTAGATCACCACAGATTAGCACCAGTTTATTGGTATGCCTACCCAGTTATGTGCCCTTTGGAAATGGAGATCAATTTCATATTTGAAACACTAGTTGTGCTGGCCTTTCTGGCTCTTCTGAAAACGTGGAGAAGCAAAGAACTGAAAACACATCAAAATAATACTGCATCATTTTCCATAACTCGTTGTCTTCACGCCTTCTTTAGAACTGGAAGGCCATAACTTTTTTGAGGAGATTTCTGTTAACTGTTCTAACAGTGAACTTGTCATCAATGGTCTAGCTGCAGCAACTTCTCTCCCACACTAGATCTGCTTCCACAACAGAAAGAGGCCTATATGACCTCTGTGTATTTATACTTTGTGTATTTATATTTTATAGCAGAAGCAAAAGAGTGTTATATTTTAGAACATAATGAGAAATGTATAGTCAAATTGAATATATTGCCTTTAAAAGTGAACCTTCTTAGTATGGATGTACAATCAATGGATGTATAGATGTTATAAATACCAAAGAGCTTGGCTAAGCTGTTATTATACCGAAACAAAGAAAAGATAAAGTACTCACCATATCCTGGGCTCACAAGGAATATCCAAAAGAGAAGATCTCCAGAAGAAATCCTTCCCCACTGGTAGAAAGCTCTTAAATGGGTCTAGCAGAGGTGGAGTCAGGCCCCACCCCTTCCGGCAGCACAGGTGAATTGCCTTCACCTGTGCTCCCAGGGCTGGCTCATTGTTCACCCCAGGTGATCAATCAGAGGTTCAGGCCGTGATCCAGCAGTTCCCATACAAGGGACCAAGGAAATACTTTTATCATCAAACAGGCTTTTTGAGAATTTTTTTGACAATTTTAAACTAATTTTAAATTGTATGCATTTCAGTCTTTCTAAGCATTTTGCATTATAGTTTTATTTGTTTGCTTTAATATCTCTGGTGAAGTCTGGGAAAAATCACCAGCTGTAAGTTAGATACTTTAAAACATTTCATCAGCCACTACTCTGATTATTTTCACATAATTGTTTGTGGTGGAAAAACCCTTTAAAGGTGATCTAATCCAGCTTCCCTGCAATTACCAGGGACACCTACAGCTACATTAGGTTGTTCAGAGCCCCATCCAGCCCCTGAATGTGAGTGTCTCCAGGTATGAGGCATCCACCACATCTCTGGGCAATCTGCTCCAGTGCCCCACCACCCCCAGTGTAAACACTTTCTTCTTATATCCAATCTAAATCTCCCCTCTTTTAGTTTGAAACCATTTCCCCTTGTCCTGTCACACAACAGATCCTGCTAAAGTGTCTGTCCCCCTCTTTCTTATAACCCCTGTTAGATACTGAAAGGCTGCTCTCAGGTCTCCCCAGAAACTTCTCCACACTGGACAGCCCCAGCTCTCTCAGCCTGTCCTCGTAGGAGAGGTGTTCCATCCCTTGGATCATTTTTATGGCTCTCCTCTGGATCCACTCCAACAGATTCATGTCTCTACTGTGCCAAGGATTCTCCTGTACTGAGGACTGTATCATATGTATGCAGTATTCCATCCAGCAGAAGTCTTGCCGGTGTAGAATAGAGGGAGAGGATCACCTCCCTCCATGCTGACCATGTTTCTTTTGATGCAGTCTAAGATTTGGTTGGCTTTCTGGGCTGTGAGGGCATTTTTAGGAGCATCTACTAATATAAGCCAAGTCTGAAACTATAGAAATATGATGGAGTCAAGATGGAGGCACACTGGCAGAAACTTAAAACAACATTTCAAGCTTCATGTCTGTGTAATATGTCTCACCCAGACTGCAGACAGTATCTCTTCCCATGTAGCAAATGAAATGGTTAATAAAATTCCGAACTGTAGAAGCAATAGCCATTGTTATTTACCTTTTAAATACAATAACTTGGTAAAGTTACCACCAAGTGGTAAAAGTGGTTGTGATTACACAAACGTTTAGTCAATTCATTTGGTCTTGCTCTGTGTATGGCTTTACTGAAGGAACTCTACAATTCTTTTCTGGGAGGGGACATGATTGTGCTATTGGCTTTGAAATCCTGTGCAGTCATTGCAGTGTCATCACTCTTCGAATCCCAATTAGAGAACTTCAATACAGTTTATATATGGGAACCTGGATATGGAGGTTTGCCCTGAGATAAGAATATCTTGCTTAGTGCATAAGCTGTTTTTAATGCTTCTTTGTTTTTGTTTTGTTTTTTGAGCTCTTTTCCTGCTAGCTAGAAACCAACAAGTGCAATTTTCACTTTGTTTAAAGTCTGCGTACATACATCCAAACCATGGCTATGAACCAATTATAGTAGTTTGAGGACAGGATGTTTTGCAAAGTCAAAGAGTGCTGAGATTTGAATGCTGGACACTAGGCTGTGCAGCAGATGTATCACTTGAGGGGCACTAGAATTGCACAGTCATTAAGACTATAAGGAGAACAGAATAGCATTATGGAAATAATTGTTTAGCTTTTGTTCTTGTCAGTTGTGGATAAATCTCTTCTTGGCAGAGTATTTTTCAGTCTCCAGGCAGAAGATGAGCTTCAGAAAGACATTTCTACTGTGAAGGAAAAAGCAAAATATAGTTCCAAGCTGATATTTTATCCAGGATGCTCAGAAATCACTAGTTGTGGAAAAGAGGCTGGTACCAAGGAGAATAAGACTTACAAATTGTCTTGCTTGCATCTGCCATATAGCTCTACGGGAGGTCTGCCAGATATGCCAGACAAAGTTGAAAGATGTTCAGCTTTGATGCTGAATGGACTGTTGTTTTGCTTGGAATTGTGATGTTTTTTGCTGCTGGCCATACACACTCTTAATTGCCTTTGCTTTGCAGGTACTTAATGACAGTGTAATTTCATATTTGGATGTCTTGTCCTCTTCTCCTTAGCCGTATCTGTCCGGCTTTTTTTGATGTCTGTTACCCATGTCCTTCCCTTAGCTAAAAAAGCATCAAGAAATTCATATTTGTGTCTCATCATCATGTTCATTTTACTTTGAAGCTAAACTTTTCCTTGATTTTCACTTTCTGAGTTAATGAACTCAGGCTTACTGCAGCTGTGCTTGTACAGTGCCTGGAACAATCTTTGCTTGGTCTTTAGGTAATCCTGCGGTGAATCGTGATAGTCAATTTGAACCGAAACATTTTTTGCTTTCTTTTCCTCTTTTCTCCTAAATTAATTTCATGCGTATGTATTAGTTTTTCTCGTCAAAGATTTCACAGACTGGAAATCGTGGTCTTCTCAGGTCTTCCAGTCTTGCTTTCTGACTTGCACTGAGGAAGAATAGCAGTACGCTTCACAACTGCCTGAATAGCACACACGTGTTCTTGCTGTTCATTGTAATATTTTGGGATCTCATTGAAATGAATGCCAGTTAGTATTCAGAGGAGTTATTTATTTGCCATTGAGAAATGCCTCAGTGGTAATATGAGCCATTTTGGTTTCTCAATTCCCTGAATATTATTTTAAGGGGGAAAAAAAAAAAAAGGCTAAGAAATGAAAGAGGATGAGGGAGGAGGTTGGAATAAAAAATCTCAGTGGGACTGGAATACGTAAACCGGTGTATGGGGGAGGAAAGAATAGTGAGTACAAATACCAAGATTGAAAAAACAGAAAGAAGATGAAAATTACAGTGAAAGTAAATTAGAAAAAAGAAAAGAGGGGAGCTTGACAGAAGTCTGTTAAGTGAGATTGAAAAACCAGTCTTCTGAAAGGGAATAGGTGCAGCAAAGCGTAGCGTTTGTTTTTTATTTTTTTATTTTTAATTCTAACAACTTACAGGTGAGTTAGCTGAAAGGTGTTAGTTTTGAAAAACTCTATCCTTCCAGCGCAAATATTGTTTACTGTATTCATCTCCATAGAAATGGCAGAAGTTTTACATACATTGGACAAAATGTGTCTTTATTTTAGCGTTGTGTTTTGCTTAAAACAGTTGTATGGAGAAATTCTTTTTCTGAAAAAGGTTTTTTTTTTGTTGGTTTTTTTAATTACTATTATTATTATTTTTTTGGTTGAAGTAAGCCCATTTATATATGTATGTATTTTAACTAAATGGAAGAAATGCTCCTGAACTCTTAAGCCAACATCAATTTCATTCAGCAATATTTGGAAAATTCTTAGTCTTAAAACGTATTTCAGTACATAATACTTTCAGTGTTCATCAGGTGGGAGAAATAAAAGCAAGTGAAGTCAGATGAACATCTGAGAGCAGGAAGCAGCACTCAAGTGTGTCTGTGTGTCTCCGCAGTGCAACCATTGTATGTTTAAAGTGGTTCTGTTACAGGTAAATGTTTAAGAGCCTTCAGGCATAATGTAAGATTTAAAAAATGCTTTTTAATAAGAACAAAGACCAGAAAAAACTGTACAGTATAGGGAAGATATAAATCCTTGTAGTGGCAACGGGTTAATTATCTGACAAATAATGACAGAGTTGTGTGATTGGAACTGTGTCATTGCCAGATAGCTTGACATTTCAGTGACATTGTAGTAGAGTGTCAAATGCAAGTTTTTATTGTTGATGCATAATCATTAGTATTACTGTGTATAAAATTTGGAGAAAACTAGATTTTACCATAAATATTTATTTGTAATTGTATTTATTTATTACAAAGAAAGAAGAGATCATGTTTTGTGTTTGGCTGTGGTTGTTGCTTTTGCTAACTCTTAACTTAGGTTTCTACGTGCCATATTTAACTTCTCAAGACATCTCATGCTCTTTGCAAGAGCAAATATATGCAAATATTCACATTCTATGTTATTTTTCATTTAGTAACTAAGTAAGAGTATGTTATGTTTTAGAAAGCTAGATCATTGGATTGAGTATTTAATCTTTTCCTTTTAAGGCTTTTGTTTGTTTGTTTATTTGCTTGTTATTGTCCTTTCTGGTATTTCCTGTAGCTAAATGAGATACACAAAGCTAGTGTGTATAGCTATAATGGACAAGGATAACCTTATTTAAAATACTCTCCTTGATATAAGTAACAGTAGGTGAGTATAGAGGAGAAGGTGCATATGCTGTTTCTGCAGTTGCGATGGACAAATGAGTAGGTATATCAAGCTTGGAGTATTCTTAACTCTGTCATTTCCTTCAGTCCTTCAATGAATAAAATAACAGCAGTGAATGAATGGGCTACAATCAGGAGCATTCTTCTCATGAATTGTTAAAAGGCGGAGAGATGTGATACAGTAGATGCTGCAGTTGTTGTATCAGTAACACTACTTTTAGAAAGGCTGAGTCAACAAATTCATAATTTACAAGCGACCAAAGGACACATGTTTCTAACCTTGGTATGGTTTTTTTCTTTCATCCTTTCACATCTGTCCTCCAGACTGCAATGTCATGTTTTGTAGGCTATATTTAGTTTCTTCACTAAAGGTCCAACTTGAACTACAGGGTTCAAGGCAGTCAGGCCAAATGAGTGGCAGTTGGAGTCTACACGTCTACGCATCCAATTTACCCAAAACTTCCATCAGTTCTTCTGTCACTCTAATAGTTCGCAGTTTGTCTGGAGCACTAGATCCTATTGTATTAAGAAGTGCAGACAGCAGATACTCCAGTTTTAGTATGAGGTTGAGACTCATGGTGCCCACAGATCCCTAAAATAAGCGTTTCATTTGGTTATGGGTAACCGAGCTGCTGTACGGATTGTCTCAGCAAATGATATCTTTGCAGTGAAGAAAAAGTTTCTTGTTGTTGTTGATTTGGGGGTTTTGTGGGTTGTCTCTTGTCTCCCAACTAGGGATGTTTCCTGTTTTTTACTTTTTGACTTTTACTCCTGTTCTTTTCAAGCTGCATACTCTGTTGCACTGTAACTGGAGTGCTCTAGGCAACTTCAGGACCATTAATTTACACTTTCTGGGAAGTGGCCCTTTAGAAGTTTAACTTCAGGCATCTCTCAACTCTTGATCTGAGTTTATTTTTTTTCCAAATATGATGACAGTGAATACTACATAAAGGTGTCTTGTGGTTTGTAGTGAAATTCTAGCCTCAAAATCTGAAACTTCAGAAATCTACATCCTTTGCAGCCTCAGAGAAGACAGTGTACAGTAGATCATATTGTATAGTTTATGGCTCATAAAGCACAAAAGGTGGGATATTTACTTCAAGGCAGGCATATTGAAGTCGACACAGTGTTAACCTTGGGAAGGTAAGTTACTTAAGGATTCTAATCAAGTCGTTGATTTTTTTAAATTGAATTTTATCTTTCAAAAATATTTAATGTGATTTTGAGAAATATTGAGCTTCATTTTATATATACTGAATAAAGACTCCATGTAAACATCAATAATTTCTAGTGCCTATATTTTTATATTTATTGACTCGTGTTTGAGAACTAGAAGAAACAGATCAAGTTGACTAATACCAAAAATGAAACAGATTGATCTAACACTCTTTATAAATTTAAATACAAAAAAGAAACTTAATTTAAACATGTATATATTTCCAATAATGCTTCAATTTAGAAATTTTATTAAACTGTTAGAACTGATGCAAACAGTTTAGATATGATTATGTATTTCCAGAAGTCTATTATGAATAAACTTAATTTTTAGTAGCTCCAATTACCTTCTGTAATCTCTTCAAATTAAAAAAAAATGAAACAAAAAGAACCTGTAGAACTGTACGTTTTACTGAATATGGATTTTACTGTTCAAAATATGAACCTGAATTGGGTTCACATTATATTGAAAAGAAGCTAAGTCTAAAAAAGAGCATGGTGGTGATAAGTTTATCTTGCCCTATCCTGTAGCTGCTAATTCATTAAATAATCAGATCAGCATATATCGTGTAGCCAATTATCATGGAGAAATGTGAGGAGTACAACAGCCATAATATGTATGAGAACAGAGCACTATGTTGCCGAGGTGGCATCTTTATATTGTTCAGTAAGCATCAGTTAACTTGTCTGTGTCTGTTTCTTTTATTTACCAACTGCAAATCAAGTGCTGAATGGAAATTACCAGATAAAAACTTGTACTGGTGCTCTTCTTCTCTGGAAAAATACTTTCCTCTAAAAATATGATTGTTGTAGAGGAGCTGAATTGTAGTAGAGGAGCTGAATTTCAAAGTATTCAAAATAGACTTTGCTTTTTCTAGTCTCCTTTTGTACTAGAGCAACTTCTGGAATTCTGATTGTTTTCCATGTATTCAGAGAAAATAGGTGCATGTTCTGTATAGCAGGTGTTGTGAGAGTGAACGAGGGATTTGTCTTGCAGGAAAATCATGGCACAATTTTAAGCTGTTAATGATTTTTGTAAGTTTATCCTCATTAGCTCTATTACTAAGCTTCCATTTTTTTTTCTCCCCTTTTTTTCATCTCACTCTGTCTTTGCTGTTTGCCTCCCACTGATTTTTAGAGGAAATTTTAATTACCCCAGTGATACAAAGCAGACAGAGATGACCTGATGTCTGGGTCTTTTCCTAAAGTGATTCCTGGCAAACGTACTGAAATTCATTAATTAGTTCTGCTTGGGACCAGAAAGAACAGATCAGTATTCTCTCATAGCAGCAGAATCTAATCTACATTTCTATGTACAACTATGCACATAGTTAGAAACTTGTGGAATAGGCCTAGTTAGATATTCCTAACCATGGGTTTTTTGAATTTCTAAAATCAGCTCTAGCAAGAGCTCAGGATCTAGAGGCCAACACTGTTGTTGCAGATTAAGAGGAATCTGGCAGAATTCCTTGGGCTGCTGCCACATGGATCTGCTGGTGGAATACAGTGTGATAGTATGTTGAATTTGGCTCATTACTCTCAAGAAATGCTTCCACAGACTTTGTGGGACACAGGTTTAGGAATTGGAATGGTTGTGTGTAGGGATGGTCTTGGGCTCACTGCTGTGGAGAGGGCTGTTATTAGCGGGACATATCCAAGATGGTTTGTGGTTTGTTTAGCCCTGTGAAGTATTCATTTTGTACTATTGCATAGAGTAAAATGGGTCAAACATGCCACTGTTTCAAGTAGCTCAACAAGAGTCTCATCTTTTTTTTTTTTTTTTTTTTTGTAACTTTTACACTGTGGGCTTGAAGACTGATCTATCACTTAACTCAGTGTGCATCTTTAAATTCTGCTTTTCATATAAGATCAAACCTAAACAACCATTTAAAATAATGAGCTAATTAGGGTAGGAGTGATTAACAGTTAGATTTGTTGTTGGATAAAATTTTTGTTTTGCTCCTGTGCGCTTTGAGTGCTACACGGTAGTGTTCTCCCATATGTAAATTGTTTTACTTAACTTCCAGGTTTGCACTCAAGTAGTTGAAGAGAAAGATGCTAGTGCTTTTAACAACTAAATTGCAGATAAATCATATTCTATAAATCTAGTGCTGTTTGACCCCCATCACAAAAACTATGTAACACTGTATGTGACAGTAAAGTCCTTAACCTTTGAGTCTGGTTTAGTACATTTTTATTGCTTCTTGAATGAGGTAATGCAAAGACCAAATTTTATTCTTGTCTTTATGTAAGCTATGGTAACTTCTGCAATCCAAATAACTGATGATAACTGGTAGGTCTGATTTTTTTTATTTTTGTTTTTTCACTTGAAAGGAGGCTTTATCTGAAGTGGCAAACAAATCTTCCATTGAATAACTTGTTCCAGGCCTGTTCCTCCAATGGGAGGAATTCTACCCTATTGGATATGTGCAGTTTCCTTATGATGCATTTGATAGCCATGGTTTGCAATGCAAAAAGATATTCTGAAACTTAGTCAGATGTGTTCGCATACTGTTGTGCAAGTGGATCAAAATGCTGAAATGTTAGTAGGATTTTTGGTATATGTTGATAATACATTGATTGTATGTGATTTTGAATTTTGTCTTCTGCGTAGACAGCATACTTCCAGTAACAATCTTTCACAGTAGGCATCTCTTATTAGCTGTGAAAGATTTATACTGAAATATTATTTAAATAATTAATAAGACTAGGAGCAAATTAGAATTAAAACAAACAAAACCCTAACTTTTCTCCCCACAACTGAACTAAAGCATGCTTCCATCTCCCTGTTATCAGTGAGACATTGCAACGCTTCTGTCTGAGCAGAAGCAGTCCATTAAGGCACTTGTCTATTTAAGTGAATTTAAAACGAGAAAGAGAAGCTGAATGCTGTATGTGCATATTTTATGGCAAGGGTGGACCTTCTACTTGCTTTTCAGATGCTTATATTTGCAAAATTGTTTTACAGTGTGCAGGTTTGGGTCTGCAGCAGAAAGAAATGTCGGCTGCTGAAAATGCAGCTCCAGTTATGGATGAGCTGTATTGGATTTTATTTTCCTACTGAAAAGGCAAATAGGAAATAACAAAGTAGGTATGAGTTCAAATAATGAGCAACTTGAAAGGGCAGTAGTGATCCCCAAACTTTAATGCAAAATGTTAGCATATTTCCTATTTCTTTTATATAAAAACAAGCAAACAAACAATCAAAAAAACATGCTAATGATCATTCTAGGGGTGGTGGTAGGGTTTCTGTTTGCTTGTAGTACAATCCTAAAGGGCAGCTCATGATACTTGAAGATTTCAGTTAGTTTTGCTGGTAGTCAGGAGGCTACATTACCTATTTTATATCTAAATGCCACTTTCAGGAGTCCCTTTCTTCTCTGTGGAGACAGGTAGTGAAAATGAGCAGAAGCAAAGAAGTGCTGGAGCTAACAGCATTGCGTCAGAGGAATGCGTGAGGAAGAGGATGGATTTTGTATATGCTTGCCCTGGTCTCACTGAGTGCAAGAGTGCAGGTGGCCTTATGTTGTCCTGGAGCTCTCTGGAGGTAATCCTTGCTCCCTGGAAAACAGTACCTCACTTACTGAATTTAGCCCAGAGGTGTAACTTCCCTAGTGGTCTGTCATGCCAAGAAGTTGAGAGAGGACTAAGGACTGATGCCCACTTGGGTGTCTGTATGTGGAAGGGAACTCAGCCTGCCCAGTTCTGGATAGTGCTGGGTTACAGTGAGCTTTGCTGTTGGGAACACTGATGCACAGCTCTGCTACTGGCAAGCCCAAAATATTAACAGTTGAGGTGATATACTGATAGTGCTCTTTCACATCACCCAAGTCTTAGCTATGACCATTTCAGGAAGGATCTGGGAATTGTAAGCCTTTCTCAGAAGAGGAAGAACAGTCTTCTGAGAAGCTCCTGGCAGTAAAGGAGAAGACTCAGTGTCATTAAATTTTATGTTAGTAGAGGAGGGGTAAGTATTCTGAGGAGCTTCTGATACCTGGCACGAGTACTGTTGCCAAGTTAGTAGCTAGCATGTGCCAAATGGCGTACTGCTGTTTGAAATGGGACTTTGCTGCTGGCTTGTTATTTTTCCTGTTTGTTTTGTAAGGTTTTTTTTCCCTATAAAACACAACAAACCACTAACTATTTTTTCACGTCACAGATCTACTTACTGTTAGGAATCTGCTTGGATTCATTTTCTGCCTCCAACTCAATGCCATATTGCCTTACTCATTAAGTAAGGATCAGCTTTACAGCTGTCTTGATTGTGTTTTGCTTTTTTGACTCTTGCTATTAATTTTATTTGAAGCAAATACTTGTGAGTTGCTTAAGAAATTAACTGCAAGCTATGTATGTCACCTAAATGCATATAAGAAAGCTCATCTCTTATGAAGCACTTATGGGGAATGCTTGTTCTCTCACCATCATTAGTTTCAGTAGAGATACATAGTTAAGGCAGTTCAAATAAACACGTCTGGGAAATGTGGCATAGTAAACCATGTGCTGCAACCTCTTGGCAGCAGGCTGTTTACCAGAGGGTCTGGACTCAACCTTTAGTCATGGAAAAGATGGTATTTAAAGTTTTTGGTGCTTCTGAATTTTTCAGAAGCAAATATTTAATCCTGAAATGGCTCAGTCTAGTCTCATGTTTCCACATAAGGGGGCAGTGTGGTACCACTAGCCAAGTGCCATGTAGGTACATGCTAGATTTCATTATTATAAATTGAATCATGGCTTAAAAATGGCTTTAACACTCTAAACACAATTAGAGCTTCATCACTGTCTGAGAGCCATGCTGTCTGTGCAGGAGAGAACCAGGTTGGGCTGGTATCCTTTCTTCTTCATAAATATTTTGTTTATAGGTATGTTGTTGCGTTATTTTGGTTCTCTCTCATATTCGCTGTTCATAGGCATGTGAAGAAGTGGGAGTCAGTTTTCTTAGAACTGGTTTGGGGTTCAAATTTTATCATTTTGTCTTCCCCTCCAGAACATTCCCCCATTGGGAAGAAAGGTAGTATTTCCGCTGGAGCTTCCTGCTTGCTGTTGCCTAGTTTTGGTGATCTGATCCTTCTTCCACGCTTTTCAGAATGGTGTTTCTGATGATTTTGTATCATCATCGCTTTGCCAGTATGAGAGTGATCATTAAGTGGTTATAAGGCAGTGTGTATGTGTGTTCCTGGCTCATTTCCTTCCTACATGTGTAATATTTGGGATTAACAGATCTAGCATATAGAATTTCTTGTAATTTTGACATGATGTCTTGACTGCCTTACCGCAAGATGATTATGGCATTTTTCTTATGCGTAGAATAGCCTGGCCAGCTTTTAGCTTCATACTGGATCTGAGATGTGCTGCAATAATACAAAAATGTGTTATCTGCCATATCTGTATGGATTTCTGCTTCATAAAAAGCTGTTTCTTTGAAGATTCATTACAAGTCTACTCTTCATAATATTTCCTATACGGATACCTGACTTCTTAAAATTGCAGGGCAAAAGAACACCACATATTGTTATGTTGCATCTTGTTATATGTTGTGTTGGTGTAAGGTGCCCTACAGACAAAGGGTATTTTTGTTCACGTGTTGTTTGTGCTTTTCTTTATCAGCTGGTTTCCATTTGATGAAAAATATATTGACCTAATTTCATGAGAATCTGTCACGATCAGTTGTAAAAAGCTGCTGTTATATTGTACACTGACATACTGATAATTTTCTAGAAGTAAATCAGCATCATTAGACTATGCCTTGTATGTGTCAGTTAAAATACTGTCAGTTTGAGCAGATTTGCATTGCTGGTTAACCCAGAGAGAAGTGGCATGGTATTTTCTATGAAGTGGTGATATGCTAATAGTCGTGACTCAAAGGATAAAATGGTGATCAGAACTGCAATCCTTTTTTATGTGTCTTTGTGCATATCATCATTTAATATAAATGTGACTCAATATATAATAGTTGACTGAAAAAAATCTCACATGGTATGTTACTATGGTATCTCTCATTAAAAATCCCTCCCCTCAGAATTTTCCCTTAGCTCTCTTCAAGAATATGATATATATTTAATCTGGCAGATATTATAGTGACATCATAAGTTTTGAAAATTAAAATGGGTGTTCTGGCAACATTATAGGCCCTAGCTGAAACTTGAAAACTTTTTGGAGGCTGGTTCATCTCCCTCTTTCCTCTTCCCTCCCATCCTAGCTGGCAAGCATATTTACACACATATTACCTTTGGATTAATTGGTTTGTAGCTTGGTTAAAGCGTAGGCAGTGCTCTTGCATGTTTCCATTTTATATCTATTTATTTATTTATTTTAAAAATGCTCATTAACGATCCGTGGCATACTCTCAGACTTGAAGGAATGGATTTTTTGCTTCTGCCTGCTTTGAATGAAATCCAAAACAAAGGTTGTTTGATAATGGCTTACAGTTGCATTAGACAGGTTGCTTTTCATGATAAATAATTAACACTCTTTGTGTTCTTGATTGCAGATTTTCAAAACCCTGCCTGATGTCACTTTTCCTGAGTCAATCTCTATGTCAGTATCTCCTCCAAATGCCCCACCAAGGCAATCCAGAAGACAAGGGCAACGTATTAAGAGGCCTTTGGCTGTGTACAATCTTTGTCTTGAGCTGGATGATGGTAAGATGTTAATAATACTTTCAGGCTTTGCAGCAGATTGATGTTAGTGTGCGTTCTGACTTCATTAGATTTTTCATTTCCTGTTTCATTTGTATACTTGCGTGCATGCACATACATGCTTGTTTAATTGCTTTGGAACGTGTAAAGAAGCAAGTAGTGTACAGAGAAAGGAAAGTATAGACAAGTGTCTTGCGACATATGTTTAAAAGTAGGATGAACTGTCCTTAATATACTTTTTGATTCTGAAGAAGAGGCAAGTCCTGTTTCTTTGAGAGAAATCTCTTTGGCTTCTCTACTGAAGATTACACAGCCGTAAGATAAATGAAGAGAGAACTAAAATTAAAGCCAATCTTTTATGAGAACAGCTAATGCACTGTACTGTAAATTCAACTGGATTAAAGTCTCAGGTCACCACTGCACTAGAGAACTCTGCTAGTTCACTTGAATCTGGAATACCGTGGTGTTACTAGCATTAAATACTCGTAAACTTGTCTGACTGTTGAAAAGCCAAAGAAAAAAAAACAGTCTTGTTTCTGCATGCAGTTTGTGATAACAGCATACAGAGAGGCGGAGAGTATACAACTCAATTCTGACTGTTGGCCAGAAAAGTAATCATTTTCCTGAAATTTTATTGCTTGGGGGTACATACAGTACCAAGAAGGCAAGTCAGTACTCATTTTGTGTTACAGATTGTCTCCACCCTATTCCCTTTCCCTCTACTAATGTTGTTAGACAATTATCTTTTCACATGGAGAATCATGAGATCAGGGCATGAAAGCCAGTAGTCATACAGTAGTATGAGATTCACCAGTGAACTGTCTTTAAATCAGGGATCAACAGTAATTAATTTGTGAAGGAGCAAGGGCACATACCTACAGCAGCTGTAAATGCAAGTTTTAGAAATAAAGTCAGGACTACTTATAGTCTCAAAGCCAGATTTATAAAGAGTTTGCAAGAAATTCAGCATGCCTGCCATTGGATTAAATTCACTAGAGATATGTAATTCCTGTGTGTTTCCTTAAATCAAATATGAAACTAAATGTATTGACTAAAAAGTATTTAAAGTGCATCTGCTGAGAAAGCTTAAGCTGTGTTAGTTTGAATAATGTGCTACCAAAGCTATGAAAGCTCTTCAGCTATATCTGCAACAATGAATTTATTCTTACTGAAAAGAAAGCAAAACAAAACCAAAATTGAATACACTCACAGTTGTTTACATCTAATTTTGAATGTGAATCACAGTGTATCACAAGAAGTACCACAATGCTTTTCTAATTCAGTACCTCAAAATATGCACTGAGGCTCTGACTTGACCCTAACACGGTAGACAGAAACTATTTGATGGCTTATTTTTATTGTAAGATCCAAAAATGCAATATTACTATTGAAAACTATGTGCTAAGCATTCAGTTTCTCCTAAATACAGTCACTTTTTTTTTTTCCTAATTCAAGCATCTGAACTAAGAGAAGAGCTGGGATTTTTAAGAGACTGCAGTTGTTGCAGAGAAATTCGGTGCTTGTCTGGGAACTGTGGTGAACTGCAGAATAACCTAATAAGCCATTACTCATGATAGAACTGTGATGAAGGCTGAATTGCTGCAGCTGAAATCACAGTACCAGGACATGCAGCACTGAGTTTCAGTGGGATCTGAAAATTTTTCTGCTTTTGAATTCTAAAAAAACATTCTCTGTGATGTCTTCAGCTACTACCAAAGGCAGCAGTGTTGTCGATACGTTATAGCTAGAAACTGATTATAGACAGGTCCAGACTACCTGCTAATGCAGATGTGTGTACTAACCAGGTAGCACTGTCAGGAAGGTAGTTGGGAGGTGGTACAACTTGTGTTTGGCAGATGTGCAGTACTCATCGCAGTGCAATACCTTGAGCCCAATTGCATCATTGCATTACCTGAGAAACTGCCCCGATGGATTGGTGACATGGTATGTAAGTCAGCTAGGCTGATTAATATATAGTTGCTCAGTGCCTCCAAATGTGTGCCATGGCCTTCAGCTACTTTGTTCTTAGGATCTTAGGATAGGGGGGAAAGGAATAAAAGTAAGCCTGGGCTTCGTTCCATATTTACCTAGTTTCTTGGCTAACAAATGCATGTTTTATAACTGCTCTTTGGAAGATTTTATCCTGTGTGTGTTTTTAACAGGAAATTAAACATTAAACCCCTTCCCTCTTTATTCACAATGGCATGAGTTAAGCACCAGGCATAAGCCAGTGTTTTGTATTTCCTGGATATGACAAAATTATCATAATCTTGTTTTAAACCAAGTAGCGAATACATATTTGTCTGTAAATATATTTGTAAAGAAATATACCTTTAAAATTACTGTAATTATATACAAACATCTTCTGTGCCTTGAAACTAGAAGAATGTTAGAGACAAAATCTCTGTGCTGGAAAACTTCTTGAGTGTGTTTCTTCTCTTAGGATTGTTATGCAAACCAGGAAATTGTTAGAAAAGCGGAAACAAGTCTTTAACTATCGGCTGCTCCAGAGAGTTAACAGGCTTCAGAATCCACTGCTTGAATTGGAAATGCAGGGTTCAGGCCAACTTTTCTTTTTAAAAGCATGTTTTCAGTCGGGAAGCTTCTTGACTGCACAAAAACTGTATGCAGCAACCACCCAGAAAGCGCAATAAGTGACATAAACATTGATAGATATATTAGTGGAGGAACACACACTAAGTTTGATAAAAATCATTATTTTGTCTTCTTGTAATTAGCTGTGCTGGCTTCTGACAGGGCATTGATTTTCCTTGTACTTGGCAATTAGATGCTATATTTGCAAACAGTTTGAGTACTTTATATACTACCTTAAGGATCTCCGTTTCTGCAGTTAAATTTAAGTCAGAGATTATACTGTCCACTTTTCTTTTGACCTCTTTTCTCAGTGGTAAGCCAGTTATTAAATTCTCATTCTGATGCTTTTCAGCATCTTGGTGTCCAAAGTAGAAATGCACTTAATGGGGAACTTTGAGCTACTTCATACATCGCCTACTCCCAGAGTTCTTGTTTCAGCAAAATACAGATTTGTCTGAGATTTACACTGGGATAATTTCCAGAGTTTCTAGCCTTCTAAGATGAAGACGCTTTGGTTTGGGTGTTTTTTCTTTGGTTTCAAT
>JAOWBP010002392.1:11777214-11789102 GCA_028571105.1 Tragopan temminckii
CCTTTTTTTTTCTACTTTTAATATCTGAATGAATTTTAAAGTGAATTAAGTAGCAATGCAGAAACTCCCTTGAGTTACGATCTCAGCTATGTATGAATATGAACAACTTTGCATTCTCTCTTTTTCTCTATGGGGAGAAAGACCGTTAGCTAAAACAGGAAGATGTTTATGCTGTTCTTCTAAAAATGTCATTGGGTCTGTGTTTTCCATTTGGACAATCAGTACTTATCAGAAGAGAGCTCTACTTATATTTCTTCTAAAGGGCAATGCAAAGTCACAGTTTTGTCCCCTCACAGTTTGATTTTGATTTTGTATGATTTTATTTTGTAGCATTGTGATATTAAACTATTTTGCAGGGCTGGACGAGCAATGCAGCAAGAGATGCTCTGCGTAAAGAAGAAAGTGTAATTCAGTCCATCTAGATGACCAGACAGTGTGGGTTGCATAATCCACTCTTACACTCAAGAAATTGGTTTTGTGTAGCAATTCATCCAATTACAGTCCACCTTGTTTTCCACACAAACCATAGTATACAAGTCTTAAGCCACAGTGCCTGCTGATTCCTTATTCTCTTTGAATACTGTATATCAGAATTTGTCATAGGCAGATAGCACATGTGTGTCATATTGTGGGGCTTGTTTGTTTTGTTTTTAAGGTGTTTGTCTCCCACTCTCCACTCAGGAACTTGGAGAGATATTGAATGTTTGGAATAGCTTTCTGCTGCTGCTGGAAGCTAAAAATTTTATTTATTTTACTTTAGAAAACAGGTTCTCATGTAGAATTCTAAAATAAAAATAAGTGTTGATGTTTAACCCTTTAAAGCTCAATGCTAATTAGTATTACTTTCTGAAAGATCTAGGGAAGCTGAAGTATGACTGCTATGTTAAGTGTCAAGCAGGAATAGCTCTTCTTGAGGGAACTGGAGTGATACTGTGTCTTAAATTGAGTGATAAATTAGTTTGCATGAAGTGCTGTAGCATTTTATTGAACTACTTCATCGAAGTAAAAATTGATGTGTAATTGTTATACAGCTCCCATGCATTACTTTTTCTCCCTCCTCCTCCATGCCTTCCTGCCCCAAACAAACAAGTAAAAAAATGTAGCCTTTATTTGGAATAACTGTGCATAAAACAAGGGTGTTAGAGGAAGCCTTGAATTTATAATAATGAGATTGGTCTTCAGGGCTGGAACAGCCCAGAGCTGCAAGGTTGCAGGTGTGAAACCTGGCCTTGAACTCTTTCTATTTCTGAATCTGCTGCTTGGAAGTGTTTCTGTAACCTGGCACATAGTAGGGGAAATGGAAAGAAAAGCAGCTACATAGGCATATAAAAGAGCCGTAAGGGCTTACAACACTTGCTTACAAAGCTATTGTTAACAGCTGAGCAGAACACACAGTTATGCTGTTCCAAAATAGGTACACCAATATCAGTTGCAAGGGGAAGATCAGGATGATTGCTGTTTGCCATGTAGAACTTAAGATAGTTCGTATTTCACCTTGCTGCAAGAATAGTTCTTGCAATTCAACAGGATCTATCACAGCTTTTTCTACCTGATGGCTCTGAATAGAATGAGAGCTGAAAAAGATTTTTACTTTGTATAGCATTTCCAGCGAAGATGAAGCTTTTTCCTAGGTAATAACAGGTACGTATAGGGTTCCAGTTTCCTATTGGATAACCAGCTTCTTCCCAGAAAACTTTGGGTCACTAGAAGGTACCTATTTTCTTGGAAGTATGGAATAATTTTGACCCATTCTTTTTTATACAGGACCCAGTAGTATAGTGAAGGAAAATATGGCCCAGAAATAAAAACTGAGTTTAAAGGAGGAGTGGGGAGTTCAGGAGAGAGGCTTGAGAGCAGACATTAATAAAAATATATCATCTCCTGTAATAATAATTTCTCATTAATTCTCAACCTTCTGCGCACAGTCATGCAAGGGTACATGATATTGTAAGAGGGCCAATTTGACACACGCAAAGCTATTAATGCCAGACATGGAAGTCACTGATGTGTCTTTGCTGCAAGCCAGCTGTGCCCTATCCAACCTCTGTTGACTGAAACTAAATGCTCTCACTCAGCACATAAGAATACAGATAGAATAAAGACTTGATGCTTTTCAGTTTTTCAGTCAGTTTCCTGTGGGTGAGCACGCATTTTCTGAACAAGGTGTTCCCTCACATGGTTTTACTCTGCTTTCCTTTACTGATGTCAAGGATAGGAGAGAAGATCTTGGAGAGGAGAAACTTTCTGAAAGGCTGACGTGTGACTTAGAGAATATTTCTCCTCCTCTTTCTAACTCTCTCACAGTCTGTGCCAGTCTTTTCCATTCTGTGAAAAACAACAATTGTATTCTTGTTCTGTTAGTTTTTGGAAGTCTTTGCCCTATTTTGTCTTCTCTTTCCCTTTTTTGTTATCTTCTTTTGGAAGTTTTACTTAATACTTAACAGGGCATAGTGAATTATGTTGCTGTCACCTCCCGCCTTTCTAGCTGTGCTTACCATTTGTTGAACTAACAGGGAGATTGAAGGAGTTCTTATGGGAGTTATAACGGAGAAGTACTAGGAAGAGGGACAGCAAGAATTGCTGTCTCATCTAAGAGACTTGACTGAAACCAGGGAAAACAGTCTCAGAGACAATGGTAGTCAGAATCTATAAGCTTCATGCCTGGCAAGTTAGATTATCTCCCAGAGCTAATGTTCTGTAATGATAATTCACTGATGATGAATATACTCACTTCTGTCACAGCTATTACCAGTGTTTGGTGTTACCTCTGTGCTGCACAGCTTCCTTGGTCCCTCTCCACACTGTCCCTTCTAAAGCACAGCCTCTTCAAAAGTGCAAAAAAATACTGCATTTGCATTTATCTAGTGCTGGAGTGTCAGAGGCATGAGCAATGGTAAAAGAATCCAGGCACGAAAGAAAAGGTTGATCTAAATACACTCTAATAGCAAAGTCTGTCTTCTGTTTTTGGAAACATTGCCTTTTGGCAGTAGACATATCTTCATAGCAACATCTTCCAACTACTCAGTAGCTGAATTGCAAAGACATCAGAGAAGATAAAGAAAAGGAACGATGAAGAATGTTTTCATGAACTTTAGATTTTGTGATGCCTTTTAAGATGTACTGCTGAATGAGAGAACTTCCAGTACTAGTTATGATATTAGACAATCTTTTTTGATCTGCTTTTGTTTCTTCAAAGTTCTCTAGTCTAACCAATGACAATGAGGTGTTCTGTTGATAGGTTTTGACATAGGTCTGGCCCATAGATATATGTTGCCTGAACTTGAGAAAAGCCAAGACATTTGATGTTACCATGAAACTATGAAAACTTTAGAACAATCCACTTACCTTATGTTTTATCTTCAGGAAGATAAAACATTTTCAGGAAGTAGTTGCAGCTCATCACTATGTTTTACAACCATGAAATTAATGTGTGGCATTTGGCCAGCTTAGTAGGGCTAGAGGTCCTGTGTGGTTTCCTGCCAAGCAAGCTCTGTTAAAAACTGAGTCATCTTGGAGTTTAATATTACTCTTGTAATCACAATATAACCAAATCAAAAGAGGAGCCCCTCTGCAAACTTGTCTGATATCTGTTGTGCTTTGAAATTTAATTATTTGATACAAATTAGCACCCCTAGCCTTGTAGACATGAGTCTGTCTTCACTGTTTTTACCACAGCTTGAGGAATAACTTCAAATACTTACTTTATTTTAGCTTGTTCAACAAAAGGCTCGCCTACAATTCTTCAGGGTTTTCTTGGAGTAAAGTCAGCGATGCTTCTCAAGAATTTTGGGAGATGAGCTGAAATGAAATTGATCTTTATTAAAATAATTGCTTGCTATTACAAGTTCAGTGTATGTCTAAAAGTATACCTGTTTACAGTTGAACCTTGTATTTAAAAAAAAAATAAGATAATGTTAGAAAGAAATAGGGCAGGGGGATGGCCCCAAAAATCCCTCTGGTCCATAAGAAACTTGCAGATGAGTACATTTTTCTCTCTTCCCTAGACCCAACTCAAACACCCACTTTCTGGCTGTAATTCTTTAGTTGCATCAGCCTGTCTGGAGACAAATTCTGTCTAGGGCAGCTTCCTTCTTTTACTAACATTTCTGAATCATGGAGTTGGGAAAAACAATACTTCTGTGGGAAATCCACTTTGTACATAAGATGCATATGCTTGTACATGCACACAGCTGAAAAATGTATCATAGTTGGTCTTCAGAGAAAAAACGTATTCAACTTCAATGATTGTCTTAATTATTTTGTCTGAGAGGAAAAAATAGCTGGCATAGAGATCTCATTCTTACTGCGTGTATTTTGAAAGCGTGAAACTGCTGGATATGCAGATTGTGTCCTGTCTGTTTTCTCAATTAAAGTTACATCGATTTTAGAGTGTATAAGTCTACTGATGTCCGAACTTCTATAGAAACTCATGACATTTTACTTACATAGCAATTGCATACTGGGGCAGTACAGCAATGTGTAGTATTTGCTATACAGTGAGGACAGTGAATACTTTAGAGAGGTGAAATATGTCTATTTTTCTGAGTGTTTTAAGGAGTCTGACATCCAAAACACTCGTTATGCAGAAACATCTCAGTAATTCTCTTTTTTAGTGTTTGCTTTGATATTTTAATCAAATAGGTCATTGCAAATTTTGATTTCATTTTAATTTTCAACATTTAACATTAGTTTAAATATCAGTTTCTAATGTCTGAAGATGAGTGATAAACAATCCTGTTTATCTGCTTTAGTGATATGTTAGGCAAAAAAATGCACAACTTCTTAGTTTACTCAGGAATAGATAACTTAATTCAAAAATGTGAAGAAATAAAATAATGTTTAAGTTGACTCTGTGCTTGGCATGATTAGCACAGAATAATTTGTGTTGAGAGTAGTTAGCAAAGCATTGCAGCTCTGCATCTAGAGGAAGGCTTTTTGCAAATGCACCTTTGTCAGCACTTTGACTGCAAAGTCCTCTGATCAGTATCACAAAGTTTTTCCCACTGAAGTTACTTCTGGCTTTCTAGAGCAAGGATACTCACATTAGTGAACGGCAAGGTGCAAATACTTGATTAGCATGAATGAACGGCACCTTTTGTATGGGTTTTGCTGATTAAGTAGGTTAATTGTATACTTTTAGCTTTAGATGTGCTGCTTCAGAATAAAATCCCTTTTTATTTCTGTTATGATTCTCATGTCTATGTTCTGGTTCCTAGTATCAAGTAGTTTGTTTTGATTTTTGCTGATACTGTAATCTAACTGAATTCCTCCTGTCACTAATACATATAGTAAAGGAATTCTCAGACCATATTCTGAGGAAGACAGCTACTTGTGTCAAAATGTAATGCTGATTAGCTGCCTTTGACTTCCTTTATGTAACTATTATTTCTTGTTAGGAAATCACGTTAGGTTTGCACTATTTGAGAGTCAACTAATCTGAATTTCTTCATACCTTTTTTCTGTTATATTGAAGCTCTAACACATGGAAAAAAAATTCTTACTTGATAGGGAGTACTTACGATACTCATACTTATTTCTATCCCTTATACATGAGATTCCTATTAAATGAAAACAGAAAATAAATCCTCAAATTAACATGAGAGCAAAGCTACTGTATTGTTGTGGAACTCACTATGGTGAGTGTCTGTTATCTCTTAGCTGGATGCAGCTGTGATGCTCATGGGGAGAATGGGTGGCTGCACAGCAATGCAACTGCTGTTTCCCTGTTTCATGATGCATAAAATATCAGAGCTGAAGGCAGTAATAGGGACTTTGCAGCATCTGTAATTTACTTTTGTGAATCTTCCCATTTCCTCTTGTCTATGATTGGATCTATGTGACTTGATCAAAGTAGAATTTAGTCACGCCACTATTTGTGCATCTGATAAACATTTACAGCATACACAGTACTTAGAGCAGAACAGTTCTGTTCTGCTCACTCTCTATGTATCTTAACAGAAACTGAGGTAAATTCCTCTTTTACTTCAGAAACATTTAGTTTCATTAACTGCTTTCTTCCTCTGGCTGCCCTTAAGCTATAGACATGAGTTGTAATGTTGATTTTAAAGATTAGTTCTTCTTTTAATAGTAAAGTATGTAATTCTTCAGATTACATAGGCCAAGATTGGAAGAAAACTGTCATTCAAACAAGTAACAGGTAGTGTTAGCTTTTTTTTTTTTTTTTAGTTTTTATTACATGCTTTTTCTTATTTAGAATTCTTGGAACAAAGTAAGGATCTGATTTTTGACACTGCCAAAGTATTTCAGTTTCCCTTAACTTTAGATGCCAACAAAAAAATATATTCTTAGACTAGCCAGATGGAAAAAGTCAAAAGAAGGCAACTGGGAGGTATGTCATATTCAGTTAGGTGGAAGATGAGTTCACATTTTTTATATGGAGGGTCTGAGAACCAGTATTATCTGAGCCTTATCTAGTCAAAAGAATTTGTTATGTATCTATTGGAAAGAAACTGAATAAGGTCTTACTTCATATAAGAATTCTCTTATCTGATGCAAATTTTTTATCATGAGAAAGGGTGACACATAGTAAGTTTAAAAAGGCTATTTGGGTTAGAAACTCAGTGGTAAGTAGCAACAGTTAAATACAGTTAGCGGTAAGGACCAACATGAAACTATTTTATTTTCTACATAATACCAGCGTTAATTAAGAGCAGTCAAAGACAAAGCACAGGTACATACTACAGAGGTGCAGTGAAAGCTCTAAAGTTAGATGAGTGCTGTGATTAGAACAGTAAAACAATAAGATAATTTAGATGACAGTTTAAAAGGATCTGAGCAGTTAATAGAATTTTCATGGCATACAAAAAGTGATGAGATTGTGTTTAGTCAGTGAACAGACAGATGTAATAATTAAAAAATACACAGGAAAGTTAGACTAAACAAATCATCACACCAATGAAGAATGGTTGGAAAGCTTACCTTTGTCCAGGGCTCACTAAGAAGACTCCAAAACGAGCAGTCTCCAAAAAAAAGCTTTCCCTACTACTAGTCAGCTCTTAAATGGGGTCTAGGAGAGGTGCAGCCAAGCTCCACCCCTTCCGGCAGCACAGGTGAATTGCCTTCACCTGTGCTCCCAGAGCTGACTCATTGCTCACCTCAGGTGGTCAATCAGAGGTTCAGGCCGTGATTCAGCAGTTCCCATACAGATTGCGAAACAAGTTTTAACTCTGCTGAGAATACAGTTGGTTCCTATATCTATTTGCATAGGATGAGGAGCTTGTCAGTGCAGTTGTGTAGGAAATCTAGGGATAGCCAAGCTCAAGGCTGAAGGAAGTCAGAAGCTTCACACAAGTGTATGGAATATGAAGAGTTGATGTCTGGAGTATTGAAAAAAATTTGATATATCATATAGGCTATTGATTTTTATACTGAGAATCCTAATGTCCTTCATCTGGTCTGGCACTCTGGTACCTGAAGATAAAGGTCTAACAGGAAAGAATAGAGAGGGGAATTGAAATTTCTAGGGAAAAGAGATGCTAAACACAACAAAATGTATGTTCAAAGAACGATGTAAATAAGCTTTAAAAAGAAATCCTGTCTTCACTGTTTTGTGATGTAAGAACTCAATAGAATTCAAGTGTTAGAAAAGAGAAATGGGAAATTTCAAGTTCTTCTTTTCGAAAGGACCTGTCAGTCTGATGTGGCAGTCAATCTTTTAATAGAAACTGGAAATCTGACAGTGCTGCTCCTTGTAGAACAAAGTTGAAGGTAAAGAAGATTCAGAGGAGAGAAATAGTAAAAAATATTAGACTATCAATATTAGGGAGTCCATGAATTCTGAAATAAAGTAAAACCATAGACCTGATTCAATTCCAGCAATGTATTTTAACACACTCTAGACAAAACAGCTATGGCAAGACTTTAAAGATATTTTAAAATCTCCAGATAATTAGGATCTTTAATGTCTCCACAGAGCAGCATACAATAAAAGAGTAGAGAAAAAAGAAATGAGGAAATACCAGTGTACATTATAAGTTTTGAAGAACTGTTAAATAAAACGAAGAAAATCAATGTGGAATTTATAATCAGAAGGGTCAAGCAGAAATCTTCACAAATAGGCCTGTTACAAAGCGAATACTTTGAATGCTACTAAACCATCTAACTTGTCCTAAATAAATAAATATAAAAAGTCTAGTAATTGGGTTGTATGGTTTGGCAACATGAGCTTTTGAAACGTGGAATGGCTTAGGTTGGAAGAGACCTCAAAGGTCATCTGGTTTCAAACATCTTGTAACATGCCAAGGAGTTCAAAGAAACAGAAAGAATGCTAACTTAGTAGCAATATTTAGAATGGTAAATACAGATCCTTGATACTACATTTACACATAGTTACAATAATGACAATGGTGGCTGCTTTGGAGTTGTTGCCATGTGCTATATGCTGCCCCTGTTCAAACAGAATAAGGTTGATTGCATTGAGGAAATAAATTTACAGATCTTAGAAGGAAGATGTAATCCACAGCTACAGAATGGAAAATTCTGTTCTGAAAAAAGTGACTCTCCTGAGTCTCTTAGTCATAATTGGCAATCAACTCATTATAAACTCCTAATATAATCCTGTGGCAAAAAAATGCAGACCTCACACGTATGAACAGGAGGTTGATAAGTGATGGAATTTCATGTTCATTGTGGCACTTGTGAGATGACAAGAAAACATATGGATTTCTGATCTGGTATACAGTCTTCAGAAAGAACTCTGGAGTGTTGGAATAGGTTCATAAAGCAGGTGCTTGGTCCTCAAACTGCAGAATCCCATTTAGTAAGAAATTTAGTTAAAAAGAAGATTAAATACCTTCATGAAGAACAAAAGTCTGATGTGAGTGAAACTAATAATCGCGTCATGTGTAACATGGGTCATGACTGGAAATTAAAGCCTAACAAATTGAAAGTACATGCATGTTCCCTCAGGCCCTGTCACTGTCACAGAGAGCAGAGCTCAGTGCTGCTCCCTGTGAGGAGCTGCAGCCGCCATTAGGCCTCCTCTCAGCCTCTGCTCTGGGCTGAACAAACCAAGGAGTCTCAACTGCTCTTCATACGTCTTGCCATCTAGACACTGCACTATCTTTGTAAACCTCCTCTGGACGCTAATAGTTTTATGTCCTCTTTATATTGTGGTGCCCAAAACTGCACACAGTGCTTGAGGTGAAGCAGCAGCAGCACAGATCAGGGTGGGACACTGTGCTTCATGCCCATCTTTGTACTATTGAAATCAAAGCAGTGATGCTATGAAGACTTAATATTTGTGCATATATTGGTTTTAATCATTAAAGCGTGCTAGATGATTGTTAGTTTTTGCAGTTATACGAACTGGCTTTTAAATGAATAAAGTTATTGTTTTACTTTCCTGACATAAAAAGCAGAGTTATCTGCTTTTGTAATTTAAAATATCATTTAACATGTTTTTAGAAGTTGTTTGCTTAATCCCACTGAATTTAGAAGGTACTTTTCTGTTGAAGCAACTTTCCTTTTTTTTGTTTCTTTGAACTAAGTTCTTGCTCTTGAGAATGCAATGCAGTGTTGACCATGCCAAAATGCTGACTCAGGAAAGCAAAGAAAAGAAGAAGTTTGAAGAAAGATGTAACGTTTAGCTTTATTTATGGTTAGGTCAAATGCGATTGCTTGCATGTTTCAGTCTTTTAATGTAGAAACTACTGTGTGCAGGGACTGAAGCATGTAGTTCTACTTGCTTTCTCTGTGTGCTCTAAGAAATGATTGAACAGAAAAATCTCCCTTTTCTGTAGGGGATGATGACTTGGTCATACACTAATGAAGAATAGGGTAGTATTCGTGTTTTAATGAAGTGGATAGTTTAGGTAAACATGGCTGTGTAATATGGCGCATGTAGTTTTATAGTCTGACTGCATTAATACTAATGTTTTGAAACTAAATTTTGATGAGGTAAAGGGTCTGAGATCTATTTAGTTTAAAGGAATTTAGTTTCTTAATAAAGTAAAACTGCAGTATTAGTGTCTAATCTCTCAGCTGTTTATCACTGTGTCACACACATCTGCAAATGAGATGTAATGGATTAGTTTTTATCTTTGAGGCCTGCAGCTCTCATGTCACGTTGTGCTGCACATAGGCCTGCTCACAGAGGGATGGGGCAGCAGAGCAGGAGTGACTCATATGCTGAGGTTAACTTCTCCTCCTCTTATTGTACTTTTGTACAGCAGGCTAATTTAAAGCCTTGAATTAGCAGCTACTTTAAGGATAAATTTTAGATAATCACTTTTATCATTTGAGTGTTTTTAGTCGCATCTCATTTGACTCTCTAGGGAAGTTGTTCTCAGAGAGGTGGTGCAGATGAGGTGACTGGGGAAGCAGCTAAGCATTTGCTAGCTTTCTGTGTCTTAGGAGGAAAGGATCAGACTGGTTGAGGCAGTAATGAAACTGCAAGGGTGATTTTATCCAGAGAAAGTAGCCTTGCATTGTTCACATTTAATTCTCATTGCCTTTTCTTTAATTTATTAAAGAAAAAAAAAAAATCATTTCCCCTGGTCGAACAATGTGCTTTGGCAGGTGGCAGGCCAGAAGGCAAGAGGAGACAGGGAAGGTGTGTAGCATCCTCCATCTCCTGAAGAGGAACTGAAGGAGTGAACAGAAACGTGAAATGATGGCACCCCAAGGGCTGTGCTCGAGATCACTGCACACACTGAGGCTTTTGCTTCCCTCCCTGGCCAGGCTGGGTCGGGCTTAGAGCAACCTGGTCTAGAGACAGGTGTCCCTGCCTATAGCAGGGGGGCTGGAACTAGATGATCTGAATCATCCCTTCCAATCCAAACCTTTCTGTGATTCTATGATTCTATGATTGCAATAGTGCTGCTCAGCTTGAGGGATTTGAATTGAACTTAGTTGTTCTCTGTGTAGAGAACTTTTAGAATTAGAAAATAACATTACATAGAACTAAGTCTTATATAGTGCTCCTTACATACAGATTTTCAGGCTGGTGCAATACTTTAACAGCTTTTGATCCAGTAACTGTAGTGGCATGTTAGGCTTTGGTTGTTCATTTTTTCTCCAATTGTTCTGGTCCTGAAGAAGCAGAACTTTTTTCATGGTTATGAGATCACTAGTATAGAATTAATTCTGAAAGAACGTGTGTGATATTATTTGTCAGGGCTATGTCACATGTTTAAGTGGGAGCAGAAAGCAGAGGAGGGAAGGAAAGGATGCAGGGAGCCACGTAAAGGATGGCTGGAAATGACCCTTATTAGTGTTAAATATTAATATTCTGAAAACAGCTACAGGCCCTGTTTGAGATGAGGGGCTCAGCTGTGCTGGACAATGTAATGTTTGCAATTGTCCTAATTTCTTAAGACTCCTTAGAACTTATAAAATGTTCAATTGATGTTTAAATAAAAGAGTAAAAAGGAAAGGTGTTGGTGAATGTTAGCTTTTCAGTGAAAAGCGTGGCTAGGTGTATTAGCATAGTCTTCAGTGAGTACTGCAGCTTTTCCTTACTGTTTGTGAGATAGGAATGATGTTCTTTTAACTTTTTCCTAAGCAGTCATTTCTGAATGTTGCCTCTTGAGTGATGTTGTAAAAATAACCTGTATAAACAAATAGTAGACCAAAATATGAGCTCTCTTAAAAGTGACCCCCCTAAAAAGGAGTAACGAAAGTAACATTCTTAGCTATCACGTGTTAGTTAATGGCCTGCTGTTAGAGATCTGCTTATTCTGTCCTTTCTAAATTTCGTTGTTCCATATTTTATAAAGTTGTGCTTGTGGTACTTGACAGCAATCATTTACTCAAATGTGTATTATATTTAGAGACTATGTTTTTAGGGAGATCTACGAATCTGCAGATTATAAAATAAAATTATTTTATTTGATATGATTCATTTGTCTAAAAAGTAACTACATCCC
>JAOWBP010002392.1:11789126-11831004 GCA_028571105.1 Tragopan temminckii
CACAGAAAATACATGTTATAAAGGAGATTGGGAATACATTGTTTTGAGAAAATAGTGTTGTGATAATGATGGGGGAAGTTGTGCTATGGTAACTTGGGGGAGATGCTGGTGAACTGTGTGTCCTCCAAAATTTTCTGTGAAAATAGGATGCTAAGATTTTTCCTTGTATGTGTTTCAGCACACAGTGACCAAAGCAGTTTCTTTGGCTCTTTTTAGTATCATTCTGATTCATGCTATGTTGTGTGTTTTTTTTTTTTTCTAGCTGACAGTCACAGCTCTCCAAAAGAAGACACTCCAACTGGTAGCATGGATTCTCTTTCTTCCCAGTCTCCTCCTACTCCTGTGTTGTCCGGTAGCCCTCCTGGGCTACTGGATAGAAATCACCTTATTATGGACAGCGGAGATCTTGCAGACTGGACAACAAATCTGTAAGTATACTGAATATTGGGTAATAGTTTTCCACTAGCACAATCGTGCATATGAAACGCATTTCTCTTCAGCTTGGTAGAAAGTGAATCACTTTTTAAATTGCATATAGTTTTGTTTTTTTTTTCTGTTATAAAATGGTATATGCTTACACATTGTGATGCAGCTTAAAGGCTGCCTGAATGTGGCAGTTTTTTTCCTTCTGAAATCTAGTGTGTTTCACTATAACCCATTATAAAATTTTTAATGATTTTTATTTAGGCAATAAATATGTAAGCTCTTTTTTATATGATGTATTACCCTGGTTTTTATGTCAGGACAGTGTTAAGCTATACTTAAATGCAGGGCCATTAAGATTTAAGACCAAATTTTGGTTTTGGATAAATGCACTTAAATGCACGTTAATGAGTGTTGTTGTCTATGAATATTATCGTCGTTAATCCCATGTTGCTAACAAGTTAACTGCCTGCTTTACAACTAAAGTGCAGTCTATCACTTTCAGTGGACTCTGTACATGCTCAGTTTTGAGTATGACTTTGGTTCAGCAAAAATGAATATTATGGTTTTAGGACTACCTCTCTAATACATGCTTGAGTGTGATACACAGAGCTAAATGTGCCTTTTTTTTAAATTAGAAGTTGAACTTGGATTCTGTTTGGTTATTTATACAAATTTTAACATATCAATACAGTTTTCTAGCCTTAGTGCCAAGAAGATGGAAGAAGCAAGTCTGGAGAAAAGATTTGTTACAGATATTTTCCATAATGGCATTTTGTGTAGCCTGTTCTGCAGATGAAGCAAGAGTGTAAAGTATATGTATAGATGTACATAACACATGAGAATGTGTGGACAGCCATACATTGGGTTTATATTTCCACATCTAGAAACAAATAATTAACTCCTTATTAGGGTACTTATTAGTTATATACAGTCAGTTTGCAACATGGGGTCCTGTGGACAGGCAAAGGTAGTGGTTGACTTGGCATGGTATAGCTGTGGTACCTCTCACAAGTCCACAAAAGGAGGCATTCATTGGCTGTTGAATGCTGTGGTTGTACTTAGGTTATTCTCATAAATTGTACTATTTCAGAATTAGGTGGAGAACAGTCCACCTTTTTCTGTTTTAGCAGGATTTCAAAATGTTTAGCATTTTGTGCCAAATTGGAACAAAAGCAATTCTCAAAGTCTCGGTGTCCTCTGTAAAATGGTATTACAGATCTTCACTGAGTTACAGTAAATACCATTACTGAATCTAAGGAAGATGGAAATATAACAGGATCTGTTTTCTGAAGTTTCTAGTGATATTTATAACACATGGGTGTTACTTGTAAGAGATCAATCACTATGGAGTTATGTAGTCAACAAGGTGATGGTAACTTCTTTGCAGTAGAAAAGTTGTGTGCTCTGTTTCCTGGGGGAGGGATTGTGAGTCCAGATATGTCAGATATTCAAAGGTTAGTTTATATCAGTAACTCACTCTAAGTAGTAACACATGATTTGTGGTATTTCTTTTCAAGGAAAGAGATTTTTTTTTTTCTTCCACTGAATGATTTTTTTTTAATGCATGCACTTTTCTTGTCCCATCTTTAAAAATGAAAGCAGCTACAGCTTCTGGCATGGTGAAAGCAGCAGTAAATGAAAATGAATACGTCCTCCACCTCCTGGCTTTCTCTAGGAGGGGACCTTATAGCAAGAATGGTGAAAGAAATGAAGAGAATGAGGGCTCTATCACAGATCTGACATGTCTCACAAAGCCCTGATTGCTAGACTGTTATGTCAATGCCACATGCGCTGTATCTGGAAAGTGATGTTTCACATATGTGCCATTTTGAAGCATGTCATAAATATGTATTGTTTGAAAATCTCTTTCATCCAGGCAATGTTTAATAACTCAGCCAAAAAAAAAAAAAAAAGTAGTAGTTATGGTAGTGAGTTGGATAGAATATTTGACCCTTGTGATGGTCTCCACTGGTATGGATTTTTTATTTTTTAACTTTAAGGCATAGCAGCAAGGACAGTCTCAGTCTGGTCCTAACCAAAGCAGTTGCATTCCTTCCTTTTTCCTCTGTGTTTTCTTTAAGTGGCCACATACACATGCACTTAAGCTAAAGAATTAACATTGTACAGCTATCTGTCTTCTTCAGGTCAATCTCCGGTACCATTGTCAGAGTTCATGTTACTCCGATAGAACTCAAGATGGTTACTGCTTTTGCAAGCAGAGCATGTTTCAAGCATTTTTTGACAGATAATTTTGAGACTGGTGTTGGTATAGTTTCACCAGCAGTACATTCTCGAAATGTTCATGTTTTTCCTCAAAACCACAGTTGGCTCTGGGGCAAAACAGCAACAACGGAGTTTCCATGTCAGATGCATCTAGTTCCTTGCACATTCCTTCTGATTCAGATGGCCAGTTTAGGCAGGTGTTCTGAAGGTAAGCAGCATCTTCTAAATGAAATGTGGCTATCCACAGAAGCATTCTTTAATAGCCTTCTTTGATCTGTTCCTTCTGTTATTTTAGACACTGTAAAACAGACAATATTCCCCTCTTCAAGAATGTGCCAATATATTTAAAAGAAGAAGTAAAGTAGAATGTGTAAATACAGTGATAGGTGCTATGTTGTACCTTAAGTTAAACAAATAGGTGATTTATTGTAACCTTTTATTCCCTCAATGCAGAACAGATGCATTTTGTGAGTTATGCATAGTATCATTCTGACCTGGATATAAACAAAAAAACTCTAACAAAACAAACCACCAAACATCTTTTATCCATAGCCATCAGTTTTCCCCATATTGTTGTCTACTCTACAAATGCAAATTATCTGGGGAGTTTAGACCTGAAAATCCACCTTTCGCTCCTTCTTTCAGAGTTGCTTCAATTGCTGGCTGATCAGAGGATGAGTTATGGCTCATCTCTCTTAGCAAGTTTGTTTTCTTCCTTTTCCTTCCTTCCTAGTAGTGGTCTTTCTGTTTTCTTTTTCTGGTGGCTGCTGCAGATTGCCACTCCCTGCCGACTGCTGCAGCAGGCGGTGATCAGGAAGTCAGTTGACAGTGTTGGTAGGGAAAGATATTCATATATAGATGTCACAAGAGGCACCAGAGATCTACTAACAATAGGTCAGGGGAAGACATAGACTGTTCAGAAGGAGCGCTGAATACAGAAAAACACTGTGATGGAAATCCAGGAAATAAAGTCAGCTAACATGCAGAATTACTTTTTTGGTCTTCCGAATTTGTGTAAGGCTTGGGTATGCCTTGCTTTCATCTATTCCTTCCACTTTCTGCACCTCCTGTGATTCTTCTGACTCTTCTGACAGTTTGGTCCTGTACAAGCTTGTGTGCTCATATCACTACTGATTCATTTTCTGAGGTGCTGCTTTGACACAAGTTTCCTTTCCTACAACTGGAGAGCCTGCATCCTCTAATCCTCAGAGGAAAGCTCATAAAGCAGCTACTTCCTAATAGCTTAGAAGGAAGGAAGATTGTGACTAATATTGGTCTTGAGGATATTGACTTGCCTTAATTCAGAAACCCAGTGTAACTGCAGTAATTCCAGTGGCAGAAGAAGTAATCCAGTCTTTTTATTTATTTGTTTATTGTGTTATAACCCTGACACTTTAATATTCTGTTATGAAGCCCAGTGGTGTGCTATGGGCATCGTTTATATGTCTTTACTGTCCATGGAGGCTTTCAGAGTGGTGATGAGAGCTGTGCTGTGCAGCATCCTCTGTGCTTCCAGGGCCTTTGTGACCAAGAAAGAAGCTGATCTGCGTATTCCTTGTGAAATCTCAGGCTTGCTCAAATTCCCAGTGAGCAAACCGATGTTGAAAGAACCATTGGATAGCAGGGGAGGGCAGAAAAAGTGGTCTGAACATAACAGGAGTCTTGGAGATAGTTACTCATTTTGTTTCACTGCTGAATGAATTCCCATCAGCCTTGTTATATCTACACCTGTAGACTGCATCTCTGGTCTCCTTCAAATTGAAATAGTTTATTTCTGTATTTTCTGGCAGTGGTATACATTTGCAATTTAGATGGGTGATGAGTGACTTCAGTTTTGGTGTCCTGAAAACTTTCTATATCTGATGTAATCATCTCTTTTTAGTAAGGGAAGATGCTTAAACAGCTGTAGAAGGCCCAATCCAGGTATGGCAGTGATTCTCACTCTGTGCTTATTTTGCAGTTTGGTCTTGGTTCAGCTGCCACCTCTTCAGTGACTCAGCGTTTGAGGGCAGATTTAAGTGAAGCAGGCACTTCTTTTTGTATTCCTTTGTTATGCAAGCAGAACAGTAGCCTTCGTTTTGCAGCTCCATTGAAACAGTCAAAATATAACTTCATCATGTGGGTCTTACAAAATAGGTTTTGCCATCTCCCTGTCTCCCAGTGACAGCTCAGTTGGACAGCAGCACCGCTGGGTGAGTGCCAGGTGAGCAGTACATGTGCTCAGAGCAGGGAGGGACATGGATGCAACCATTATGAGCTAAGTGTCCTTTGTTTATCCTCTTCCCTTTTTCTTTTCGTTTCTTTGCATGATTCCAGGAAGCACAGCCCCCACATTTATTTCCTGAAAGGAATAGCAGTCTGCTATAAGTGTACATATGTACATACTTAAGTTTTGCTTGATCTGAATTATCATTTAAAAATGCTGCAGCCTAGGACAGCTGCTATAGAGACATAAACTTCAGATTTACCAGACTGGCGTGAAATACCATTTCACTAATACGTTGGCTGCTTCACTGAGACTTCACAATCCAACTTTAACAAAGCATCTATTTCAGTGTTGGCTGATATGTATAAACGAGGAATCTGGAATGCTGAGTGCGAATTACATACTTTATATTTGGGGGTGGAGTTTCTTTTCAGTGGACATGGATCAGGAAATTCTGTCCTTTTGTTCTGTCTCCAGCTTTGCTGCCGCTATGACAATTTCTAGAATTTCATCCATATATTTTTCTGCTCCTGGCTCTCACCAAGGCATAGAGTTTTTACATGCAGAAAGATTGTTGTCTGATGATGGAGAGTACTGAATTGCATATTGAATCAGAAACAGCTGATATGATATACTGTGTCCTCTTATAATGAAACCTTTTAAGAACACTTCCACCAAGTTTATGTCAGCCAGACACTGTGATATCACAGCCATGGGGCTGCCAAGCTCTTCTATGAAACAACCCCTTTTTTCTTCAGAGTTGCAGTGCAGATTCTTTTCACAGAGTATCTTCCTCACTCTCAAGATAAGAGGCTGCTCTTTAGCAGTGTTACCTTAGGAACCAGCCAGATAAACATCCAATAAAATCTTGTTTTCAGGAGTTTGTTTCTGAATATCAGTACAAAATCTCTAGCTTGTTTTCAGTAAGACCATTTTCTCGTTCCTTCCTTCTCCCACCTTTTTTTTTCAGAGTGAGATGGTTACGTCAGGTTTTTTTTCTTTCACCACAAGAAATGCATTGCTTTCAATTTAGCCCTTACAACAGTGGATTTCTTCAACATACCTTCTCAAAGTTGAGATGCTGTAAGATTACACGGTACTTTCTAATTTAGCATTATCTTGATAAACAAGGCTTGCAAACCTTCATAGGAAAGTAACATTGCTATCTCAGGAATCTTTTGAAGAAAAAAAGTTGTTCTCTGTGTTGCTTGCACAGCACTACATTGGAAGAGATTTTTCCCGTTGAGCAAAACCTTCTGCTTTAATAATAAAATTAAGTGATTCCTGAGATAGCCAAGTACAGTAAATAAAAAAAGAGCTGAAATTCTAGAATCTAGAATGTGCGTAATATTTAAAGCCATTAAAGTTTTTTTTTACTTCTTTTTCTCAACATGGTAAAACTATTGCTGTTGAAAAATGGTTTGTTGGTTTTTTGTTTTTTTTTTTTTTCATGCTGGATCCTGGACAGTGATCTGCTGATCTGTAACCATGAGCTGAAATTGACAAGCAAATTGAGGAACAGTACTGCAGCGCTTTAGCTACAGCTGAAATGTATTAAGTGAATTCATCAAAAGGGGAGGAGGGAGCAGACCAGGTCTCCACATACCTGCACTTCTGGAGGGTTTTTCCTCTGTCGAAGTTGCTCAGAATTTGTAGAAAATCTGTTCATCTTTACATACTTTTATCTAATACTACCTGATGAAGGACAGTGTAATCTCACTAGTTGATAGTTTACTGTTCTTGTTGAATCTGTGTTACCGGAGAAATAAACGTGCCATGAGAGGGACTGAACGCATGACTTCATCCTCTGTTCCTTTCTTTGCACACCTACTCTGTTGTTGATGTTGGTTTATTTATTTATTAAATTTCTTCTGTCAAGTCTCAAAGAGAAACCAGCCGCAATATTCTGAGTATTCTTATGAATTACTGCTCCTTTCCTGAGTCAGAGGGTTTGTTCTGAGTATCATTTTGAGATCATTAATCTCGTGTCTTCAACAAAAGGGAGTGTGTGTTGTCCTGAAACTGATCGTGCAAGTTGCACAGATAAATAAGATGCATATTTCAAAGAAATATCTGATGAATGGAAGCTTTTAGCACTCACATGTTGAGAGGCAAACAATGCCAAATCTTGAGATATAAAGCAGAGAAGACTACTTCGGCAGAAAGATATTCTTTACTTGGGATTAGTTTGAACAAGCAACACTTTCATATTCTTCTGGCTGTATACTTGGAATGTTACTTTTCTATTTTCTGTAATTTATAGGCTTAAGAAATGAGCCTTACCTTGTCTTAATTTTGGAGTTGATTGAGGTCAATAATTAAAAGCCACAGGGAAATGATTTTTTCTTTGAGTACCAAGATTGCTTTAACTCTAATAGTTCAGATATTCAAGTATGATAATTTTTTTCATGCTTTTGAAAACCATTTTTGTCATAGGTCCACCTATGCTATTGAGTTAAAATTAATTTTACACATATACATTGTGTGCAGAACAATGGACAGATGGTCTGTGTTCTAGCAAACTTCATAAACTTTGCAGTACTATAAGGCAATTTTTTAACCTCAGTATTTGAAACAAATAATGCAAGTGCCAATGTTCACTTTTTGTTTTTTATCTTCAAATGGAGTCACAGCCAAAAATTAGGGAAACTCTTAAAACAACACATAAGAATGGTAAGAAGAGAGCAAGTTCAAGTGGAAGTAAACCACAACATTATTAGGTGCTGGTCTTCAAAAGTATGTAATTACAGGAAATGTAAATTACTATGTAGTGGTAGATTCAGAAATGGCTAAGCAGACTAGATGTCCTATTCCCAAAGCATGGAGTGATATGCTTCTGGTCAGCACAGTCCAGCTTTTACTCAGTTTACTACATGCAATTTCTACCTTTACTTGGCAAATCTGATAGTTTTAAAAGCAGAACATGCTTTGATGAACTCTTCTCATTATGATGCCAGCACATTTAAGTTTCATTTTTATTAGTGGAATTAACTACAAAATACTGGTTTTGTACACTTAGAATTCCAGTTTTCATCCAAATGCAGTCTGACAGAGATCCAAATTAAAAATTATTGTCTTATTGAATAAAGAATGGGCCACTCACCACTTTATAATGCAGTAAATTAAAAAATTAATAGTCAAAATAAATGTCTATATAAGTATGTAATTTGCTGGAATGAAAATGCAATATATTGGCTGGCACAATTATTCTGTAAAAGTTGTACTTGCTTGTAAGCGTTGTTATCAACACAACAGAATAGTGATTATTTCTTCTAGAAATTAAATATCCCCTTGAACAAGAAGATGGAAATCAAATTAATAAGTTAGGTTTCCTGCATCCTTTTATTCATTTGTAATTAAGTGGAAGGTCTGAGGATTTTGCTATTGGTCAATCCACCTTGCTTAGGTGGAAATTTACACATCTAGATAATCCTTCTTGACTAGTTTCAGAGATTTTGGTGGTACTTTGTGGATATATGATATCTAAAAGGTTAATACCGGAATAAGTCTAACTGATAAATGAAAGGTTGACACTTAAACACCACTTCTTCCAAGCTCAAGATCGGTGCACCCCTAAGAGTAAGAAATCAGGCAAAGGTAGCAGGAGGCCTGTGTGGATGAGCAAGAACTCATGGATAAACTAAAAGGAAAGATGATGATCCATGAAATGTGGAAAAAGGGCCTGTCCACCTGGAAAGAATATAAGAATGTTGTCAGGGCCTGTAGAGATGCAATAAGGAGGGCTAAAGCACTCCTGGAATTAAACTTTGCAAAGGATGTAAAGCATAAGCAGAAAGGTTTTTCAAATATGTCAACAGTAAAAAGAAGACTAGGGAAACAGTGAGTCCCCTACTAAATGAGGTGGGTGCCGTGCTAACAGGGGTTGCTGAGAAAATAGAGATTCTGAATACCTTCTTTGCTTCAGTCTTCAATGCTAAGACTAGCCCTCAGGAATCCCAGACCCAGCTGCATTGCTTCCAAGCGATGTTTCTTGTGTGAAAGATGTGTGTGAACCATTTAAATTCTGTTTCTGCTTGGAAACTGCTTGAAGTTCAGTTCTTTGTTCCAAAGACGCGATGACATGAAATATTTGGATTTTTGGTTGCTCTGCTCATGAAGAAAACCTTCCAGTGTTGGAACATTTTAGTTCCTCAAATGGTAGAGCAAGGACCATCATTTATGTTGGGAATGACTTTGTATATGTTTTTCAGTGATAAATAAGTGTTTTAGCTTCGTAAGCTGTTCTTCTCTTGTAGCAACTATGTATTCAGCCATTAATTTAATACGTATTTGAACAGTGTGCTCATGAGGGCAGCCACTGAAGCAGTATCTGCGCAGTTATGCGAAAGAGATCTCAATCCAGAGGCAGCATCGTGATCCAGTGTTGTAATAGCTGTAGCCTTTTGAAATCTTCCCGTCATACATCATGCCTTAGTACGGTGCTGAGAAGATTTTTAAATAGATTCGTCAAAACTTGTAAAGGCGAAGTGGCAGCTCAAATAATAGCCTGCTATATGCAGTTTCATTGTATCTGTCTTTATTAGATAAGGAATTTGGAATTTTTCCTTGTTATGGCTATGTCATACATCTTAGGTAATTCATCCTGGCTTAGGATGTAGGGCAAGTAGGAGAAATGCTTTCAAGGAGGAAATGGCAAAAACATGATATCTGGAAAATTAGTTTGATGCTGTTATTGGCTTTCAGTTTTGAGGATCTAAAGATACAAACATTTTTGGTATTCATCTCATTAATTCTGCCTTGAAAATATTTCCCTTAGTTCTGGTCAAAGCCGCTCGTCGATGGTTTCGTGGATGAACACCCCATGCACCAACCCAGTTGCTACCAACACCGTACCATCTGCTTTCTCCTTCCCTAATCCTTCCACTGGAAGTGACAGAGCAGTGGAGAGGTATGATGTACTCTTTGCCTTTTGCTGGTTATTTATTTGCTCCCTTTAGTCTATATCTTTTTTTAATGACTAATTCATGTCTTCTGCTGTAAATAAGTGGTTATCTCATATCAAGAAATGCAACCTTTGCAAGTTTTACAGAACAAAATATCAGACACTTTGTCTTATTTTTCCTTTAAATACTTCCCCACAGAAGACACCTAGACTGAGCCAGGATTGTTACTGAACATCCTGAGAGCACCTCTAAAAGACTGCCTGAAGTTTTATAAACCTTATTGCATATAGGACAAAACAGCATGTTCATTGGTCTACCAGTGTTGTATTGTAAAAAAAATAAAATGGATTCAGAAAAGTATTCTCTGCAGTGTTAGAGAAAAGCTGTATTGCAAGGTTCATGAGGGAACATTTTGGAAGATATAATGACTAGTCTATAAACAAGATAGGGTACGCTTTGCTTATTACTGATTTTACTGCTGATTAGCACTTGGCAATATTATAGCAGTGGTTGAAAGCTGCATTTAACTGTCGTAGAAATAAGTGTGCACAAAACCAGAAGTATGATATTCAGAAATGCCAACAGTAAGCCGTGAAGCTTCAGCTTGTATGAATTAGAAGCCTGTGATGATGCATATGAGACTGCGTTGAAAGTTTTAGCCACCTCCCAATGAGAATGGAAAGAGAGTGGTTGAGAAAAGAGTATTTTCTTTAATAGCCAAAAGTAACTGCATCTCATAATTTCATTTTCAGCATTGCCCACCGAAAAGCAAGAGCAGTTTATCCATGTGAAGCAGAACATAGCTCTGAATTATCATTTCAGACAGGAGCAATTTTTGAAGATGGTAAGTACTTACTGAGTGAATGTAAAGCAATGAAAAACAAACTGACAAAACTGTTCAAATGGCTTTGGATAAAAATACAAGCATAACTGCTATTCTGTCAACGTTGCTTGTGGCAGTCAGTGACGTAGAAGATTTCTGGTACATAGAAACTGCATTAGCATAAATGAAAGCAATATGAGGTAATGCCTTTGCTTCAGGTGAGCAGATTCTTGTTGGTTTTAACATTTCAGCAGTGCTTAAACGTGTCACAGTAAAAAAAAAAATATTCAGCAATAGAGAAAGGGCCTATGAAACTGTTTTTTAATATGGACTATATTTGTAAAATATCACAGAGAATTTTATTTAAAGAAAACACTTAAGGATTTTCATGCAGAATTCTAGGTAAATCAGATTGTCATTGTAGAGAAAAGAGTGTTTAGTTTTCTGACCAGGCTTAATGTGTATTTGTACATGTAGAAAGAGGCATATTCACAGGATGAAAATCTATGTTTAAAAATTTCTATGGATCTAAGTGTAATATTGCATATGAACATCCAGAAAGCGATTCTGTGCTCAAGACTGCTGAAACTCCTCAGTATGCTCTATGGCTCTACTCTTCAGCATCTGTACAGGGGTTTTGAATTGACAAGAATGGCTTTAGTTCTAAAATCTTACGCCAGTAACAATTGTAATACAAAATCTGAAAATACAGAAGATATCAGAGCTCAGTTTTTTCATACTGTTGCAGAAAGGGATGGCATGCTATGGATCGACAGGGCCTGGACAAATTCAGCAAATCTTGTTACTTGAATGCAATTTAATAACAATTCTTAAGGACAAATTAATTCATAGCAGGAGCAGTTTAAGACTGTTGTTTGTTACAAGGCCTTGATAAGTTGCATTTGTTCTGAAAAGCATAAGACTTGCAGCCAAATCCTCATCCAAGCTTTGTGCAGATTGAGGGATTCAAAGTGATTTGTGAATTAGGTTCTCAAGATTCTTGGTGAAATTGAGACCAGTACTTTATCCTTTTGATCTGCCTAGAGGCAGGTGAGTAGTAAGGGGCATATTGGCTCCTAAAGAAACTAGAAACTCTGCAGTGATGCTTGTTTTTTCTTATCCATTGCTATCTTGCTACTAGACCAGAAGACTGGTAAGTACTTTCCAGAGGTAAAGTAGTATTTAATTCTGAATGACTAAATACACTTTGGATATACATTGCCCAGTCACACAGATGTGAAAATCTTTGTTTGGATATCCAATAAAGGAGAAGTATTCCAAATTACCTGTTTACATCCAGCAAGAAGAAAAGTACAGTCTGAAACTGCTGGAAAAAAATCAACCTGCAAGTGTTAAAAGGCTCTCTAAGTGCGCATTGCATTTCCCAAAATGTATCCTGTTAACTCTGTTAGTACTGGATCGAAAGTACACGTGGGAAAGTTGTTCACGTAAAGCTGAAACAAATGGGGGGAGCTCAGCAGAATACTTTTTCTCCTTTCTCCTTTTCTTTTTCTCAGCAGTCATAACAACAATAAAATAGCACAGACATAGACATCTACTTCCCCTTCTTTGTGAAGCCTAATTTAAAGCAGCAGATTGTAAGAAAATTGCTGTACTCTCTCCTCCCAAATAAATGAAGAGGAGGCCTAGTCCAGAATTCAGTTATGTTGATTTTGTTGCTGTTGTTGTTTTGGTGTTGGTTTTTTTTTCAGTGTAAGGTGGTTTGGGGTCCCCACAAGGTTCTTCCCTCCTAGCACCCACTTTACAAAATCATACTTGGTGTTTCCTATTAGATAAGTGCCTTGCAGGCAATTCACGTCTGAATCAAGTTAGATGGGAAATCTTTTAAAGATGGATTAGCTAAATGATTGCTCTTTTTAAAATCTCTTACAGCAGTTATTTTAATTGAGGTTTTTTAAAAATATGACTGATAGGGATCTTCCACAGATGTAAAATTTGTGTATGGGAAAAAATCTTGTGCATGGAAGAAAAGATCTGGTGCATAAGAGATAGGCATTTCTAATGCAGAGTAGCACGGCTTGCACACCTCTTGTGTTGCCGTTGGGGAAGTCAGCCTTGCAAGAATTAGTTTCTTCTGTATAATGTGTTTGTGTGACAGCAGTGTTGAGATTCTTCTCCTTTGTAAAGAGGTCACTAGATGTTATGGCAAAGCTACCATGCTTTTGGTGCATTACAGCCTCGGTAGTTTTTCAACTAGAAAGTTGAATTGTCCAAGAACAAGAACAAGTATGAATTTGATTCTTTGGCAGCACATGGAGAGTTGTTTCAACTATAGGAATATTTTTTCCATATCAACTTTTCAAAAAAGTTTGGAAGCTTGGAAAAAGTTTCTGAAAATCCCTGCATTTCGAAAACCTAATTGTAGATCTCTGAGAGAGAGAACACATTTCCTTAAGTACATTTGTTTTGATTTATTCCACTGTATCTTGCTTATTTGGTAGATGTTATTCTTCACCTCATAGTACTTTCAGCCTAGGGGAGGTTGTGGACTAGCCCCAAAAAGGAGATCATGCAAGTAATAAGACAGTATCTGGATTTACTTAACAACTTAATGGCCATTCCATAACAATCTGTAGTAGGTTATGTCATAGGTAGGCTCTATCAATGTGGAATGCTATTCTCACTCGCAGTGCAGACCAGTCCTCATGTTTGAAATCACTGAAATGCCTTCACACAAGCCTTTTCTTTTTGCATTAGGCACCCTTGTGCCTATGCTAGAGTCAAATTCCAGTGAATCAATTCAGGTTCTTCAGTTACTCAATTTAAATTCCCATATGCCCTAATAAAGCCCCCAAATGAAGAATTAAAGTAATAATACATCATTTCTGCAGCTCTACCAATAACCTTAACTATCAAAGTGACAACGCATCAATCAAGTTGACATACAGCTAGTATCAACCATTAAAGTAACTGTTAAATTAATGTCTACTAAAAAGTGCTGCTTCCATTAGTGAGGGTTTTATCCGTCTCTCCTTTCTCCACCCTGCCTGTCTCAGTTTCTAATCCTGTCTCTCTCATCTCTCACTGTTTGCATGCTGAGTTTTCTCCTTTCTCTTTGGTCTGTTCTTCTGCCTTGTTTCCTTTTTCACTTCCCTTCCCTTTCCGGTTCTTCTTCTGCTTTGTCTCTCTTGGTCTGTTATTATCCTGGATGAATCTTTCTGGCTGCTCTACCCTGAGACAGAATAATGGCATTTAGTGAAGTACAGTCTTGCACCTGTCATAGCTGCTAAATGTAATATTGGTGCAAGCAGGTAAAAGTTTAACCATTACTGCTCTCTCCATCTCCTTTATCTAAATGGGGAAAAGGACAGGTTTCTCAGGCTGACAAAGTTAGATTTACTAATATTTTAAATTAAGCTCTACATCACCTGATAAGAATCTGTATAGAATCTGAGCATTTGCATATTCAGCTGTTTTCATTATTTCATGCTCTCCCAAATCCTACAGTCTTTTTTATTAAAGTGCCACTGAATATAAATGTTAAAGCACCATCTGGTAAGTTAAAAAAGAAAAAGCAAACTTTTCTATTTAATTGAATTGTGAAAGAAAATGAATAACATAATCTGAACAATATCCACTGCTTTTTTTATATATATTTTTTCAATCTTCAATTCAATTTACCTTAGGCTGTGCCAATGTTTTTATTTCCCAGTCGCTACAGGCTGTATTATTGACAGCACAAAACATTATAATTCAGGTGAGTAGAGGCAAAGCATGAAGATTTTGCAGCTGGGTAAGGGCACGTATGGGAAGAAGCAGAGTATGACCTGAGATCACGAGAGACATTTGCTGGCTGCATATGGCTATTTTTGGTCACAGCAGCTATTCCCAATAATAATGAAAGGAATAATCAGACTGCCTGGCACTGAAATCTTGCCAGCCTTGCAGCCTGTGGAAATGAATCTTGATCTCATTTGTAGTGCGGACCCCTGAAACTTTTGATTTGCTGAAAGAAGAATGATGTCTACTATAGGCGAGTATGTCAGCATTTGGTGTCTCATTGAAGAGATGCTTTCAAATTTGTATGTATTTGCAGTTAGACAGTCACAACATGGGCAATATTAAAGGTATTTCCTGTAGAGAACACAAAAAACTAAGAAAGAGTACTGCAACTACCAAGCTAACCTTACTGTGTTTCTTGATTCAGTGAAATTGGAAAAGCTGTTACTTGGAGATCTCATTACAGATAGCAAATCCGTTGATTTTGTTTGTCCACCTGAGTTTGGGGTAACTGTAGCATTCACAGCCATACTGACGGTCAAAAATCCTCCCTGTGTACAGTTTGCCTTCACTAGAGTGAGACCACTCAAATGGCCCTGCAGGAAGTGTTGAGGAGGCTACCATCCCCTCTGGGCTCTGAAGATTGCTGCTATTTCCACTGTCCTCAGAGTGGGAGGGCTTTTGATGGCCAGTTTTGATTGCACAGCTGCTATACCCTCATCAGATCTTCCTGTGCCATATGTAATTGTCAGTTCTCTGCTCCCTTTCTTTCACACTACAGGTGTTTTCCCTAGCGAGCATAAGACTTAGTCCTAGAGGTCCAATAATGAGTTGTAGTTTTATGGCCAAATCTGTAGTTTCTAATTTATTTTTAAATGAGGCAGGCCTGAGAAAGTGCTAAGAATTGTGATGTCAGTTGATTGAAAAGAAATGGCAGAAAGGGGACAATAAAGAGCATCTCTTCAACACGCTGTTTTTTTAGAAACAGCCTATGGCCTGGGTTTGGGAAGAGGTGTGATAGCAGAATGTCTTTTGTGTGGTAAAGGTTTTTAAAATGAATGCTGCTGTACACCATGCTTTGGAATTGGTTAGCAAAGAAAACAGGGTTATTGGAGTTTCAAACAACTTTACATTTGGGCAGCTTCTGCATTTACATCATTTGCCCACAGAAGTCAGTGATGTAGGTGGCTATCTTGATGCATGAGGAGATCTGAAAGAGAGCATAATCTTACTCAAGATGACAGTTGCCATTGCTGTTGAATACTAAGAATTCTTGATGTGTTGTTTTTTTTTTTAAAAGGTTTCCCACCAGAAATGGTGAGTTTAGGTGTAGTCTGAGTGGTGCTCACAGAGTCTGTAAGAAAACTGTACCTAGGAAATAGTGAGATTCTGAGCTGTGTATTAAGTGTGGTATTCAATTTCCCAAGTGCAGAGCTCAGCCTTCTAGGTAACAATGAGATAGAATCATATAATCACAGAATGGTTTGGGTTGGAAGGGGTCTTAAATATCATCTAGTTCCAGCCCTGCTGCTCAGCCTCGTGTGTTGTATCTGAACATTCTGCAGTACTCAGAGTTCACTATCATATTATCAAACTTGTTCAGAAAACATTTCTTCTGAAATTTGCTGCTATGTCAAGCCAAGGGATTCCATACTGTTTGACCATTTCCTCCTCCGGGTAAATTTTAGGGCCCTGTCCAGTGTGATCACCTCAGACAAGGGCTGCCCTTGTTTTTAACAGGCTTTTGGTTTATAGACACTGACATGCCAGTAATCACTGTCTTCTCTGTCACATAAATCGACCCAAACGTATTTTGGGTTGAGCTCCAGAGGACAAGCAGAAATTTCTTACTTGTAGCTCTTCTGGTTGCTTTTCTTTCTTGTCTGCTGTTCTGGGGGAGTTTCCTTCCCAGAACACAGCTGTGCCCCATAGACATGGGTCCTTCAGGAAGAGGGTGGGCTGCCCCTAGAGCTGGCACGATGGCTCGCTGGGTGCAACGGCAGCTGTTGCAGCAGAGCTTCTGGAAGTGGGCTTGTGCTGGTTTCAGCATCGCAGTTTTAAATGCATGTATACACTGTAATCATGGTTTAAAAATGACAAAGAAAGAGGAGGGCCTGTTAATTACTAATAGTAATGTAAGTTACTGTGAGTTTCAGTGTGCACAGAGATTCTAAAAGATAATTTTCTGTGTGTTTTTTTTTTTTCTTCCTTTGGAATCTTTCTATTGCACACATTCATTTTAATTATGTGCTCATATTGGTTCTGAATATGGACTATCAGCATCATTTGGAAGCAGTCTGGTTTTCTAAATGCTTAAGTCTCTTGGAGAAAGGGCTGTTATTTAAGCCATTGTTTCTGAGCACAGCTTCTAGCTATGGCCTGCCAGCGTTAGGACACAGAGCAAAAGGGTAGGGGAAATTTTAAGTGCTCATTTTGAGAACCTTACAATGCTTTTTAAAGTGAGACTTAACTTTTATTTCCTTGATTTCTAGAAAGCTATCAATATCACATTCCTCAGTGTGTTAATGTGTTTTGAATAAAGCACTGTTAGGGCCAACAGCATAATTCAGCATCTGTCTGATGATTTCTTTAAATAATGTCCATCTTAAAAGCACTGTGAGGATAAATTAACATGGCAGAGAACATCATAGGTCACTAGAAGTGTGGGATTTACAATTAAATAGGTAAGTAGATACGTGTACTGTGTTCTCCTAAGAAATTTGATAGGAGGATTTGGACATTTTTTTCTGTATTCCAAATGAATGAGGCTTATGCTTCTTTTATTAACTTCTGTCAAATGTGGTTAAAAAATACATAGGAAGCCAGAGTTCATTTATTCTGTTGCTCACAAAATTACTTCGGGGCATTTAGAGTCTGAGCAGAACTTTTTCTTATTTTAGATCCATAGATACTTCTGCATTAACTTTAGTATCAGTAATGGCAAATACTTAGGATGGTGATAAGGAACAAGGCTTACTTTCCAAGCTATTCCTTTGTGTTTTGTGAATAGCATGATGTGCTTAATAATTTAGATATTGTCCATTGGTCTCTTGTAGTAGAAGCTCTACTCTGTGAACAGATGATACTTGGAATGAGATCTGGACTCTTTTCCATGGCTCTGAGCTTCCAGGCTCATTGCCTCTGCCCAAGACAGGAGTTTGGTTACACTTTGCCCTCAGCTACTGAAATTGTTTCCTACTATTTTACAGGAATTTTGATTTCTCACCAGAAAGCTTCTGAATTTTCAGTTTTATGAACCTGTCCTTTCTAAGTCCCTTTAGCTAATTGTTCCCTTCATGTCACCTCCTGCACCCAAAAGCAGAAGATAGTTCAAGCACTTATATTATGCAAATATTTACTTAAATATCCTCGTCATTTTCCCTAGTGAGATTGTCAAGTCAACTTGGTGTTTGCAAGAGACTGCATATTTTCATGGATACTTTGCACAGTGTCATGGAGCTAAACCTTAAAGGACTATTTTGAGCATAAAAAGACAATGTATTTTTTCTTTTCTTTTGCAGTGCAATTTTCCAGGGAACCAGGATGGCTAGAAGGCACACTAAATGGCAAGAGAGGACTGATTCCACAAAATTATGTTCAGTTTTTATAGCTTTATGCATTGAACGCCAAGAAGGTGTACATGGTATCCATGGATTTTTGTTATAGTCTCTTCTCTTCACTTTCGTGACCATTTTTAATCAACGAAGAGCCTGATTATGGGTTGAAGATCCCAGTATGTTTAAAGACATTAAGTGTTGCCAAATACAAGTTAGAAATGAAAGATTCTTCAAGGTTTGGAATGGATGGGGACGGAATAGTTGGATGGCGAGAAGGTTTAATTTTTTTATTAGTTTTTTCAATTGTAACAATATGGTTGTTTGCACAGTAACTAGCATTTGAAGTCAAATCTTTGGTTGATCTGTGGCTCAACTCTCAGTTGAAGATGATTTTTAAAAATTAGTGTCCAGAAGATTACACATGGATAGCCATTTTTAACAGACTGTTATTTGAGTGTGGAAAGTACTGTTGGATAAAAAAACTGTCGTGCTGATATCACCTAAATTATATTTCAAAAAGTGGAATAGATGATGTGGAACAGATATATTGGTGAGTAAAATTATAGGTATCAAGACATGACATTTTTCAAATGTCTTCAAAGAATACGCTCATTTATGTTGTGTGTGTGACTTCATTTATTTTATTAAGGTAAGACATGAGCTTTTATTACAGGCTCCTATCTGCTGTGGTTCCTTTGTTACTCAAAAATATCACTGTAAATGAAATAAAATGATGTTTGGTATTTGACCTTAGTCATTCCTTAGCTGGTTGTGTAAGTTATGACATTAAATAATTATTGGCAGCTTTATTAAGTCAGTCACAAAGAGGCTCTAAAATGGATGGGGAACTCAAAACAGGCAACTTGGCAAGCCCAAGCCAAAGGAAAAGAGAATCTCTGTGATTCTTGTATATCCTGGAAAAATCTTTCATTTTATCTGCTGGCTGGCTCTTGAGCTTCCTTTTCTTTCTCTGTCATAATTGTAGATTGTAAGGTCTTAATGATACTTCATAGTATCACAGTCCTCAAGTAGCTGCCTCAGAATTTGTAGAACTATTTGTGTAGAAAGCGAGTTATCTGTGATCACAGAAAAAGCTTCTAGAAACCCTGTGGTGTATAAATCTGTGCCTTGTGATAAAAATGTGATATGCAGTCTATCCTAATCTTTGCATTTCTTCTCTCCTTCAAGAAAGACCCTTTGGGAGGCAATGGAGAAGATGCAGGAAAATCTGACAGGATGGCGTGTTAGCACAGGCTCATTTATTTCTTAAATTGGACTCTATGGATTTAGAGTAATTTACTACAGATATTCTTTGCTTGCAGGTTTTTCTAACCAATGTGATTAGTAAACCAGTTAATGGTTAACACTGCCTTAAGGTTGAGGTGTTTCTTATCCCCTTAAGATTTAACTCCATACTGCTTTTTTGTTCCTTTGCCTAGACTGTGGAGGCTCCACTGGAGTATGCCCAAATCATTTCCAGATGGAGCAGCGGTGGGCCAAGTCAGTATGGCTCTCCAGCACTAAACCTCACAGCTTGGAGGAGTTTCACTGGGTGAATTCTCCTCATATGTAAGCAGTGACTCTGCCATAGCCAGTCCTTATCTTGGCACAGTGGCTGAGTGACCCAAGCACAGAAAATGACTTCTGGACTTCTGTAAAGAAAATCCAGTTCTCAGATTTGCTCCTTGATATGCTTTTAAGGAAATAGTCACACCAATAAATACAGCAAGAGATGGCAGGTTTCCTTGCTCAGATCTGTTCACACGGCAAAGTGCTGTTCTGGCTGGATGTTGTGTCACCTGGGACCATAGCTGTAGGAATTCGTTTGTGACCTTCAAGAGTCATTCTGAATGCAGGATGTTGTCTGTGTGGCCAAGTTCAGATTCCACTGCTACTAGCTGAGAGTGTTGGACAGAACTGGAAGAATGTAAATCCTTGTTATTCACCTAGGAGGTGTGGCTGCAAGGCATGCTTTCTCCTCAGTTAGCCAAGCTGTGATAACTTGAAGCTTACAAGCTTTCTTAGTCACTTCCAGTTGTTTTGTGGCTGTTTTAAATGCGCAGTGCATGTTAGATCTTGTTCTGGTTGCTCTCTTCCAAAATTCTCAGCTCTAGCTCTGCTCTTTCTGCATTTCTTGTTTCTTTTGACTGAGATGGTTAAAAAGGGTGGATGCATAGCGTAGAAGGCAGTATGGTGTCCCTTCAGTCCAGTCCTGTGACTCTATTTGCCTTTAGGTGAGGTGTTTTGAGATTCCTACTACTGCTGGAGCCATGCAGAACCCAAATATGAAAACTTTGCCACTGGGGAGTGGTGCACTGAGCAGAAGTAATGCTAATTCAAACTTTCTCAAATCCCAGACCTTGTCCAAAAGCAGTGGTATGAGTAGAGTCAGATCTGATCTGGCTTTCAGGTTAAGCACGCTGCCTCTTAGGAATTTAGCAGTGATAGCTGCCCCCCAGCATACAGTTTTCCACATCAGTCTGGTCATACCAATGTTGAGTATGGATTTGTGCAGCTGAGTAGGAGCTGTGGCACCTCTTATGCTTCACTCTCATTGTTGAATAGCTCTGTAAGTGATGCCCTCACACTGACTGTCTGGAAGTAGAGATTAAAGGATGCTAAAGAATAAAAATGTTACCAAGAAAACCAGGCTCCTTTTCCAGCCTTTGAGATTCTAGTTTTGTTTCCTAAAGATAGGTCTCAAAGTATGTCTCCCATCTTTCTTTTCCACGGTTTGGGAAGTGTAGCGTTAACTCGAAGCAAGATGGGAGACAGGAAATCAGCTATGAGGAAAGCCAGCTGAAGGGCTGGCTGGCTCTAGCCTGGCAGCAGGAGCAGCGCTGCTCAGCACTTCTGGGCTCAGTCCTCTCCCAGGGAGCTGTTCTCACATCCCAGCTGTGGGTACGGTTTGAGCTTAATCCGCAGGCAGGGTTTCCCCGCCCTTGCAATGCGCTGTGCACAGTGGCATGTATGACTCTGTTTTCAAAATCTGAGACTCCCTGAAGCAAACGCCTGACGCAGGCTGCAAATGGGGGAGGGCGATTTAGGAATCAGCTGTTCTGTGCTTTATATGCAGAGTGACGTTTTCTTTGCCCTCACTTTGGGAACAGAGATTGAACCCCTCCACGGGGGTCTGAAGTCTAACATGTGCTTGCAGAATAATTGATGGAAAAGCTGAGCCTCCAGCTCACTTGGGCTAAGAAGGAATGTGCAGTATGATATTACTCACTGGCCGGCATTCGGCTCTACTCCTTGGCTGGGCGGCACTTTCACTTTGCTCTCCCTGGGGCTTTCAGGCTGCCGAGTGTTGTTAACCATTGTCCTCCCTGATGGTCGTGGCAGGTTTCCTGCTGGTACCCAGTCCTTCACTGCGTTGAGAGAAAAATTTCACGACTGATTTATCTGCCCTGTAATGAAAACAAGCAGTTCTGCTACATTGCTTACAACTTTTGCTAGCTGAGCCTTTGTAATTAATTGCATCATAGAGAAGTCTCAGGGAGAAATTTACAATTTCATTGTTCTATTCCTTCATTTCTTTCTAACCATTTCACAATTCTTACCTGGTTTTGAATTTAATGAGCAAATTCCATCCACTGCTGACAGAAGGTTTGTGCAGCCTGTAAATGTACCAGAGCTGTACACAGGGTTTTTGGGAAGCCTTCCTTGGAGTCGCACCTTGTTAGTTCAGTATGCCTCAGGCAGAGTTCTCTCCAGCAGAATTCATCCACATGCCTTCATCTGCACTCGCAGTAACCACAGGTAAGCACCAAATAATAAATCTAATGCTATTGATATCTGTAGCTAAAATGTTGTTTTAATACTTTGCCGGATGGCATGTTTTACCTATCAAACATCTTTGAAATGAAAGGGTATTTTTCACTACTTTCTATCTTAGCAATACTATCATACTTAACATAAAGTCCTGTTCCCTGCAGATACCTGAGAGAAAGCAGTGTCCCAGCTTGAGGTCAGAGAAAAAGTTTTGTTTTGTTTTTAAGTAGCAATAGCATTTTCTTATTTCTAGAACAGCATATGACAGATACATCTGCTTCCAAGCAGATGGGCAATTTTTCTGACAATTCAGCAAACAGAAGGCAGGTGCAAGGATTTTTGGCAATAGAAAGTTTGCGCGACTTGTTACTATTAAAAGAAACAAAAAGCAAAGTGCAGTTAAATGGTGGTCTTGCATCGCAGCCCGAGCTTCATGCTGAACTCTGTGATAAATATTTAGAGGAGCACAGAACAAACCAGCATAGCAAGAGCTGTGTTTCTGAATTTCTTAGCATAATTGGAAGAGGCTCAACTCTTGAGAAGGCTGTTTATTAACCCAAGAAAGCTTGTGTACGTAGAACAGTGACTCCCTATTTCCATGAAGGAAAAAAACAACTGGTCAGTGGGGACAGCAGCCCTAGGATAGCTCAAGCTGGACGCCAGGCTTCCCCAGCTATTGAAGGTTGCAGGGTTTGTTTTGTTGAGCAGGATGTGGTTGGTGTCAGTGTTACTTCTTCCTCAGGAAACACAAAGAACCCAATTAATTAAGGGAACCAAACTTCCCAAAGTTGAGCATTTCTTACTACACACTGAGCACAGCCACTGTCTGGCTGAAATAGAGCTGGATAAACGCAAATTGCTAGGTGGATGAAGACAGATGTTAGATTGCACCGTTAGTTACTACGTTGTTTGATATTGCTTCCAAATGCGCAGAAACTTCTTTCTAAGGTTATCACTGCACCAGCAGCTGAGATTAAAATGCAAGAAGTACTTGCAATCAAACCAGTTTAATTCATGTACATTTGTACAATTTATATTAAAAAAAAAAAAGAAAAATAGGTACTTGCAGACATTAACATAAAGACCAAACAATATTTTCTATTTATTTAAAAAGCTTTAAACATACAGAAGCAAACCCCTAATTATAAATGCATCATTATGCATAGATGTTACTGTTTACACCATACTGCTGGCTGCTTGTATTTTTCCATCCAGGAATCTAGTTAAACTCCAAGAGTTCTTAAACATTCCTCTGAGCTTCCTGGCCTCAGAATTGCTTGCTGTCTATCTTATCAAGTCATTGACCTCCAGCTGAAAACATTGCTCTAAAAAAAGAAAGTCAAATCTTTAATAAACAATTAAAAGTGCATTAACTGTAGAATTGTTTAATTTCATAAATGCTTAAACAAGTCAGTGAAAAACACCACCCTGTGAATTAGCTTTTTGCATTATTGATTGTAAAGTATCGTTTTAATAAGATTTTGCTACTGCAAACTTTAGTCTATTTTATTTTGTGCAACCTGTCGGTTGCACGGTGTGTAGTATTCCTGAAATACCCACTGCAGTACATTGACACTATTTTACATTTTTAACTGCGTATACAATGCTCTTGCTGTATATCCCCGCCCTTTCTTACAACAAAATAATTTAGCTCAGTGAACAGAAGCCCACTCTTAAAGGATGTTTTCGTTCGTCTTGTATTTTGCAGGAGACAAATGCCTATTTCATTCTAAACAAATTCAAAATAATGTAACTTCGTGGTAGCTAAAAACCAAAGGTTTTGTTTTCTGCTGTACACAGGTTTAGATAAGAAAAAAAAGTGATGGCTATTCTGCTTGTGTCCTTGATAAGAGAATACTGCCTCTTACAACATCTATATCCAATTGTATCTATTACTTCAATGAGCTCTAGCAAAAAATAATAATCAATGAATGGTTTCATAAACAACAGGTGATTAAAGTAAAGGATTTATTATAATCTGCTTACAGTTGTTTGCAAAGACAGACATACGTTTTTGCATAAAGATATAAATTGCTTTTTAAAACTAATTTAGTGTGTTTAATTATATGAAGTTTCTGTGAATTATGAATTGTACCAAACCAAGATTAAAAGTAATAAGGTACAAAAATAGGAGCAAACAGACAACAATTTGGACTGGGACAGGCATTTAACAGTGAAGTGTAGAATATGGCTTTGCTATTTTAATCAAGCAAAGTTACTCTGAGACAGAAAAGGAGGCAGTAACTTTGTTAATATAAAAAGCTGCTGCAGACTGTATTCACCCAGAACCTGGCTTTGAAATTTTCTATTTTAGACTCAAAAAATCAATTAAAAAAAGAAAAAAAAAAAAAAAAAAGGTGAAAAGATGGATGTATGACTGTTTCTTTACTGTAAACAACCAGTCTGCATGCTGTGTATCTCACGCTGGAAGTTTGGCTTTCATATTGCTGTGCAGGTCAGTATTTAAAGATCTGCCTATGAATTAGACTTCCAAAATGCAAATAATATATGTATGTATATATTTATATATAAAAAACCTCTCTGAATACAGTCTTTACAGGTTACCCATTGCATAAGGCAGGTGTCATTTAAAAAGACAAGTAGCACTGACTGTCTTCAGTGCACCAAAGCACACCTCAAAATTTAGAATCAGAAAGGGTACATAACTCCTATTGGACCACTGTTTCAAAGAAATGCTACATTCTGACTGGTCAAGGGACAAATCATAGCTCAAAAACATCAGTGTCACCCAGAGAGAACACTACAGATTAGGACTCAGAAAAAACTATTCTATTTAAATTAGCATATGGTAGCAACAGTTGAGCCTCAGAAAAGTTCATCTGTCCTCTATTCTACACCAAAATTTTGTATTCGTTTATAAATTGTGAAACATAGTGTAAATCACCTCAAAAAGGTTTTGTTCACAGTCTCGTTCTAGAGAAAACGTTTTGAGACAAAATCAGACCGAGCTGAACTTGTAGCGTCAACAGTTTTCTTTTCCGTGTGTTCTGATTATTACAAAAATTCATACAAAATTAAACACGCTTTGAGTTTACCACTAAAAATTCTACTCTGCTAATCTGCCCATATCGGTACCTTGCCATCCCTCTTGCTGGTACTTACTGTCATGATCTGCATGTTCCCTTCCTCATAATCAGAAATCGTTCTCCTCAATCTGAAATAATAATCTGACCTTCAAAGATGTTTCATGTATCCAGTATTTGAAGGAAAAAAAAAAACAAAAACAAAAACACAATTTGGGAAACATTAATTAAAAATAGCAAAATCATTCAACGGCTTATCTGCCTCTCCTCCCCTAGGAGACAAAGGGGGTAGAGGGCAGGAACTCACGCTATCATTATGCTGGCAAAAGCTCTGGAGAGACTGTAATTTGTCTTGTTAAATGAAACCTTCGTAAGTGGCAAACACAAAAAAGTGTCGTTTCCTACAGAAACATGAAGCAGGATTTCCAAGATGTGCTCATCACGTACACTTGCAAGCGGGACAAAAGAGAGAAAAATATGGAGGAAAATAGAAAGGCTTAAATACAACTGAAAAGGTTAAGTGTGGTTATTTACAACAGATACTATAGGATGGTAAATTAGATATGATGCTAAAAAAGGCACAGCTTTCCCTTTCTTAAATACACTGTAAACGGTTCATTATGCATGCAGAACATTTCACTTTACAAAAAAATTACCTTGTTTGTTTAGACAAAGATAGTACTTAAATAGTCTCCAGCAAAATAGAGTTCTTTCAAAAATACTTTCCCATTCATCCTATTAACCATTAAAGATTTGTTTGTCTCATTTACAAAAGTTCCTTACACCTTATTTCAGGTCCTTCACAATTTATACATACAGCAATGTACAGTACAGCAAAAGACTGCAAAAAATTATTTGTAAAGCCAGCACAATAGATACTATAAATTGATACCAGGGCATTTGTTTTCACATCTTATCCTTCTTAATTAAATAGTAAATGGACACTTAACACAGTGTATATCATCTAGGGTGGGATAACATGGGATAACAAATGCCACAGGTGGGGATAACAGAGTATTCCACACCAAATGTTCTGTTATTACTTTACACAGTAGGGTTTTTTTTTTTGTGTGTGTGTGTATATATGTGTATATATAGAGTTTTTGTTTGTTTTTATTTTTATTTTTTTTTTACAAGAAAAGAATATTAATGCCCCATATTGACTTTACGTTTTATGTGCAAACCAAGGGTAAGCTTTAAAAAGTTCTCATTAGTTCTTGAACCCTTTTAAAACAAGCAAACGATACCAGAAACTACATGGCATATTTAAAACTCCATCTGTTAAAATATCAAAATCAAAGAGTTATTGACTAGATATGGCTTTTCATCCAGAGGAACAGGAACATTTTCTAAGTGTTTTAGGGTTATGGGGTAATTTCCAAACATCTAGGTCTTGCCAAATCCAAGTCAACTGTTTTCCATTCCCCAAACCCTTCATATGATTTTAGACTATTCAGAGACTGCAGAACAAGTGTAAATAGCATGTTTAAAATATGGTTTCTTGGGTCCTTCATGGGTGTGGAATAACACAGGGAAACTTAAGGCAAAGTTCTTCCGTTTAAGACATTTTCTATCACTTCCTGTGAAAGTACAGGGGCTTGGCATTCCCAGATTCCACCTTTGGTAGCTGGTCACTGATGATTTCCACCAGCATGGCTGGAAACTCTACTTTCAGTGCCTGAGACTCTCGGAAGGTGTAGAAACAGAATTCCAATAAGTCACTAACAAGCTGAAATACAGAAAGAAACAATTTTTAGGAAAAGTGCAGAGAATTTTGCATCTAAACAAGAGCTTGTTGACAACGAGAGATTATTACTAAGAAAATGGTATCTGACTCTGACTTGGATAGTCCATTTGCAAGCAACGAAGCGACATGCAAACAAAAGTTCTCAAATCTCAAAGTGCTGCTTCACTGTTCAAAAATCAGCTACTGAAGGGAAACCACATTACCACTGCCGAGCTCATTTTTCAACACTATTACACTTTTCATTTCACTAAGAGCTAACTGGCCACTATGAAAACTGTTGGTGCTCCGCACATCTATGCAAGTAAAGGCTTCTGCCCCCAGAGAAAAGATCAGCCGTAACCTACAGTATCTTTACATTCCAGCTGAACGTGGAGGTGTTCAGCTGGTAAAACATTTGTATTCATGTGTCAATACCTTTGTGATACACGCACGCACCAGCCACACTTACTGTTTTCTTCTCATTAAGCTTCCAGAGGCACTATTTAGGGAAGTATTAGTTCTTTTCAAAAATAAAATTCTGTATTTTTGGTAACAGCTCATTAGGCATGATGTGCAGAACTTGAAAGATGAGATAAAAATTTCTAAGGAGTCCCTCACTGACAAAAAAGGAAACTTCTATGACACCTCAAGTACTCAGTTGCTCAATGAAGGGCCACCACAGATCCCATGTGCACCTTATGCTAAGCAGCAGCAATCCTTTAGCTGGCAAAAGTTTTCATCTATGAAATCCTACCACAGTTCTCCCATCTGGGAGAGGGCTGCAAGTTAAAATCCTAAATGGTGTACAGAAACCATCAGCTTTCTGATTTGTGGAGAAAAAAAAAATAGTGCACGTCTTAAAAGAACCAATAAATTTAGTCTGGATTCTACCTTGTCTCAAGTTTGTTCTTCTCATTTGTCAGCCACAGAGCTTCATTTTGCTATACAACTTATAGGAAATGACCACACTACACGAATTATAGCTTTTTTATCTGACCCTACACAAAATTGCAGACTGTTTAAAAAGTCAAAAATTACGCACATTCAACTTTGGTGCCTTCTGTCTTTCCAAAAGATTTACACGTTTCTCCTTGTGCCGTTATCAAATACAAGTTTGTAGTTTCAGTTCTCAACACAGAGAACTGTGCTCTGCTGTAGGGGCTCAGTTAAAGAGGCAGGAAATAAAAGTGTACTCCAGCAAGGCTGAAAAATAACCTCATACAGGCAATGTTGGACAGCCCTCCTGCAGCACCATACCATACCAGACATTTTCAGAACTTTCACAGCTGTTCTTGCAAACATATAAGCAATTTATGAACACCGAGGAAACGCTGGGATCACTGAGACGCGTAACTTGCTGCTGTTGAGCACTACGAGAGTCTGTTTGCCATTGCTTAGTTCATTCCTGATCATCTGGCATGTCATGAGGTAATGCTAATTAATTAAAACAGATGTGCGCTAAAGAAGTAGTGTAGACAGAATTTGGTTTTCAAGGAAAAAATGCTGATGTTCGAAAGTTTAACTTCAGCCATTAGGAGGAGATTGTTGCTGCCTACACCATACGCAGAAAATATATTATTACACTGACTCTTGGCATACAGCCACCGTCCTATTGCCTCTGTCATCAAACAGCAGCACCTCACCAAACCAACCCTTACAAACCAAGCCCTGCCTGGACACTGAACACAAGTATTCGCACACCGCTGAATGGTCATATTAAGTATACATGAGCACGTGGACATGTAGAATAAAGGGGAACTGAAAAATATCAGCATTCGTGAAGAGAGCGTGATCTGTTCTATACAATAAATGAGGTAACAGTCCAGTAGGGAAAACAGGAGGTGATCACGGCTGCTGTCATAACACAGCACATCATGAGTGCCACCACTCATGCTAAGGGAGAAGAAAAGTTAAATTTACCCAGCAAGTAAAAAAAAAATCATCCAGAACTCTAAGACTACTTAGTTTTGGAACCTTAATATGTTCTATACCAAGTCAGTCCTCTGAAATGTTTGGCCCTCTTATTCCTTTCTTAAGTCAAGTTACCAACTTCAACATATTCAACAACAATCAGTCACTGTAGTACAGCAACAGCATTCAGAGCTTAGAGTTGAAGCACACATACCACATGTGTAACAAGGACCAACTGCACTATGATTAAATAACTAGCTTTAAAAGCTGCATTGTTTGGGGGCCTAGTACTAGTATTTTTTATATATTTTTATATATATAATTTTTTTTTTTAACAAAGGAATCGACATAGGAGAATCAGAAACAATAAAATGTGAGCAATGTGGTAAAGTCAGCTAGCAAAGGCTGCAGAAATAACCGATGGGAGGAAGAAGGAAGGCTGAGAACTAAGCAGCGAGCAGTGCTCTTCTCTGCACATGGTTCACATGTGCTCAAATGCTGCCCAGCAGCCTTGGCACAAAGGAATGAAAAATTCAGGTTCCGTAGGCACTGTTAGTTTTGAAATCTGAGTCCTGCTTCTGCAACCCAAGCAGCATTCATCTGATATTACAACACACCAGTTCACTTGATTTATAAGCGGTAAGTAATTTAGCTAGACCTTTGCATTAGAAGAGAAGCTCCCTCTCTAGTAAGGAAATTAAAAGCTTGCTTTCTTTTTGAAGATACAAGCTCTGTCCTTGCGGTGACAGGGACTGATACATCACAGGCTACAAGTGATCTCTAAATAAGAAAGATAACACACCTCCATGTTTGTCTCATGATTTTTCTCCACCGAACAGACTGCTGGATAAAATTCAGGATGACCTGTGGTCTGGAACCCTTCACCACGTCAGTCCATAACTGCTCGTCCTTCTCACATCACTGCCCACAGAACTGCATTTAAACATTCTCAAGGCTACAGCCCTTCTGGTAGTCCTCAGATTTTGTCTTAATCAATCTTTACATCTGCATGCTGTATTAAATGCCTCTGGGAAAGAGGACGAATAATCAAACTTCATTTTCTGTTATTAGGGTGGGTTTTTTCATTAAATGGACTTTTTCCACCCATTCTGCTCTTCATAATTAGAAAAACGAATCTCTTAATGAAGTCTCTGAAGTTAATACAGTTACCACGACCTCTGAGCACTGATAATTTTTTTGACAGCAAAAAGCATCGCTTTCAGTTTGGCACTCACAGCACGCCTGGTGCTGCCAGAAGTGCCTGGAGCCGTCTCTCTCGTGCAGGGCTGCGTGCTGCTGTGCTAAGCTGGTTCTCTCACGTGGGAATCTCCCATGATCTGTGTGCATGGTGTGGAGGTCCGTGGACACTGCTCTGTCAGAAGCACGTCTGTAATGAAGCCTCCTGATCGACAATTAAGGCAGCAGAAGGGTAACAATGCAACACCAAGTAACATTTTGCTACTGTTAGTTGCAGCTATCACCGACAAAACCTCAGCATTCTCACACCACAATGATAGTCCAAAAACTTTCTTTTTTAACTTAATGGAATGAGTCTGTGCCTGTTTCTTATGGAGCTGGAGCGATGTGCGTTGGCAGGAGGCAGCTCCCTTACATGCAGTGCATACTCTGCCTCAGAACCACCAAGAAAAACGATCACAAACCAAGTCTCAGCTATTCCATTACAATCATAGCCCCTTTTGCTTCCAGTCCTATGAAATTCCCAGGATGCAACTCAGCGATTCCCCTAAGGGCTTCAGCAAGCTGAACACAGCACTCCAGGATGGCTCAGGCAGTTTCTCAGAGGTATGTGTGGCATCAGTGGCTATCTCATGGATGCTCTGTTCCTTCCCTATGAAATCTGAGACTGCAAATGCAAAGACTGAAGTTTCCCAGAGAACACGGGAAAAAAGGCAAGTCCAAGGAAAGAAGCTTCTGAATTCCAGCCATGCTGTATATTTACCTCATGGCAGCATGGAGTGAAAGACAAATAAGAAGCATATGGATTAGGCACAAAAAGTATCTAACCAGAGCAAACAGGGAACCCAGTTCTGCCTGGACAAGTGCATTTATTTCACGTAGGAACTGCACTCATTCCATTCCCCCTTCCACAAACATATGCAACACAGAAACCACAGCACTGCAGGTAGCCTAGTTCTTGACAGCTGGACATGCCACAGAGGAACCAGAGCTGAACTCCGTCTGTGTACTCAGAGGATGCATGCAAACTCAGAGGCACACACCAATGAAGTATCCTTAGCCCTCGGCCAGGATAAGCATTGGGCCAGACCTGCCCTGTTCTGTTGGGAATGCGGAGCTCTGCTGTCATCCAACAAACACCTTGTACCGTAACAGAGGATACCTGACCACAGCGAAGGGAGTGAGATGAGCTTTAAAGCAGCCCACTGTCTGCGTCAGGGAGCTGGGATCTGATTTCTCACTTCACAGACACGTATTAACTACTATAACATGCACATGGCTGTAGTTTCTGCAGTGGCTGCAGAGGGATGAGGGGTTAATACTGCCTCTCTGTGCACACAGAAACGCCTCCCCACAGAATTCAGGCGCTGGGACTACACAGCTCATCAGCAGTGGGATACCGCCTTGGCCCATCAAGAGCAGCAGTGAGTGCACCCAGAGGTGCTGGCAACAGCTGAGGGGCCCATCTGCTGCTCTGCATTTGCAGGATCGAGTACATGCAGAAGAACATTTGCATCCACTGCAGTGTGCCTTGCAGATCTGCCCCTGGAGGAGCTGTGCCTTCTTCCCACTGTCAGCTTTTTCAGCGAATGTAATCCTGGCTGTCTCAGCCTACGGAAAGATCCACCTCAGCTATAAAGTATTCCCTTCAGGAACCATAAAAAATTAATTATTCAGCAGCATGAGCCTTAAAGAATTTATTTTTGTTTGGCAGAAAATATCAACAAGCAAATGACAGAGCAGCACACTGCCTTGCCAAGACAAGGGGAAGGTTCACATTAGGGTTTAATGTCATGGCATCGAAACAAAAGCCCTCTTAACTCAAAGTCTGTTTAGTATCAGCCAGATTGAAATCACACTCAGCTTTTGTTGTGCAAAGCGCCTAACCATACCCTAAGCTCTGTATATGAAATGAGGCTTGCCATACGAGATACAGCGCTTCCTGCCAAAGCCAACAGGAGATGCTGAGGAGGCTCCAAATGAAGTTTTTGATACCATGTGCAGTACATCTGTTTCTAATGTTCCTGCGTGCCGTTCGCCTGATCACACAGCGCTGTTCACCTATGACCAGGCACCACGTGTACCTCTCACTGACATGCTCAGGCCCATCTCTGGGCACGAAGCTGAACCATTTCCCTCCTAGGCACACGTGGGCTGTCCCTGCTACATGGTGGCTCTCAGCATGTAATGCTGTCGTGAGACGAGGAAAGCAGGCTAGACTTGAGTGAAAAAATACAGCCCCTGCACCAAGGAAATCTGTGGATCGTATTGCTTCCCACAATGTTCCTAGAAGCTATCCATGCTGCCATGCAAAGACATGGCAACCAGCTCACCTCCACTGTCTCACTGTGGCAGAGGAGAGGGATGCCACGCGACTGTGCTGACACAGTCTCCAAGCACCTGCTGCTTCAGCCACCGCTTCCATGCAGCACCGCGCAGACACAGAGCGCTGCTGCAGCGCACAGTGATGCATGGGCATGGACCCGCGCTTGCCTTGTCTGCTAGGGATGGATTTCCATCTCTCAGCTTTCTGGGTTTTGCTTTGGTGCTCAGAGGCTTTATGGATTATTAAGTAAAGCTGCTGATTTTTCCAAATACTTCAGGGCCTACCTGGCCTTCTTGAAAATTCTCCTTTTTCCCCACCTTGGCACTTTCTTACCTGCACATATGTTGCTCACTCTGTGGCTGAATGATTTAGAACACAAAGCAATGTAAAACCTTTTTTTTTTTTTTTTCTCCTTCCTCACGTTATATAAGCCAAGCAGCATGTAACCTGATATTCCCACACGGTTTATTTCACGTAGCCCTCAGAAAGCCTATTTAAAAATCGGGTCGACAAAAGGAAGCGTGAAGGTGCAAAACAGCAGTATTCCTTTATTCCTGGCTGCCATGCTCAGGTAAAGTGAACTCCACAATGGCGAGAAGCTGCTCTGCTCTGATGCAAAAGCAGCACAGGAATTGAATAAGCATCAACTGTACACAAATCCCTCTGGGCTTGTGCTGTAAATGCCATTGCTGTAGCTACAGCAGCATACAAACAGGGGACTTCAGCTTCAGTTAGACTGCTCAGCACCAAATATATTCTGATCCTCTAAAATTATAATGGAGTAAGTTAAAAATACACAGGTGGCAGCTGAAAAAGTGTTCCTCACAAGGAAAGAACTGAGCAGAAAATTCGCATTTCCGTGGATGGAGCGGAGAAATCCTGCACTACCTGAGAGCGGGGGCAGAGGAGCAGCTCTCACGTCTCATTAATATTATCACCGTTCTGCATTTGTTCCGATGGGTTTCAAAAACTGAAAACTGAAAAAAATCCATTTGAAAGGGGAAAAATAAGTAAGTGTCTTTGCGGAACATCTCAGATAACACCTCTGAAAGGAAGTGCTGTGGAAGTGGTCTTTGTGGAGGGGAGTGCCGGCAATACGACTTTCTTTATAAAGTCCTTTCATAATAAATGGCTCTATTAAATGAAAAGTGGTATAAATAGCTTAATTAAAAATGAAATAAAACATAACAGCAGTCTGAAGGATCTCCTCCTCTGGTTAGCTCAGCTTCTAGCGGTTAGTGCTGTGTTTTGGAAAATGTTTGTAGGGCACTGTGGCATTTCCAGCAAGTGTGATCCTGCCACCCGGCCACCCGAACCATGCAAACACATCCACTTAAAAACCAAACCTGAGATAGTGTCAGTTCTCCAAATGGTCAGAGAACCATCTAAACACAGGGGTTTGTGAGCTGTCCTGAGGTTCAGAAGTGAACATCTTGCGAACGATTTTATCGCCCACCCCCTTTCTTTCCACTAAAACACTACAACTTCCTTTGCTGGCACGGAGCAAGTGAAACCTGATCTCCAAAGAATGAGCTGTTACTGCAGTACTAATAATACTCCCCCTGCCTCCCACTAAGATTTACAATGTTTTAATGAACAACAGAACAATATTTGAAAAATAATTCCATATGTACATTCTGTAAACAGACCTTGGGCTCTTATACAGATTTGACCTGAAGTGCACTGTACTGTACTGTCTCTACAAAACTGAAATTTAAGTCAAGTACAAAGAAGTACATTTCAATTCAGGCTCTGAAAGCAAGAGTTGTAGTTTCTTTGTGCAGCACATTTACCTTCCTGCCTGCCTAGGGGGAAATAGGACAGTTTTTATCTTTGCTGCAATTTACCAGTTGTTACTGGGAGGTCATCTCTGTGTGCTACTGGGTTCCAGCCCCTGCCTGTGGGATGACACCTCCCTGGCACCCAAACCTGGCTAAACTCACCCTTGGACCTCAGGAGCCCTCAGTCAGTTGCTGATCATGACAGATTCAGAGAGAAGGGGTGCCAGCCCTGCAAGACCCAGTGCTCTGAGCAACTGTGGGGCACTGGAAACCCCCAGGCTGGGGAGAGCATCATGGCTGGTCCACCTGTATCCTCACAGGGGGTCCCACCTGAGAGAGAGCGTGGGATGTGAGAGCTGCGATCAGCAGTAAGGGGTATGAGTGTATCCCTGCCTTGGGATTCTGCTATGGAGAGCGTACAGGTACAGCCCTGCTGCTGCTCAGAGGGCCAAAACTGCTGCACTTACCACTCCATCAGCCAGAACCAGCTTATTTATTCCCAGCCCAATGTTACAGACAGCTGCTCTGAAATCATGACTTCCTCCTGTGCACCAGACATTCACCACAACCCTTCTGAGTTCAGAGTTGAGGCACCCACAGCCTGGGTGTTTTGGGACTAAACTTTTATTTTACTACTGTCATCCATGACATCTTGCCCCTGATGCACGCAAAACAAACGCCAAGCACTGGAATGAGACAGGACAGAAAGAACAACCTAACAACACAGTGAATTTTATACTTGAAAAAACCCAGTTAAAGCTTCAAATAACAAAAATGGCTCCAAAGTCTTAAAAAGTCAACAATATAAAAAAACCCACCTGTAAAGGATCAGCAAATCAATTCATCATTTATCAGCAGATGCCCTGCATGGTGCACATGCACTGCAGCTAACCGAGGACCACCGTTAACATCATTTTTGCAGTTGAAGAGCCTCTGATCTTAAAGGAATCACTGGAGAACACACTACCATTTAAAAGAGGAGAAGGCAGCAGAACCCAGCCCTTAATGACTTGTGTTCTCACATTTTACTTGGCAATTGACCTTGAATTTGTCTGTTAACAACTTTTCCCAGACATTTCTTTAAAAATGTGCTGTGATTTCTGTTCTATTTTTTTTCTCTCCCTATGAATTAGCACAAATAAAAACTACAAGTTTACCTTAACGGAGAGAATTTTACTCAACTTGTCTGCACTCCTTGAGGAGTTATACTTACATCATGCATGGAGTCAAGAAGTTTAGTCAGTTGGTAGAATCTCTGCCAGCTTTGCCCAGAGTTACTTGGACATTTAGTTACCATCTTCTTTAGTTCTTTAATGTAATTTGCCCTCATTTCTTCAAATGCAGCTTGGCTTTTGAGACCATCCTTGGGAACTGTCATTAAAAAGACAGTCTTACATTAATATTAACTGCATTGCTTAATTCTGCTGTGCATACTTAAAAAGTTACACTAGTCAATGGATGAAAGAACTAAAACTTTTAAGTAACACTCACAATTTTACAGACACTGCTACAGAATCAATCAGCACACAGATTTTCAAGTGATTCAAGCGTCCTCTCTTCCTCTCCAGATCCGTGAGTGCAGACCGTATGGTTAAGGCAGAGGACGAAATAACATCTCACAAATACGACACATACTACCCTCGTGCTGAAACTGTTTTTAATACAAACCCAAACACACAAACACACACTGAGAAAGGCAGATGTATCATGAATACTTCTGTGGAATCTGAAGATGTCATTTATCATTCTTGAATGATTTCCCACACTTCAGAGAGGAGGGGAAGAAATATAGAATTACAGCTGTGATGTGCAGAAATGCTAAAAAGCAGCATCAAGTAACATCTAACATTTCTTTGAACGATAGTGAGCATCTGCATAACACCTAGAACAGAGGGTCTTTATTCCATGTGTAACAAGACTCTTTCCCAAATAGGCATCCTGACCCAGGGTTTGACCAAAACACAGTTGCAGCCTTTAATGAAAGCATTTCTACTGTCCTATCAAAGTTGACATCTGCCAAAGGAACCATTTCACAAATGGGCTAAAAGTGGAGTTCTGACACTTTCTACCGCAGCTGACTTCAGCAATGCCAATTACAAAAGCAAATACAAAGTTCCTTTACAGGCTGTAAGTACTTCTGCACTCTAGTGGGCTCTGCAAAGAAACAGGAATTACTTATTGATCAGGTCTCTGGGAAACTCCTGAAGAGGTTATTAACATCACACAAAATGTTTTCATGTTTTAATACTGGATTGATTGATTATCGCTTAACCGTCAGATATTTCTATACTCTAAATGTTAGTCTACAGAAGAAAAACAAAATACTACACTGTGCAGGATTGAGCTTATTTTCAAAGCGAGTTGGAAAGCTATGTCAGAATAAGCTGAATGTGAAGTTACTTATTAAAAAAGAAAAAGGGGTGATCTTCCAATTTAGCTTACTCTGATTTAACACCTTGACAGAAATTGTCTTGTTCATCCATCCCCTTCTCTTTGAAATCCTGTAAACTGCCTTCTATCTCACTGTAATCACATAATAAGTGCATAACAACCACCCAAAGTGCTCAAGCAGAGGCCTTAAGAAAAAGCACTTGTTATCTTCTATCACCAGTATCAACCAGAGCAATTTAGTAATGGAAAACAAGGAGGAGTTCTGCCACCACGTGAGCAGCAAGGACTTGGGACCACCAAGTGCTCCAAGGGGGCACGAGGAGGAATTTTTGGAAGTAGCCAAGAAGGTAACAGCTCCAACTGGCCTACCACTTTGTAAATACTGCTCTTTTCTATTTAAATTTTAAATTGTAGATGCCAAATATTTCCATCACTCAGCTGACAGAAAAAATAAACTGTCTGAAACAGATGTGCCAATTCAGTTAAAGCCAAATGAATATAGAGACATCAGTCAAGATGAGTAAAGCCATTAGAGCATACTGTGGCCCCTACGTAAAATGCACAGGCTTTATAGTTCCTTTAACACAGTTCTGTCTTCCTAAGCTCTGCCTAAGCCACTCTTTCTTGGTCTACTACTACGTATTTTAGTGTTCTGTCTGAAAATTATTATACCGTCACCCCAGCCAGATTATTAAGACAGAAAGAGAGACCACAAATAAAGAGAACTGAAGCAAAACATGAAATTCTGGAGGTTTGCCCAGTGTTTCTGATTCTACTTATTACATGCAGCAATGCTTTTGGCAAGTTCCCAAAATCTATGGTCTGTGGAAAGCAAAAAAACAATTGAGTTGTAATGTGTGGTTTCTTCCACATGTAAATGGAGTGAAACTTCCTTGATGTGGTCATCACGAAAGTTTCAAAATAACTTGCACTCCGCTCATTACAGGGTTCAATAAAGAACTTAAATGAAAATGAACCAGGTGTCATAATGTTGTATCAAGGTGCAATTATCAGAAACTAGGTTTGCTGATCTTCCAATGACACTTTCTGGGTTTTATCACTTCTTCATTTCCTTTTTCTTCTTCTCTCTTTCCCTCAACATAAGTATCTTGATTCTCCCAAAACACATTATTTTCAGTAGGTGTTATAGTGACCATGGTATGCATTTCAAAGGGACCCAGCTAGCTGGAGTTAACTGGTGAGGCTGATCTCACCTAGCAAAGATATAATACCCACATGATATTAAAAATACCTATCTTAAGGAAAGGATGCTACATTTTTAGAATGTCTTTAGGCTCTTTTTCTAAATATTCTCCCTTTCTAGGGCTGGTTAAAATGTAGGAGGACCACCTTGCCAATCTAGACATGCTCTCAAGAACAGTCTGAGAGCTAAATTCCCCAAGTGCATAAATACCACTAGCTGCTTCCTGAAAGACTGTCAGGTCCTCACGGTCCCACTTTCCCCAGCAGAGCATCCCCTCAACTCCTCAGGGGAGCTGGAGGCCAGACCTTGTCTCTCTCCTGCGGGCGCTGCCCCACTCCTGGGAGCTGGACGGCTTCAGCAGGAGGGAAGGAGGAAGTGAGACAGCCAAGCCCAAAATCTTACAGCCCTGGGAAGTTTCTGTTAGCAGATCCAAATCCCTTCCAGCAGGGATGAGAACTGCAGCTTCATGTCCTCTTTCACAGGGAAGCACTCTAATGTGCTACCGGCTGGGCGGGGTGGGTGAGGTCAGAAGGAAAGGCACTGCAGACAGGGTGAAAGTGTCTGTCCCAGCACTGCACCTGGAGGGGCTGCCATTGGCCTTGACTGGATGCTGCAAATCCCTTTGTAGGCATCTTACTTTGCCTGCAGCAGCCGTGCCTGTGCCACTGCTGGGGATTCAGCAAACTCCTAACCAGAGTCCTAACCTGCTGCTGACAGCATCCCCTGGGGCCGGCCTTCTGCTGCTTGCGACTGAAAGCAAGGAGCAGCCCCTTGCATCTCCTGCTCCTTCTCTCCCCAGTCAGGGCCACATCCAACCCCTTTCTGCCAGGGGAATTCTTGCCCGATGAGTTCACTGAAGTGACATCACGAGTGCTCATTAATCAGACTGATTCATTATCTCACTGAGAGGTCATCGAGTGAATCTCACAAAAAAGAACATGAACATACGCAGAAAAGTTTGTTTACAGGTATTATTGGCTTTTTCATCAAGACTGATGGGAAAGTACAAACTGCCTCTGTATTTATACAATTGTACTGAGACTGGAAAATTTTCAGCAGTTTTAGCAGAAGAATATCAACTAATCTGCTAATTAGTACATAGTGCTATAATGAACACCGAGGTTTCCTATCTTAAAAAAAACCACAAAGCATGATACGAGAGAAAAATAAAGCTTCTGTAGTCAATTATTAAACCTTCAGAGTACTGCAAAAGGGCTTACCACACTCAGTTCATTACATCTTTTGATCTTGGAGGTGCCACTAAGTCTTCCAAACCAGTGGCTTTGAGTATCGAGTCAGGGTTTATCCCAAATCCCCAGTAGTTGCAAATGCAGTAGTTGCATTTTCTTGGCATGCCCTGACTGACTCCAGCTGCCTCTAAACTGAGAGAGGGACCGAAGCCCCCTGCCCTACCACTTAATCTGAAGTATCAAGACAACTCCCATGGTAATGGAAAGTGAGACCTACTGATAAATCCTGTAACATACAAAACAGGTTTTTCCTGCAGGTCCACTGGAAATAGCTGGGCTCTTTTGTTTTACCAGTTCAAATCACTGCACCTATTTGCAATTTAGAATATTTTCCACGTACCCATGATTTTAACTTACCTGTACTCAGCAGCAGCAAAACTTTCATGATGGTGTACTCCTCAAAGCTGAGCTGCAAGCGAACGAACTGCAGACTGATCTGATGCATCCCCTGGCACAGTTCAAACATTGCAGACTGGCGCATCCGTTCCCTGGAGCGAGAAAAAAAATAATCCAGAGGATAAACACATGAGGACACAAAGGGTACAAGGCAGTCTGAGCAGTAGGAAAGTGAGACGCAACCTGGAAATCAAGCATAGAGGTCAGTGAGACAAACTGCAGCTGCCAAGCTCAGGTCAGGTGAGGGAGCTGGGGATGTGGCTGGGATTCTACCAGCCCCAGGGAGATGCCTTGTCTCCCTGCTCTCCACTGGCAGAAAAGCCACCACCTGTGGCTAAAAGGTGTCTGAATCATCTGTGTTTATTCAGCTCCACCATGGCAGCTAACATCATGACTCTCATCATCCCAAATAATGCAGCCCTGCAAAGACACAGCTGGTAGGTCTGGAGAGTGAGAAAGTGCTTTAACAAAAAGCACAGCACAATGTTTGACTTCATGTTACTGCCTTCACGTGCACTGAGGAGTCTGAAGTAAAAAAATCAATGGGGACAGCCAGTGCATCAGGCAGCAGCACTCACACAATCTTTCCCAAGTAATCTCCATTTCCAAATCTCCGAATCTTTTCCTGAAAATACACAAGGTCTAGCTTTAAGGACACGTAGGAAGAACAAGGGAAAATGATTTTCCAGCCACTGAAGATCTTGCTAATGTGCAACACTGGACCTCCTAGTGGGAACTATTAGACAAAATTATTGCTGTGGTTTCATATTCGAACTCTGAAGTTTATTAAAAATTGTGTATGATTTTTCCAAAATAATCATCTGAGATAGCCCATAGTGAAGGAGTGCATAATAAGATTGTTCACTGTTACAGATTTTTGAATGTCACTTGTAAAATACTAAAAATGCACGAGTTGTTCTCAGTTTACTTTTCTTCCTTCCCATACACTTCAATACATTTAGCTTCAGATTCTAACTCTGTTCTCACAGGCAGCCCCAGGCTAACCTATCCAGAACAAGTTGCAGGCAGAATTTGTGGTTTTTTTTTTTTTTTCCCCCTGCTCTTTTAAACAAGCTATCCCAAACCACAGAAGTTAAAGCAGAGTCTGAGAATTGCCTGTCTCATTCTGAAAGTAAGATATATATGTGGGTATTTAGATGAGGTGCTATAATTGCTCAGAGACCACTACTTTTTTTTTATTATTTTAAATGCTCAACAACAATTGTCTGTATTTCTTCAAACACTTTTTCACATAATTGAGGAACTGGATGAAGTTCAGCTAATTATTTTAACCAAGCAAGAGGCTTTTCTAATATACAAATTGGCTGGTGAATGAGAAGAATCATACTGTGTGCAAACAAAGACTTACGTAATCTTCCTGGTGTTCTATTTCACCACTGTCAGAGCAGATTTTATTTTCCTCCTCCATACCAATAAAACGGACTCCCCATTGTTATATGGGCTCTACACTTTTCCCCTGCTCCACCCTTGTCTTGGGACTAAGTACTTCCAGATTTTTTTTTCTCTTCAATAGTAGTAGTAAATGCCTTGTTTATTTATTTTTATTACGCATCACGGACTGCAAGGAAGTAAACAAATAGAAGAAAATAACCTTTGAATGTTGACTGAAATACCACTCGGTCGGGTCTTTCAGCAGAGCATTGACTGCTGCTGCTTCCACAGAGCACTAGAGGCACGAGGGGTTGCTGCAGAGGACGCACAAGCAACACTTGCACTCCTAACACCACTGCTTGCTCTGAAAACAGGTGAGACTCCGAGAGACCCCAGAGGAGAATTTCTCTCCTCCTGCTCCTCTCATTCTGCTCGAAATAACCAAATAACCAAATCCTGCTCTAGGATGGAGATGCTGTGCCTCCTGACTGATGCTAAAGTTGAAAGGCAAAAGTTAGAGGGACTGTATTATAAGAATACATAAAAATGTACACCTCAGATGTCTATCAAATAGCAGGACTCAAAGCAAGACCAGTGCAATATGCTCATTATTACCTCCCTAGGGCACAGAAGATAGTCTCCTCAGACTGAGAACATCATGCAGTTTTCAGCACCGCTGCCTGTGTTTGACCTCCACAGACACAGGAAGTGCCAGAGCTTTCATCTGATACCACAAGCCACATAGCAAATAAAATGAAACATTTTGAGGTTTTGTCTCAGGTTTCGTATGCTTTCACTAAACAGTGTGGCAAAACACTCTGTGGCAGCTAACCTAGAAGTCTCCTGACTCAAGACCATCTTTTCTCCTGCTCTGTAGATTTTGTGACATTTTACATTTGATCACTGATGTTTTTCTGTGTGATTGTTCTGCTTTCATGGATGATGACGGCCTAAATAGAAGAATTTTAGTATAAGTCAGTTTTTTGTTTGTCTTTTAACTATTTATTCCTTTATCTACTTGAAATACCTGATGATATTTTATCAGTTAGGTAAAATGATATACAGCACTAGTTACAAAGCAGGTTGATTTAGTGTACACCAAAGCAGTAATTTTAAATTAGTTTCCTTCCTGAAAATCAGTTGATTTATTATTTATTCAGAAATTATTGCTAACTACAAATTATGCCAGTTTATGACTGTTTAATGTAAGATAAGCACTTTGTGGCAGTTTACAGTATTCATCTTTGCACTAGATTTTAATCCACACACTGTAAAATAAGAGAGCACAGAGCTGTTGGAAAACTCAGATGCTGACATCGAGTGTCCTAATACAGCAAAAATAACAACAAAAGCCATAGAAACAGCTCATTTATTGAGATTGGTAGGTAACACTCAGCTGATATAACATGAGCCAAGCTATTTCTTCCTTACTGAATGCCTTATCTAAGAATAAAGACCACCACGTCATCACAAATGCCATTACAGCCATGGGAAGAAAGCGAGGTAAGCAGCCGAATTTTAATATATACATTTACACACACACACACACACACACACTTATTTAAGAAAAAAAACAGATCTATGTCTTGCACAGAATATTCACTCCTTG
>JAOWBP010002392.1:11842697-11868505 GCA_028571105.1 Tragopan temminckii
GAGTAGTCTTGAATTCTGGAAGCTGCTTCTAACTGCAGTATCAAGACTGCTAGCAATTCATGTATCCTTACATTTGCCAGTAAGACTGATTGCCCTGTCCAATACATTTTCACCCCCTTGACTGACTGACTTCAGATGAGGGAAAGTTACTTCTGTGTTCAAACTTATAGGTCTGCATTTTCTGCAGGACAATTATATTCATTGAAGTTCACATTTTCAGTTAGCTTTAGCAACAGATGCTTTTTCAGTGATAACTCTTTAATGTCCCGAGTCATAGCAGAGATACTTTCAACAAGAAAAATGGCCAACAGTTCACTTTCAATCACATGCAGCGAATCACCGGAATCTTCTCTCAGGGGGAAGAAAAAAACAGCCCACAAATGATCCTCCTTTGATACTGCTCAATGCTTTGGGACCAGATCTCATATGCGTTATTTAGGAATCCTTAAATCAAATTAAAAATACTAAGATGACAGTGACAAAGCATCTTTTCCAAGAAAAAATCATTTAAGTATTTCAGAAGATTTCAGGAGATTGGATGCTAAGTTACTTTTTGTTAATTCTTCTCCCATTCTTTTATTTTTCCTGTTTTTATTCCACCTTCAGAAGCATCCATATCCTATTGATTACATCTCAATTTTACCTCCAGAAAAAAGTACTTTCTGAGATGAGCACAAGACATGACCACAGTTTGCTTGTGTATTCAAGCTTTGACTTTACTGGCTTGGAATAAACACCAGGCAAATGGAACAGAAATCAAATTATACTCCTCAAAGGCAAAGCACTAAAACACAAATTTAAAACACAAAGGAATATACATATGCAGAAGGAATGGTTCCTTGGTTGATCCTTCTTTTTCTCTAAATGCATCATAAAAAAAGTTATGTTTCATTACTGAAAAAACATTTTTGCTTCTTTCACGATTGCAAAGAAGGGTAATTAAAGACTGTCAAGAAAACTCATTGAACAGCTGTATATTCTTAACAAAAGCGCTATTATATGACTGCTCTGAAGAAAGAAAAAAAACAACCCCCAAAAAACCTGGTAATTTAAATGTTCACATTTCCTAGAAGTCATATACTTCTCCAAGCTCCAGTAGATACCAAAAAATGCTTCTTTATAAATCTCAGTTGTGTATCAGTTATATTTCAAGCCAGCAGCTTGTTCCCAGTTCGTGAACACATCCACATACGCAAAAAGGAATGGATGGCAGTAGCAAAGCTTCACTAGTTGAAAACTGAGGCACAGAAAAATGTTTCTAGCTACTTCTCAAACTGGGATTAGCTGAAATTTTCTTAGACTGAAAGCCAAATAAAGACAGAGTAATCCTTCCAGCTTGAACTGAAAAGGACCATTAAGGAATACTTACTCATCAAAAATCAGGTCTGGAGCAAAGTAGAGGAACTGGCTGTTTGTATGTTTGTATGATCTCCAACTCAAGGCAAACGATGACAGACACATCCACGAATACTGAATTAAAGTAATTTGGTCCTCGAGAGGCAAGTTTCTAAATCCTAGAGAACAAAACGGAAAATGCACATGAACTATATTGTGCCCTTCAAGGGTTGGCAAATACATCACTCACTATTTTTCTAGTATTATCGTCAAGAACAAGAGCAACACTCCCACAAAGTACATTTCCGAAGAAGCAAAACCATAAATTTTCATTCTAGTGACAAAACATGTTTTTTTCTACAGAGGCCATTATTCAAAATGAAAGCTTTTTACATATCTATCACAAACATATGAAACAAACATGACACAAATTAAAAAAACAACAATTTTCTATCAGGCACTCATCCTGCTCCCCTTGTGAGGGTTCTCAACCCAGCTCATAGTCGAAAGATGCAATTAATCAGACAAATAGTTGATAAATCTAGAAGACTGACCAGAAATTTCACCAAGTGTCTCATGATCCTACCTGGAAGTATCTTTGCCCACTTTACCACCTGAATCATCTGCTTGCCAGCCAGGCGGTTTAAGGTGGAAAGCAGGTACTCGGCTGTGTCTGGTTTCGAGCTGTCGTATCCTGCGTACACAATCTCTGGTTCAATGCTTTCAAGGATCTTAACGGGAGAGGGAGTAAGTGCTGGTGAGATGGCAGACATGTGGGGGACAAGTGCTGTGTTTACAGGGGGCTCAGTTACTGGAGCGATGTACGTCGTCCCTTCCTCGGGGCTTTGGGGTGGCGGCTGCTGCCGCTGCTGTGGCTGTTCCTCGTGCATCCCTTTCAATTTGCCCAGTTTTTTGGACTTCCGGGCTGTGAAGACAAACAGCATAAAAACCAAGTCAGTAGAGAAAAGTGTGAAAAGCTGGCATAAGCCCGGCTTTACACAAAATCAAAGCAGAAGTAGCATCGCAAAACTCTGCGATGTGAAACAAACACTGAAATCACCAGGACCCTAAGAAATACTTCGCCTGCAGCACTGTTAGAATGCGAAAAGGAACAAAAGAAACATTTAAGTTCAAATTTTGTTGCTTTAGTGTGCATCAACAAGCATCAGTGTCCAGTAATTTGCGTTTCTATGTCTCTACACAGACCTGCATAAAACACCCTAGTTACAGCAGCAGGTGCCGTAAGCATTTCAGCTTATTTGTACTATAGTTTAGATGGATCACTTATCACCTACAGGTTTGTAATTCATGTTCTGCACTGCATTTTGTAATCAAAAGAAGCCTCCCTGGCAATGCCTAAAATTAGCAGACCTGGAGCCCTCCTAAGCTTGTGAGCCCTTGTACACACCCTGGCTGTGCCTCAATTCGAACGGCAATCAATCCACTCTGAACAGCCTAATCTAGTCAAATCCCCTTGAGTTTGCTGCTTTGATCCTTCCTTAAGAGCCTCCTCCTCTCTCAGTGAGTTCTGAAAAAATACTATGAATAGGTACCCAGTTAGGCAAAAAAACACTGAGCCTCCTGTAACACATCTCCCTCATGTCTATCAGCTCTTGGTGATCAGCTTTCCTCTACTCTATTTATTTTTTGCTTTAATGCTAACCTCCTTACTTTCTTTTACTAAACGTTCTTGGAAGACAAGAACACTAGAGTGCTTTCACTCCTCGCAGAGAAGCCAGCCACACTCTGTGGGATTCATTTCCAACATAGCCATGTGAAGGATGGATGTTTAAGTAGGTAGTAAGCCCTGTTCAAATGCCAGCAAAATTAGCCTACAGTGTGCTGGAAGAACGTGAAATAGAAAGCAAGAAGATTAAGTAAACAAACACACAAAACACCAAGGAGCACAAAAAAAGCCCATCCCTCCCCTCTTCCAGTAGCTCATTACTATTCTCAATTTTTGAGCTCTAAGCAGTGTTTTCCAGTGATACATGAACATGGAGAAATAAACTATTCATTCATTTTGTGCTCCAAACTCAATTTCTAAGGTTAAACATCTGTCTAAGTAAAGTTGTATTTCAACACAATGTTCCCCTCCTGTTCAGTGTACAGAATATCCAGAGGAGGCAGTGCAGACTTGTTTCCTGTCATCTACCCTGTTCCAGTTACTCCTTCTATCTGCAACTGATGTCAATTGCAGGGTCTAAGCTGACCTTGGTGGCGTTGCATTACACTGGAACAAAGTCCCTTTTTGAGTTAGGCTAGTTTTGCATGACTGGACTTCACCTGTGGAGAAACTAAAGCTGATAGTGGAGTTACGTGTTGAGGAACAGGAGCCTTTTATCTCTGCTCCCACGTCAACTGGGAGAAAACAGAGATGGTGCCCAGTGTGGCAGCACAGCCCACGGTCCTGTGATTGTGTGATGTGCCTTAAAATCAGCACAGGTCAGATAAATCATTTGCATGCTAAACACAGTGCACAGTAGAGGCAAAATAGCAATCTCCAATTTAAAACCCTATGTAAAGCACCAGTTAGCTGAAAATTTCCCCTGTACTCAGCTACACATACAGATGGACTGAACGTGAGGCAACGACTGGAAAAAGTAAAATAACCTTCCAAGACAATAAACTAAATAGTCACAGCTCTTTCAGCTCTTTCTTTCAAATCTATTCTTTTCTGATATGTCTACACATCTAAAACTCGTCTTGACTTGTATCTCCTTCCAGTTATAACACCCCTTTTTCTGGCATCAGTATGTTCATCTGTAAGAGTACAAGAGATCCACAGAACTGCCTCAGTACTCTTTTAAAAACACTTAAAAATCTAGAACTTCAGAAAAATCTCCTGAACAGATGTGCTGCCGTTGTCCTGACACTACTGCTGGCGACTGGGCCAAGCAGTGCTTGCCTGTTTCCTTGAAACTGGGGCTGCCTGCCCAGACCCACAGGCTGCGGACACACTGCAAGGCAGGATACAGCTGCCAGCACTCAGAACAACACGCGTCCCAATGCAACAACAGCCTGCTGTTGCCAGCGCTTCCTTACGGCACAGTACCTTGACCCCTAAGGATCCTGGGATAAGCTAGCTCAGGAGCAAACTTGTTTGTTAGGGAAATCCCAGGAGATTGTGACATAAAATAGCAGTGGTACCACTCACATGCAAGATCTCCAAGGTCAAACAGGCGCTCTTGGACTATCGTCTTAAAAACTAATAATTCATTGCTATCACAGTACATACTGAACCTAGTAGGAAGGGCAAAATCTGAGCATCAGATTGGTATCATTTCCATCAGCCACAGTTCTCCCGACTGATTTCTGCATCAACATTGCCAGGAGATCTGCAGAGAACGTCAGAGATCTTTGTGCAACATTTGTAACTTCCTCTTTGAAGAGTCAAACACCATTTCATTAACTCATTTGCAGCATGAATTTCTGTTTTCAATCATCTCCTCATTTCTCTGCGCCTGCAAATATCCAGAACAACTGATGCAGGTTGAATTTTTTAATAAAAGGATGAGATAGGCAAATAAAAAATGTGCTGACACTAATAAAATATAATTTAAAATTATGTTGTTCAACTATCCACAGATACTTCACAAAAACTTCCTAATTACCTGAAGTATTAGCATGGATTACGTAGAGAAACACTGGAGTTGCCACAGTTGGAGGTGATACGGAAGATGTGAGACAAATGTTAGTCAGGAGAGGTTTCAGTGCAATGGACTCTGTTTCAAGAGACAGACAAATAAGCCGCCCCTTCAACCTCCCTTCCAATACTACTTTTTACTTTTCTATTACTAAGCAAAAATGCTCATTCAGACAACAAAGCACAACTGAAGGATTTTTCATCCTCTGGTGCCCCAAGTTACATGGATGCTGGCACCCATTCTTCAAGATGCAATTTCTGTTCTTAGTACCCAAAAAGCCATTTTACAAAGCTGCAGCTGATCAGACATTCTGTTAAAAAAGCTTTTTCCTTACTCTGCAAAATAAAGTGGAGGGCGTTACGGAAAGGCAGTGCAGACAACTGTTAAATTTAATTCTGAAAAGTAAGTGAAAATGCTGTTTTTCCCCATTTGGAGCAGTTGCACCTACAGGATGACGTACTGGTGAGATCACTGCAAGCATTAAATATAGTTCACATTTATCTTAGAAAGGCAAAGCTGAACTTCCGCATTTTTCAAAAAAAAAAAAAAAAAGAAAAAAAAAAAAGAAAAAAAATCCCCAAAGCAAAGCAAGAACGGCCAAGTTCAGCAGAACATTGGATGATGAGTTGCCAGAGCTATCAGTCACCAAAAAGGGAGTTTGAAAATAAGCCTGAAGGAATGGCTAGAGATTAATGCTTGCTGCTGTTATTCATTAAATTTTATCAGGCATTGGGTTTTTTCTGTTATCAAAATAGAACTAAAAATAAAGAACTTTACTTATCTTTTATGTTTGCAGAGACCAAAAATGCATTCTTACCATAACACTACCAGAATAAGAAATCTATTGGTTTAACAACTCTACAAGGTACCTAGCGATAGAGATACCTGATTACATATTTTTAATAACATAATTCTGCATGTTCTGTTCACTGAAATCTTCATTAAGAGAATAGAGAAATAGCATTCTTCCACGTATAATACTGGCATAAAAATGTGTTTTAGTTTCATTTTGTTCCGTTATAATGCCTTTAAAATGAAGCTGAGAAAAACATTACTGCTTGACAGTCATGTTTACAGTGAAGAAAACTGTATTTTTCATTTGGCTTCATGCCAGCTATCTAGCTCAACTGGTTTGGTAACTCCCACAGAAACCAACAACTAACGATTAAATACAAGCACGGAGAAGTACATACTTCAAGCTTGTCTTTTAAAAGCGTTTTGCACGTTTGCTCTCTAATTGGAACACCAACTACAAAACTACCACCAAATCTGTGTGAACAAGTCAAGCTTATCAGGATACCCATACAGAAATGTTGGCAAAGCCACACGGTTACCATGCAGACCAGGGGGCAGGGCACGGATGAGGCTTTCAGGCCTCAGACGAAGCCTAACAAGTACTAAGGATTAGGACAGGACCTTCACCAAGATGACAGCACCGCCATGAGTTTCTTGCCCCTCCTGCTCCGTGCTATTGCAGCCAAGATATCATGCTATAATCCCTATATTTTTAAATAACTGAAGATTGAGTAAGAGCTGAAGAAAAACAAATAGTGAAAGATGCACTGCAGGTATACCTGAGGTTAACACATAAAACGTCGAACGTGACTTTTGTTAAGTATTTTAGGAGGTGTTGCACACTGCAGTAAAAACAAATACTGAAATAAGGTGAAGTAGCTGAAAAGTTGTAAAGTTGCACTTTGAACAGGCATGCCCAACAGACCTCCCCCATAGCTCTAGCAATAAATCATACAAAAGAGAAATAAATAAACAACACATCTGACTAAATATAGCAGTCTGTTTCCCTGGAAGAGACAGAGAAAAGTTGGGCAGACCTTTGCCCAACAAGTTCAAAGGACACCTTCAAACTCTATGAAAATACATATTGTTCCACATGCTTGAAGATCTCAGCAAGAGCAACCTTCACAAACAAGCACAGTTGCTCATAGCCCTCAGCAAAAAGACTGGACTTAATCATTTGAGAGCAGCTACTGACCGGAGAGTAGGGTGGACTCACGTTTGGACAGCGGGCTCTTCAGAACTGATGCTTCATCTGTTAGACTGCTGTCAGAAAGTCACAACTGGGAGCCCTCTGGTTTTATGATTGCAAGTTTTCATGTTATCTGCTACACAAGCTGGATCCAGAGGGGACTGATCTATATTCCACCCATTCCCAAGGAGTAAACATGAAGTAAACACAGCCTCAAAACTGGGAAGTATTTTTCATAGGCTCAAAATCAGTAATTTTCATCAGCATTATTGTTAAAGAAATGGGGTCCAAAATGCCAAAGAACAAAATGCTATCAATAGCAGACAAAAGAGCACATAAATATTAGAATTCAGTTCAGCAATTTTATAACACAGTAATATCTAATTTGCAGAATTGTATTTATGTTTAACATCAGCAAACATACAATCTAAAATGATCCTGCAGTTAATTCAAACTGGCATTCAGTGCTCTAAAGAAAATGAGAAGTTCATAAAATTATCTAATTTTTGTGCAGGCATATGTGAATCGCAATGCTTGCAATCGATAGTCTCCAGAAATAAGAATTTTTCTTTAAAATATGATATTCAGAGCTTGCTTGTTGCCTATCAAAATCAACAATTAATATTCACATAGGTCTATCAGAGCCAGGATCAAACTGATCCTGATTCAACAGATTTTAATTTCATCCATGTCACAGAACATATCTGAGTGATATCAAGCGCACATTATACAAACATATGCTTCCTCTGGTAGAAAGCAGAGAACATCAGCAAAAGAAAATGACAAACCAAATGGACAAGAAAGGACATGCACTTCAAACAATGTAAGAGATGCTGCAATAAAAACACACTTAGAATAACATCGAAAACCTCCTCCCCACTCAACCCCATCATCTGTGACTGCCTTTGAGCCTACACTGCATGCCTTGCCAGCAGTACCTGCATTTCAAACACCTGAGCTCCTCCACCCAGGTCCCATCCTCACTTGCTAAAGCTCTGCACCTGAGCTACAACCACTACCTCCTTCCTAGCCTCAAAACTTGTCAGCTTTGCCCCTTAGATCCTCCACAAAGAGCCTCAGAGCTTTCCTGCACATCCTTCCCCTGTTGCCGGCAGATGTGACCTGGGGCACCTCACTGTACCAGCCACTGAAGGACTGAGCTGCCGAGTCTCCCCTTGATGCAACCACAATAGCCTTTAGGTAGACCCTCCTAAGCCCTCACCAATCAGATATGTTTTCTCACTTGCTTCCAATTTTGCATAGATAAATGCTCCATCATAATGTCACTTTCTTCTCCTTTGAATCTTTCCATCATGTTTGCCTGGTGTCTCTGTCTCACTTGCTTCAGTGAGCTGACATCTGTTCTCATTAGCTATTTTACTGCTACCACAAACAGTGCATCCCTTCCCCCAGTTTGTTCTTGACATACACGAAAATTTTGAGCTATCTTGGTACAGACACTTTTTTCACTTAAGTGTCTAGCACAATGGGTATAAGATTTTGCTGAGAAATCGCTAAATAATAATATAGACATTTTACATATATATATACACACATGGAATAAAGTGAAAAGCAATAAAGCAAGTGAGATCTTACAGCATTAGTCCTACAAAGTGCATTCAGGCATACACCTTTTACTCTTCAGGAAATGCAGAAGGAGACAGGAAGGACAGGATCTCAATGCTCCCTTAAACTCATTATCGACATTGGGGCATGTACTGCAACTATCCAATTAGACCTGTGGTAGATGAAGAACCTCCGAACATGAACCTGGGTGCTGTCCTAAACATAAGCAGAAGGCCTGGGTACAAATCTTTGAGATGCGTACGCCTGAGCAGATTCACCAGTTCAACAGGACAGATCAAGAAGAGAAAGTAAATTGAAAACAACAACACTGGCAAGGGACAAGTTTTACAGGGACTTAAAAGAACACAAAATTACTTAAATTTATCATGTGTGACAGTGCCACAAGGACATTACACTTGCAAAGCAGCGGCCCTCCAAGAGTGGTTTCTGCAATGGCACTTGGGATGTACTGTACAGACCATACAGTTTATCTAAATACACAAAGAAAGACCACAGTTGGAAAGAAAGAAAATAATTGTCCCACCCTTTACCTTTTAAAAACTATTACTATCATCTCTGCCCCCAAGGAGACAGAAAGTGACAGAAAACTTCACCACTTGATGCGAGCCTGAGGTATCAGCACACAGGCAGAAATTTTAATTTAATTAAAAAAGCAATGAAAACTTCCTTCTTTAATTTTTTCTAGTTTTTTTTTTTTTTTTAATTCTTTATCAGTAAAGCAAACTTTTAGCAGAGAATAAGATCACAGCCAATGACTAAATTCAGCAGAATGAAGTGGTAAGCATAATGAAAATAATGACATAGTTTGGCACTGCCAACATCATTAGCAACTGCTTACTAATTAATAAGTAACACTTTAATCTGTCAGGATTGGACAGCTTAAAGACAAGGAATAAACATGCATGAAGTCTGATCTATGGACATGTCACGTTTTCTTTTCTTTTGGCCAGACCCTGCAAACATCCAAGCACATCCACAAATGCCAGTCTTGCTCTCATACACCTAAAGGAACATAGTACATAGTTCCTAAAGTATGTTTTAATCTACATAATTTCACTCTTTTATAATTGTGTTCATTTAAACATATTCTGAGTGTTTATTCTAGTTTGATCTAAACTACAAATAAAACTGACTGTAGCTTAATGAAAATGTATGCTGCTCCAAAAGTAATGTTTCCTACTTGTCGTCGTGGAAACTACAACAGATACAAAGAGCACAATAACTGAAAGAGCAAATTCTAAGCTACAAAATACTATTTTTCACCACAGTCACCACCATTAGCTAGACATTTTCGCCAGTGATGAACAAGAGCCCGCGTGCTGTGTCTGTAAAAATCTGCACCAGCAGAGGTGACCCACTGTTTCACAGCTGCTACGAGGGTATCACTGTTAGGAAAACATTGTCTATGCAGTCCATTTTTCATTGGCCTGAACAGATGGAAATCAGATGGTGCCAAATCTGGACTATACACTGGGTGTGGCAGTTCAGCCAAGATTGGCAAAACGCTTGGTCTTCAAACTGGTATGGGGTTTGGTGTAGCCATGTTTCAAGAGAAAGGTTGCCTTATTTGATCTGACTCTGGAAGTTTCAGCCTTCAGTTTAGTCCGAGTTGCAATGTGGCAGTCACAGTTGAGGTGTGTCTGAGTTCCAGGAAATTCAGAATTTCCTATCCCAAATGACAGTGCACATCACTTTACTCACTGAGGGCTGCATCTTGAACTTTTTCTTTGATGGGAAATTCACGTGTTGCCACTCCAGAGTCTGCCCTTTTGACTTCAGCTCATAGTGGTGACACCATGCCTTGTTACTGATAACAATGTAATCCAGGAAAGTGCCACCTTCCACTTCATATTCAATCCAACCTGACAAACTTGCATGCAGTAGTCTTTCTGTTCCTGTGCAAGCATTTGTGGGACCAGGCAGAAACTTTGTGATATTCCCAGTGCTGCCACCAGTTTCCAATGCATTAAATTCAATATTCAGCTCCTTACAGAGTTCTCTGGTCATAATCTGCTGATGAGCCAATCAAGACACTCTTCATTTTGCAGTTGTGCATGGTCATCCAGAACGTGGCTTGTCTTTCACACTGCTCTCGCCACTGCTGAAATGCACCACTCACCACCTCACTGTGCACACATCCACTGTTTCATCTCTGTAAACGTTCAGCAAGCGTTCACAACTGTCAACGAGTGCAATTTTTTTCTACGTGAAGGAATGCACTGACACAAAAAGGTATCTGAAGATCATTTAAAGCAGACCGCCCCGCTGCTGACACGTGCTATAGCAATAAAATATAATGGAATACTGGCTGGAAGATTCAACTTCTACTGCCATGCCACCACCATCCACTCTGTTGCTGTGGGTCCATATAAAAAAATAGGAATCATTGCTTTTGGACAAGCTCTTGTATTTACTGTTTTTTACCTTGCTCTCTTATAAGACAATTTCAGAAATGTTTGCATTTTGCTTTGTATGGAACACATTCCAATATACAGTGCAGTGCAATGCTGCTCCAATACAGCACTGCAGAGAACAAAGTATATGAAGCAGTTTATCCACTTGCTACTTGCTTTGAGCAGCATCAACTACACTTTGCTGATGCACTGTGCTATTAATCTCCAACAGTGGGAATTCCATAGCATCCTCCATCTTTCTCCAATATTTAATTACTCAGTTTTTCCCCCAAAACTCTTGGATCATTCTTTTTCTGCAGCAAAGTTGATTTCTCTTCATCGTTCCCGGAGTGGCCATAAAGAGCTACTTATCTTTCCTGTCTTTCCTTTTATACCATTCTTTTGAACTGCAAAACTGGTATCACATCTTTTCCAAAACGTTTCTGTCTTCTACACTAAAAAAAATGAAGTTTTTTCAACTCTTCCTTACAGATCCATATAAGCTTCTTATTATCCTTGCTCTTCCTTGGCTTAGGAGAAGCAGTTCATTCCCCTGAGAATGCAGAAGCCCTGTGGAAATATCTTGACAGACAAGACAGTTTGGCAATCACCAAGCACAAGAAATTTAGCAAGTGTTGCCTGTTGCATTTGGGATGGGGCAACACTGGATATATCTACAGACTGAGGAACGAGAGCCTGGAGAGCAGACATACAGAAAGGTACCTGGAAGATCTGGTTGACAGCAAGTTAAATGTGAGTCAACAGTGTGGCATGGCAGCCAGAAAAGCCAACCCCATGCCCTGGAGTGTGTCAGGCCAGGCATTCTGCTCTGTGCAGCCTCACCTCGAGCAGTGTGCAGTTCTGGGCACAACAAAATAAGGACATAAAGTATCCAAAGGAAGACTATGAGTAAGGTAAAGGGTCTAGAGAGCACACTGTAAGAGGAACAGCTGAGGTTCCCTGGTTTGTTAAGCCCTAAGAAGAGGCTGAGGGGAGGCCTGATGGCAGCCTAAAGCTCCTCAGAAGCAGAGGAGAGCCAGTGCTGGGCTCTGCTCTGGTGACAGCGATGCAGCCAGAGGGAGTGGCATGGAGCTGTGTCAGGGGAGGTTCTTCAACAGAGGGTGGTGGGCATGAAATGGGCTCCCCAGCCCCAAGCTGTCCAAGTTCGAGGAGCGTTTGCACAATACTCTTAGAGACACGGGTTTGAATATTGAGTGGCCCTGCGTGGAGCCAGGAGTTGGACTCGATGATACTTCTAAGTTCATCACTTGATATTATGTGATTCCATGATTCTAAATTTCAAGAAACACCATTCAGTTTTGATGGAAGTAAAACCTTTTAAATATAAAGCTCCGTAAAAAACTCAAGCAGATTATTAATGGAAACAGAAGAGACTCCCAAACTGGAAATCTCAAAAAGAGATGAGATGCCCATTGGGAAGAGCACAAGTGCCACTAATCCCATCGAATGGAACAGGAATGAAGGTGATTCATGAAGCTGTCCCAGCCACACCACCTTGACCAGCAGTACTGAAAGTTACCAGGTCCACACTTGCCAGCTTTGATGAAAATGGAGTAAATACCTTCGTATCAAATTAGATTTGCCTACTTTTGCAATAATTTAACTTTATTGGCTCATATTTAATGTTATGCAACCACAGCTCTTTCTTTTCAGCAGTTCCCAAAACAGCTGCTTTGAGGTATTTCATAACTGCACACCTGAGATTTCCATTCTCAGTGTAACCCTCTGCACTTTACTGAAAATGACATCATGTTGATTTCAGTGGAACTGAAAATACTTCCAAATTTTGACTCTGTTCACAGAGGAGAAACTCCAAATCTGCAGTTTAATGTTTACTTTTTATTTTGTTATCCAAGTAATTAGGGAAACTGTAGACCCAGAACTGACCCTCAGTAAGACCCTTACTTTAGATGCGCTTCCAGCATGACAGTAAACCATTCACAGTTGCTTTCAGAGAACACTATTTGAAATAATTATGCGCCTACAAACGAGAATTCTTCTCAAATTTTAATGAGAATTCTGCATTTCCTCTAGAAATGCAGAGAAAATGAAGAGAAATGCAGGCTAGAGAAACTGAGCAGTGAAATACAAATATCAACAAGGAGGTGGCACTTTGTTACAGCATTTGCATGCATCCTGTGGAAGACACACACATTGCTCTGTGGCTCAACGGTTTCCTCATGCTGGATTCAGGATTGTGGATCCACAGCCACAGAGATGCACTTGCAGGGATGGCCTTTGGAGCACTGATGAAAGAAGCAGCTTTGCAAAGACAGCACAGAAGCTATCATAGGTTCCTCTTAGAAAAAGTAAAAGCCCAGATCAAATCTTGCAAGTTTCAAGGTTTGACTTAATGATGAAGCTCAGGTTACGTAATTGTCTGATGAGCGGGACAGTGATGTCGTTCCAAGCCATCAATAAGGGAAAGCACAGGGGAAGCTTTAGGAAGAGACAGGAGGAATTAATCCCTTCTTAAGCCATGCTGAGCTACAGGGTATGCATTCATGAGGAGATAATGGAGGAAAGTGACAAAAGAAAGCTGAGTTCCAAAGCGCATGTTACAGGAATATTTAGGTTGTCAGGGAAAATGTCTAACACATTTGCTTGTTTCGCAGCAATCCTCAAAGTGATAATTAATTGAAAAATAACAGTTTCATAGGGGTACTCCTCCCTGTGTGGGAACAACTTTTACCAAATGCCAATTAGTGGTTTCCTGTTAAAATCAAATCAAGCTGGTTTTGATAAAGCTTTTTAATGAGAAATGGCTGAAGTATGAAAATTTCCCCCACGTATATTTCATATAAAATCCCAAACTGAGATAATACAGTCACACAGCTAATGCTTTGGTATATTAAACTCCTTTTTGTGCTTCTTCATTAATTTCAAAAGAAATGTATATACTAAATATTTAAATCAATCAATAAACAAAGCCTTAAAAAAAGCTTACAAAAGAAAACTATAATTTTGATTAAAGCCAATCTTAATCAGTCCTTTTCAAATGCTCCAGTAACTCATATTTTATTATTTATTCACTCTCAAATGGATGGCAAATTCAATGATTTTTCAGCTAAGCAATGTCTACTAAACGCATCACTAGTTTTGACTACTCATCAAATATATTTACAGACTAGCAGCAGAACGCCAACAAGGAATGCAAAGAGCAGGTCACCTATAATTCCAGCACTTGACATCTCCAACTCTACAACACCTGCAGCAACAATACAGTGGCAGCTTGCGCTGCTGGCATTCCTAATAATTTGGTTAAAAACTAAGTTAGGGAAACTTTGAAGAACAGATTTTGAAACCTTCCACTGTACCAGACTGAATGCTCTTGGATATGAACACTGGTTTCTGCCTTGTGCGAAGTGACAACCCCTCTCCCAAGAAACTCATTCTCATCCAACCTTCTGCAAGTGTTCCTTGTCTAAGTCTTCTCTCCTGCTTTTTACTTGGGTTGATACCCAGTGCTAAGCCTGTTCTGTGATTTATGCGGTCTTCACTCTGATTATAACACTAAGCCATCTTGATTGCCTCTGATAAAATCATAGAGACATTTATTGTGTGTCAAATACCCTCTCTGCATCTATACCAGAGACACAGCTACTCAACATCTTCAGTTTTCCAAAATCATCAGTAAGTAAACGCTTCCACAGTACCTCTTCACCGTGTATTTGAGTGCTCATGCTTCCACTTCTTGCTAAAGAGCAAGTCATATTTTGAATTCTTCATTTTTGTTCTTACACTATTATTACTGGAACCCAATTTGTAAGTGCCACACTTGCCTTTGAGCTCATTAGTTTGCTACATACCACATCACCATTGGTATTTTCCCCAAGTAACAAAACTTTGGAGATGCATCTCCTCATGTGCATAGCTTCTGTATCCTTTGTTTTCATCAACTCTGGTTTCTCTCAAATGACTTCATTTCTAATACATTCTACTGCAGCTGGTCTGTCCTTCATCCTCTAAAAATCACTTGCCCTGCTTACCAGAACAGCAACACTATCTTTGAAATATAAGCTGGCTGTTTATCTTCTGCAGTTTTTCATCATCCAGTTCATGGTTAGTCATTAAAAAAATAGTAATAATAACCATGCTAATCTCCAGCTTTGATAAATCACCCTAAACATTAGTAAAATATCCCGTATGTACTACTTTGTGACATAAACCACCTGTCAGGGAAAATGCAACTGTAATATTAACCATATATACGGATCTGGATCACAAGACCTGAATATCACTTCAACACTGACAGAGTCTCTAAATTCCCCTGAAGCAGAAGTAGTCATGTATGAAACATCGATAACAACTGAAACTGATACATGCATCTCTGAGGAGATACGTAAATGACCTCCCTGAACGAGCTTGGTCCACCTGCAGACCCAGAAATCAAATAGACTTTTCCTCAGATTGCTCTCTTTCCAGTATGACAAAGGCATGGCTTTGAAGGCACAAGAATCGCCCCACATGAGCATCTCCTTGTTTATACTGACAGATCCCCTTACCAAGGATGGACTGCTCTCCTGAACTCGTGTTCCAGGATGCCTTCCTTTTCTTGCACCTCTTGCTGGGATGTTATTCAGGGAAGCTTTCTATTACTAAAACATTACTGCATTAGAAGAAGGTAGAAAACTGATAAAAAAAGAGCTAGCCAAGCTCATACCATGAGCACACAAATCACCCACATCAGTTTGCAGGAAGCTGGGTGGTACTGGATGGTTCACAAACACATTGGCTGATGCTGTTACTTGGCTCTCCTTCGTTAAACTCCACCTTCTTGCCACTCGTGTACTGCTAAGTCTTAAATTTGCTCAATTGTTCCTTCAAAACCTGCTGTGCATTGTTCCTTCTATTAATACCTAACTCCAAAGTCCTCTTTTTGAGACAGGTAGCCTTGCCACTTCTCACACTTACTTAAGCAAAACATAGACACTAAAAATTGAAAGACACGCACTTGGAAAAAAAAGAAAGCAACAAGATTCAAAACAAAATACAGGCCACTAAGGTAGTTCTGAAGCAAAGTACATATGTGAGAACAAGGAGGAAGAACAACAAGTTCACGTGCTAAGGCACAATTTGCAACTGAATAAATTTTCCTTGTGACATTACCGGAGTAAACACGGCTCTAGAGTCAAGTTAAAACCTGTGAAGTGCCAAAGTAGCAGACAAGCAAAAAAAACCAACACAACATCAGAAGAAAAGAGCACGTGATATGCAGAATTGCATCACTGCTTCTTCAAAACGTACTGCCACACAGAAGACAGAGATACAGGATTGCTCATTCAGTTAAGATCAGTGATGTCTAAATCCTAAATGTCTTTTTGTCATGTGGAAGTAACATTTTCATATTTCTTTGATTTGCAGACAAATCAGCTAACTTACATCCTCTTACCTAGTATTAAACATAGTCTGGAAGAAAACAGACTATGGGACAAACGTACATCCATTTTCTTGCTCAGACCAGAACCAACTGCAGCTACATCACTTCCGACAAATGCTAACCTTAACTAATCTCTAAGATGCCCAGTGATAGACCTCACATCTTCCCCAGATCAACTATTCTAGGTTTCCATTTCCTCACTTCAATCTTTCTTGCTGCTTACCACTTCTTGCTCTGCCATTCACAGACACAGAAAGCAAATCACTTCCTTCTCTTCTTCAGAAATGCATCATGTTTTTGAAGACACCTCTATCCTCCACAATTCTTTTCAGTTCTTCCTCCAGTCTTTCTTTGGACTAAGCATTACCGAGCAACATCAACTAATTCAACCTGCCTCCTCCAGTCAAGTTTTTAAGACTGCTAATCTCTCTCATTGCTTTACTCTAGACTCTTCCAAACCAGCCCACAACACTCCTGCAGGCAACTAGTGAGGGTTTTAACAAAAACTGCTGATCAGCACAGGAAACCTACTATAATTTGTCCAAAGTTGTGTCAGAAATGGCAAGTCAAACCTTCGTATCTTCTTACTTAGGTGGAAACTCTCTGAAGCAATAGCTAAGTCAAAGCTAAAAGGACAAGTTCCTCTTGCTTCTACAGCTTTCTGCACTGAAGGGGAAGTGAGCAACGGAAACACAACACCACAGACCGCAGAGAGAGGTTTCAGAAGGGCTCTGGTGATAACCAGCAGCTCTGGAAAGAGGAAGGGGAGACATGGGCATACTTCATAGCCCGGACTACTGTTTCACAGGGGGGAACAGTGAAAAGGAAATGGACTCAGAACATTGTGGAAGGAAACACAGTAATTTGGTGATTCAGGAAAAAACAAAACGTCAAAAGCTGCGCGTAAAGAATTTTGGAAACACCAAGTGATTCTGGTCTGCTATGGTATGATGAGACAAAGCAGTGAACAAAGGTGTAATGGGCCTGCTTGTTTTTATGCATCTTCATGAGCAAAAAAGCCACCAACAACCCAGCAACTCACTTCATGATCCTTGGGAGAACTGCTTGTTAAATTTACATGCCCCACAAGGTAGAGAAATGCTGCACCAGGGCACAGACATAAAAAGGGAGGTAAACTCCAGTCCTGGGGACCTGGGAGGCTACAAACATCATCTACCCTGGGATTGCCCCAGAGGTGAACGATGGAGCCCTAACAACAGATAGAAAAGTTTAAGAGCTCGAGGGCACTATAGATAGGATCCACATAAAAGAGTCAGCCATTGCCTGGCAGAAGTTTTCTGTTTATAACCAAATCCAAAGCATACAGTATGGTCAGCAAGGGACAGAGCACCCTCTGAGCCCAGACAGCAAGAGCTGCATGCTACTGAAACCAGACAAAACATTGGAGAGCCTGCACGCACAGTGTCACCACATGATGCCGGGCAGGCTGGGGCACGTAATCTCAGCAGGAGACTTGAAAAGTTGCAACTCCTTTGCAAAGCTGGCAACCCAAGCTGTTGTGCCATGAATGGCAGGATGGAACATCCAGCAGATGAAATAGGGAAGTCTGGAGTTCAGCTGGTCCTTGCCAAAAGCCTGAAAGGCTGTTCCTGGAGAAAAGACAAACGAAGCTGGCAGCTGGACGCGAGTCAGAAGGCAGAGCTGAAACTAGCAAAACTTGAAAAAACAAAGAACCTGAATTATGAATCTGATTAAAGATCACTGGATATGAGTTGTCGTGTTTTTGGACTGCTGCAGTGCACCTTCTTGAGCTGACGTCATGTTTGAAATAAAATTGTCAGCAAAACGTGAAGTACAAGGACAGAATATCAATACCAGTTTTTAATCAATACCCGGGAGATTACTATCCCTCTTCAAAATTCTGCACTTTCTTCATCATTCCCAAATAGTTTCTTAACAGCTTCTTCAAGTGACTGTTCAGATAGTTATCTAAACTATTCCTGTGGATGGCTCAGATGAAATGTTAGTGCGTCACAGCAGGAGCACAGCAAGAGCACTATTTTGTACCACGGATGAGAACAAACACAGAAGTAGGAAAAGTTAATTCCCAAACAAATAAGTTACTAGAGAAACCTGAAGAAGACAACTGAATTAATTTTGTTCTTATTTTTGTTTAATAACTTCACCAAGCGCAGAGTGGAGAGGTGATGCAGCAACAGCACTGCCTTAAGCAGAACTGGCACTTGGTCAGAATGAAGGACTCTAACATGGATCCCATGCAGCAACATGGGTTTCTCTATTGATCCATAAGTACAGCAAAAATTTACAAAACGTAACAAAATTACAGCACAAGGCAGCATGGTTCCTCCCATGTTCTGTTGTTGACTTGGCCTCAATACACCGTACACTGCAAATAAAAGTAGGCATAAATGGCACATCATAGCTTGATGAGTTTGTATGCAACACAAATGCTTCCTTAAATTCTAACATTCTAAAAAAAAAAAAAAAAAGAATGTTCTTTGAAACAACACTAAAACACTAATGATATCTGAAACAACAGTATGGACCACAACTAGGCTGTCCAACTACAATCAAAGCAAAACTGACAGGAGGTTTTGCCTTACAAAAACCACAGACAACTTCATTAAACTGCAGTTTATGGTATGTTGGTGAAACTCTCAAAGAAGAACTGACACAAACCCAGCTAAAAAAAAAAATAGTCTCCGTGTTTCCCTAAAAAGAAAATGCTACATAATAAACACAAAGAAAAATGCAGTTAAAGTTAACTGGCATTTAAAAATGAAATATAAAAGTAAACCATATATGTACCCAAAATTGCTTTACAGTTTCTTATGCACATTATGTTTTCCTTTCAAATTTATGAAATCTTGGTAAGTAGTAAATTGCTAGATATTTTTAAAGAAAACCTCTGTTTTCTACATCACCAAGAGGTGCTGCATTTAAGTTTCTTAGTTTCCAGGGTTTTGGTTTTTTTTATACTTCTGTTCTTTTCCTTTTTTTTTTTCTGATTTCTTTTTCTTGAAAAGATATAAAACATTACAATATGTACACATAAGCTAAAGTAACTGAAAATTGTACCACAATTTTAAATCATTACTAGTATGAGTTATTAAACAGAAAATGGAAAACTGGGCAAAAAGGTGAAGTGCTGTCTCTTAGTACCAATTCATTTCATCTGTTTTTCAGATTACTGAAATACTTTAATGTATAAAAAAAGAGATGTGCAAGCACACACTGCATCTTGTACGTGAAGTGTCTTACATATGTAAATGTATGCAAAACCAAGACTCGCATTTCACAAGCAGTTTCTGCAGACTGAGTGATGAACTATGCAATTTGCAAGGTGAAATCTATTTTATTTCCCTACAATATCTGAAGGGTATTTCAGCAAGCTGCTGCTTACTGTTGTGGGAAAGAACAGCTGATAAGTCTCAGAACTGCTCTACACAGGAGCTGAAGCAGGAAAGGATCACAACCCTACACCCCGCAGCCCTCTAAGGACCATTTTTTGCCTAAGCATATGACACATCATACAGCATAAGAGGGACCTTCAGTACTCACACAGCAGCAGGACAGATGCTTGGTCACTGAGTCGCACCACAGGGGCAACGACTAACCTGCCAGTGAGACATCATGGTGGCAGAAGTCCCCTCAAGCCGCCCCAAACCAAACATGTCCCTTCTCTAGGATTCAGCACAGAGCACGGCATGCAGCAAGAATGAGACCTGGAGGGTCTGAGCCACCCTGGCTGAAATGCAGCACCTCAGGCACTGCTGCAAGCCTCCAGCTGCCTAGCTGCGTGCAGCTGATGGCATATGGGGAGCCACACTGAGCACCTGCGCATGGCTAAGGGTACTGAGTGTGACCCCCCTGCTGCTGCCATGCAATGGGTACAACAAAAAAACACCAGCGTGAGGTGGGAGGAGAATGAAAATGTCTCGTGCGGAAGTGAGAGACTCGACAAATCTGATCGCAGCGTATGCTGGAAGAAACTTCACAACTCATGAAGTCATTCTGGTCCATAATTAACTGAAAATTAATTAAGAATCTTCAAAAGAGCATAAACCAAAAATGGGCCAGCATACCTTCATAGTGCAGTTGCTCACTCTGAATCTCTTCCAATAATTAAGTCTAGCATATGGTACCGGAGGTTTTTTGTTCCTTTTTTTTTTTTTTCTTTTATACACAACAAACAAACTGTGATTTCCCAAAAAAGTTGTAGAGTCCTGCTTGCTGAAGGGCTATGTCTGCCTGCAGTGCACAGGCACACTTTCTAGAAACAAGGAGGATGAGTTAATTTGATATTTGGCAACTTCAGCTTTGCAGAAATTACAGGTTGCAGATGCTTCTTGTAAAATCAAAATAAAAATGGAGAAAAGAACATAATTAGGTAAATCAGTTACTGGCTTGATGAATAATTCTCTGAAGTCTATTAGAGGATGAGAGCAATGAGAACTCTACAATTTTTCAACAAACAAAAGAAGAAGGTAAACAATAAAACTGCAACATTAATTTTGTTGAGCATTCATGAATAAGTGTAGATGTATTTCTGAATTACAAGCATTTTTGTAAAAGGTGCTTAAAGCATGGCATGCTGCCACACATTTTTTTTTTTTTTTTCCCCAAGAAAAAATTGTCAGCATGCTGGGAAGTCAAAGATAACTGATCAAAACAAATGAGTACTTTGACACGGCCAATGGAAGAAAGAGCATTTTAAAAAAATATATGAAGAAGAATATAATTAAAAAAACAAACAAAACACAAAGAACAGTAGATTAATCATGTACTGAGCAAAAATGTGTTGCGGGAAGCATGGAAAAATCCTTCTTATCTCCCATTTCCACTACAGAAATCAGTATCTTCACAGTAACAGTACAAAGACAATCAGAAATTTTCACATTACAGATGTGAGATCCAGAGGTGCAGCCTCCTTGTAGAAAGGGAGGGATGCAAAAAAAAGTCAACTTCTTTTCCAGCCCCATGGGAGGCAATCTTGTTATCTACAGCGACATTTCTTCCACATCAACTGTGCCTTCTTTCTTGTTCAAGTGAGTGGATAAGTTGTTATAATTAAGTTCAAGTAGAAAAGAAACATCAATACCTTCAGCAACTTGCCCAGTCTTCAGCCCTGAGCCCTTCCGCATATCTTGCTATTTTTTCCCATGAACTAAACACTTAAGCATCTTCAATGCAATTTGTTTTTTGTGTTTACCTTTGCTTCCATTTGGAGGGTGAGAGCTTAAATTACATCTACAGCACAAAGAGCACAGAACCGTGCAGTGTGACTCAGCTACAGAGAGTACTATGCTGCAAGTGGGATTTAAACCAAACTGCATGTATAAATTCATTCTCCTCCAGCTCTTTACTGATCAACAAAGTGCCTAACAAAATACTTGAGCATTTTGCTTGTAAGTCCAAGCTAGAAAAAGGTAGAAGTCGAAAAGTATATTCCTGGCAAAACTAGGCTAACTCTATGTGAAACTCCAAGCTATATATAAGTATAATTTGGCAGTCACTGGGATCTTCTGAATGGGAAATACAGTCTCCAGGCTGCAGGCACCTTAATTCTGTCTGGCAGTCCTCCCCACTGTCTCCAAACTGGCCTTCCTCTACTGGACCATGCACAAGGCACTATACTGCATCTACATCCACAGCTGTTTCTGTACTATCTACTCTGCTGCAATGATGGAAGGACTGTTTTATATTTTCTAAGTTCTTTATGTGGCATAAAGAAATTGAATCAGGAACAAGAATTTCATCAAGAAGGACTTGGGGGTCCCGATGAACAAAAAAACTGGATGTGAGCCAGCACTGTGCTCATGCAGCCTGAAAGGCCAATGGTATCTTGGGCTGCATCAAAAGAGGGCTGGGTAGCAGGGAGAAGCAGGTGATTGTCCCCCTCTTCTCTGCTCTTGTGAGGTGCCATCTGGAGTGCTGCATCCAGGCCTGGGGCCCCAGTGCAAGAAGGACGTGGAGCTGCTGGAACAGGTTTAGAGGAGAGCCACAAAGATGATCAAAGGGCCGGAGCCCTCTCCTATTGATGAAAGGTTGAGGGAGTTGGGACTGTTTAGCTTGGATAAGTGAAGGCTCCAGGGAGACCTCACTGCCATCTTCCCATTCTTGAAAGGAGCTTACAAGCAGGAGGGGGGCTGACTTCTTATAAAGGTAGACAGTGATAGGACAAGAGCGAATGGATATAACTAGAAAGAAGGGAGGCTTAGGTTAGCTGGTAGGAATGAATTCTTCACTCAGAGGGTGGTGAAACATTGGAACAGGCTGCCCAGAGAAGCTGTCGATGCCCCACCCCTGTAGGTGTTTCAGGTCAGGCTTGAGAGGTTCCTGGTCAGCCTGATCTAGTGGTAGGCAATCCTGCTCAGAGCAGGGGGGTTGGAACTAGATGATCTTCCAACCCAAGCCATTCTGTGATCCTACTTTTTCTAAGAGAGGAAAATCACCAGAACAGCTCAACTGCATGCCTTTACAACTGTATTGTAGATGTAGGCTCTGCCTTCTAGGTCATTAAACAAAGATCACTATTTGCAAGCAAATTCCAGTAGATTACCAAAATCTGACATAAAGGAAGACTTTTCAGTGCATTCCTTAATTACAGCACTCTGGTGATTGGAAATAAGAATCCTTGCTAAGCTTACCCCCAATCTTGTCTTTGTTTTGTAGATGACTTTGTGTGAACACAGTTTGAAGCACATCAGGAAATGTCAGAGATGAACTCATGACACTAGAGACAAATCACAAATTCCTACAGAAGATTATCAACAGGATGATAGTCCAATACTTTGCTAGAATACAATGCACATATGCTTGTCAAAGAAGGCATGCTTGCAGAAGCTCTGTTTGCACTGTGCAGGATGAAGCAATAGAAAAGCTCATGAACTGCATGCATACTGCAGCAAAATTTTTAGCAATCCAGAAATCTGGGCTTCCTGCTCCACACGCATTTTCAGAGTAGGAGCTCCTTTCTTTGAAGAAAAGAAGCTGCTGCTAACAGTAAGCCCCTGATTCATCAAACAAAGCTGATGGTCTGCTTCCCTTGCTAGATTCAACAGAGTAGACCAAAATCAGGGGAGATGTCGGCTCCCAGTATACCATGATTTGTTCCTGCCCTCTTCAGGGAAAGAGAAACAAGGAGCGTAGGAGTTAATGCAGCCTGTCAAAATTGCAAGAGGATGTGAAAGAGGTCCTAATGGGGGAAAAAAAGTGAGGTCACTCTCCCAGAAAAGTGAGGAATGTTTTCCTTGAGCATTCTGCCAGGCGATAGGGCAGAAAAGGATGGGGAGATAGAAAATGTACCAGGCAGCAGACAGGAGCCTGGAGTTTGCACAGATCCTATTAACGACAAGCAGCTAAATGTGTCTACAGAACTAAAGTACCAGGAGAAGGAGTGCAGGTAGATAAAAAAAAACAAATTGAGATAGAGGAAACAATTTGCAGGAAATATGTGACCATGTTACGATTTTCTGGAACAGTGAAAACATTCTAAGGAAACAGTCACTCCCTGCATCAGGGAAAGGACCTGTAGCAGTACCAAAAGCCCCAATCATAGACACTATGATAAACCTGAGAGCTGAGGGAAAGAAGTGATTTATAATACAATTTGCACAGGGAGATGACTCGTAACATGATACTTACTGAAGCACAGCCAGAAATATGTAGATGTTGTAATTGAAGAATTAAAACAATGAAAAAGCTATTATAAGTTGTGTTAAAATACAGTTTTTAAAATACTTTTGATAATTATTAAGAAAAGTTTTTGCCTTTTTGTTGAGTATATGAATAACAGAGTAACATCATCAAAATAACTGCATATACATACAGTTGCAGAAATAAATCAATATAAATGTTAAATAAGCAACAACAAAAAAACTAAGAGATTTCACTGTGTGTACATTCACTTTTCTTGATGGCATAGAAACATTTTTCAGTAGTCTACAGAATGCTTATCACAAAAAAAAATTATGCAAGCTTTGAAGCCCTAGCACTTTTACCTATATGAGCTTCCAGGAAAATTACTGTCATCATAAAACACCCACTTTTCCTTTTTCTGAGCCATAAAATACATATCTCCAAAAGCTGATTTAGAATGACAATAGAGTTTATTAGCTATTAAGCACTTCTTCAGGATAATTCCACCTTAAACTTTTGAGATTGTGCAGCTGCCAGAACTATAAAAAGGCTGCACATTTCCAATATTTTTGCCTAATCAAATTAAGAGACCAAACTATTAATATTCTACTTACCTCCTAGATTCATTCCAGCTTGCAGACATTTCTGTAATCGACAGGCTGGGCAGTTCTTCCTCCGAATCTTATCAATTATGCAGTCATTCCTTCCCGCACACAGATAATTATGCTGTCCTGAATGAACCAAAACCAAAATGCATTATTAGACTATGCATTTAAATAATTCCAATTTCTTTTCCTCTCATTTTGCAGTCATTTTGGGTTTTTATTAATGCAAAAATTCCCAATCCCATTTTTCAGCCTTCCCAATAACCTTGGTAATTTGCCACAGGCCCTACTAGGAGCTTTTCTTCTTTTTAATTTAGGAAAGCAGGACTTCACTTTTTTTTTTTTTCCCCCCCTTCTTTTTGTCCATGTAACAAATGATTGACATCAGAGTTTTTCAAATATCCTTACATGCATAGGTATCACAAATCAGCCAAACAACTCTTAGTTTTTGTACAAAACCAAGAGCTAGTCTCAATGTTAAAGAAGTTCATAAACTAAAGCAGGAATGAAAACAAGAGGTAAAGTTTCCAAGCATATTCCATTTTCTTTAGCCAACTCAATGAACAGTTGATTTCTGATTTAATACCTTTTACACTGCAGAATTCTGAAGGTTTATCAAAGCAAGCTTTAATTGTCACAAGTTACTTCAGTTCCATGAAGCCCCACAGAAGCGCTCATAAAGAGACAGCAGGTATACAACACAGAACATTTAGAAGAAGGGAAATACATGGGCAAGAAAGGAAAACAGGCTGGCATTTAATAAACTTGAAGATTCAAGTTTTGCTTTGTGGGACCAATGTAGGTAGAGCCATTGGATGCGGTTTGTCATACAAGGGCACTACCATGTGGACTTCTCAAATAAGGTGCTTGAACTGGGTGTGGTAGAAAGGAAGCCTCAAGGGGTTAGTTCAGCATGACAGAATGGAAAAGATTTGTTGAGCTGCCTGAATCCAGGGGTGGCTGAAGGACCTAGGAAGGCCACAATCAGTTTGTAGGAGATAGGGCAAAAAGCCATACAAAGGGTTTCCAAAGGAAGGACAAAAAGAAAGGACACAGCTCACAGAAGTACAATGCTGCAGGGCTTGTCAGCATCCAAAATTTGAGAAAATAGTACAGTGTAAAACACAACAGTGTGCTGCAGCTTTACATAGATGGCACTGTAAGAACTACCAAGCCTCAGGGAGAGGCATTTAAGAAGAAAGCAAGAAACTCATTACTCTGTAAACTAAA
>JAOWBP010002392.1:11868605-11891750 GCA_028571105.1 Tragopan temminckii
GGCACTGTAAGAACTACCAAGCCTCAGGGAGAGGCATTTAAGAAGAAAGCAAGAAACTCATTACTCTGTAAACTAAACGCAAGTTGGTAACAATGATGTCTGAAACAAAAGAGAAAGGAAAAAAAAATAAAAAAATAGGACTGCAACTGCAGTAACACCAACTGACAGCTAAGCAGAGAGACTCCTGAGCTGATTGCCAATAAAGGAGATGAGACACAAAGAAAACCGATAACTGGGCAACCAGCATTAGCATTGATACCAAAAACTGGTGCAAGTGATCGAGGCAGGGAGGGGAAGAAACACCTGGCAAGGCCCAAAATCGGAGCCATGATTTGATGCTTAGGAAGCTGGAGAGTGCAAGGGGAACAAAGGTACAGGCTCAAGAAGGGGACAGAGCTGCAGCAGAACAAGAGGTCTAAGATATTCTGCCAAGACATGTTTCACAATGCACAAATGCCTCCTCAGGAAAAGTCAAAGAGAATATTCATGAGACACAGGAGACCTGGCTTCTATTTTGAGTTCTTCCAGAAGTTTGCCTTAAATCTTCAGATAAGTCATTTTGTATCTCCGTATCTGACTTTCTTTCACCCTCAGCCAACGTTATCTATTCAGACATAGAACTGAAGTTTGGGCTGTTTCTTGCATCTCTCCACTGAGCACGTCACAAGATTGCTTCGATCCTATTTGAGTAAGCAGCATGTTACTGCTACACCACAAAGATACTGTCATCTAGTTAATGCTGTGGAGGTCTAACCACTAAGCAGCGTGGCAAATGACAGTTTTTATTGAGGGATTTTACATACCACTGTGACCCTGCAGAGTAAGAACAGAAGTTGGGCAAGAGAATTTGTGAAGTTCATAAAGTTATGCAAGACAAGATCAAGATGAACAATATCATCGTGACAGCATCAATGTGCACGAGCTGATCTTTAATAAGGCCTTCTAAAAACAATAAAAAGATTAAATTCTCAGCTAATCACAGAATGAAAACCTGTTTATTACATAATGTTAATTGTATGGTGTCATCTGTACAAAAACCAGATTCATCTCTTGTATATGTACTTAATTCCTATTTGCGTTTTGCTCTGTACTGAACACATCTGAAGAAGCAGCAGCATGAAAGTGAAACTGAAGTGGAAAAAAGCAGTGTTTAAAATAATGACGTACTGACTGGAGATGGTTTATACGCCTTTACAAACATTGGTAACTGGATTTTTACGCTGTTTTTTTTTTGTGGAGAGAAGGGAAGAATTGGTATTTTCTGCAGTGAATCCAAGTACGATTGTTCAGTGCTCATACAATGTCCTTTGTACATCACAGTACTGCAATACCATTTTTAGTCTTTCACAGGCGGGTGCAGGCTATTAATAAAAGTCAGCTTTAATGCTGTGAAATGAACCCCATTGCAGAATTTCCCTGAAGGCAGTTTGTTCTATGAAACTGTACACCTGTTAAGTCAATATTTTTCAGTAACACTTTCAGAAACTAATGACTTTAATAGAAAGAGGTTAAAATTTATGTACTCCAGGATAATTACTTGGGCCACACATTTGTAAATATTGTAGAAACTTTTTTTTATTTTATTCAATCACTGTCACACAGTGATTCCATAAGAAATCCTTCTTCTGAAGCAGAGTACTCCTGTAAGTCACCCCTCAAATGGTTTAGGTAGCTTGAAATTATTACTTTATAGCCTATCATGGAATCATAGAATTTCTCAGGTTGGAAAAGACTTTAAAGATCACTGAGTCCAACCACAACCTAATCATACTCCCCTAACTCTAACAACCCTCCACTAAATCACGTCCCCGAGCATCACATCCAAACAGTTTTTAAACACATCCAGAGACGGTGACTCAACCACCTCCCTGGGGAGCCTATTCCAGTGCTTAACAACCCTTTCTATAAAGAACTAAAGAAGTATCAAATAGTTTCGGAAAGCATAACTTAGTAAAGGTTCATCATTTTTTCAGTCGTGCATCTCCGAATACTAACATATGGTACAAAATCTGTAAGTAGTTCTAGTAAACAAGGGAGAAGTTTTCCATTTAGCAAATGTCTTCTGTAAATCAAAGAGATTGTCAAGTTTTTCTTGCTTAAAAAAAAAATAAAATCAAATCACCACGGCCATCTTAAAACTTACATTAATTAAAATAACTTGAAAATTCTTAAACAACAGAAGAAATAAGCACTTGGGTAGATATTCTATATATAGTGTAGCTACCAAATACTGAAGAAGAAATGTTCAGTTGCAAATCTGCTGTATCATCTATTATGAGACAAATGACACATATGAAATAAAATTGATTTTGTAAAATAAGTTAGTAATGCAAAGACTTTCATAATGAATCAGACTCTTCCATTAGTGTAGCATGATCCTCACTCATGCCCCTGAACTTCAAAATCAACCCAAAAACCTATACATCTGAGACTGACGTGACTCTCTCAGCTTCTCTGGGGCTCTTCAGATCTCAACGAGGTGATGGAGATCATCCTGCAAGGAGGCTTGCAGTGGCTAGACCTCTAAGATTTTCAAGAAGCCTATCTGTGCTTAGCTTAACCCAGTTATTCTTTTTATCCAGTTTAATCACCTGCAAGTGGGCTGGAAAGTGACAGAGTGGATATCAGATACTCATATATGTTAATGCATTAAGATGAAAGTAATTTTTATATACGCCCTTATTAAGTGCATTTATACAAGGTAATTCCTGTTCCATCTATAATACAGAGTAACAAAGGATGCCAGGAAAGTTTTCGGCTCAAAATAAATAATTAATACATACTACAATGCTACATACTAAGAGGCTATAAAACTCTGTCATAGCTACGGCTGAACTAAAAGAATATTTGACTTCGCACTTTTCACGTATCACAGAATGACACATACTAAAGTATGCACAAAAATACTTAATAAGGGAGAGAACTGAAAAGCAGTTAAAAACTCTTTAATTCTCTAACTTTATAAAATTATGAAATAAAACAAAATGGATGCACTCATAAAAATCTTTCTTCTTATTCTCTTGAACAAGCAAAGTTCAGCAAGAAAAACAGGAAGGAAAAAAAGCATTTCTTATCTGGCCAATGAATTACTGCCCAAATAAGGTTGCAGCAGAAATCTGCAGCATCGATTGTGCCATTCCCCATTCCAAAAAGTCCAGCACAATGACTGCCCGACGAGCCCCAGAGCCTGATGCGCTCAGCCGTGCTTGTGTCCATGGGCTCAGCTCTTCGTGATACTTCAAGGCACTCCAGTCTGCAGTAGGAATGGAGTCTAGATATTTCTTGCCAGTAATATTTCTGTTACTGCCTAAGGCAAAAGTAGAAAATTACAGAACTCTGTGAAATATTCCACATTCTCTCTCCATTTTATTTTATTTTTAAAATTTTTTTGTAAAGTTTAAGTCAGGAGCTCGCTTGCTGAAGAAGCAACTACTATGATCAAGTGTCAAACATCACAAAAAAAAAAAAAAAAAGAAAGAAAGAAAAGGACAGAAAGATGAAAGAAAACAGTGCTGGAAGAGGATCCAAAGCCTGTTTAATTCAAGGCTGTTCATGGAAGCAAGATAAGGTTAGATTCATAGTTCAGGCAGATTTTTTTTTCCACCCATCTAAATTTGCCAACAAACCTTCTGAAGAAAGGTTTCCTGCAGCTTCCCTACATAGCACTTGATCAGGCCAGTGCCTGGCTAGCCTTTAGGGTCTAATTTTTTTCCCCTTCACATTTTACACGACGAGGAATATTTTGCAACAGAAAGAGATTTTAGCACCCCCACAAGATACACGGCATAATAGTCTGCCACCTTCCTTACAACAATCTCATGCTTATCGAAAAATGCATGTTCCACATCTCTTTGCTAGACTAAACAAATTCAGTTCTCTCAATCTTCCCTCACAGGTCATGTTTCCTAAATCTGTCACCATTTCTCTTATTCTTCCCTGCTTTCTTTTGTACACGCAGCACCCAAAACCGGACGCATTTTTCTTGCTGAGTTCCACCGCTGCTAAGCACAATGAAATGGTTACTTCCCGCACCTTGCACACAGCACTCTGCTAACACAATCCTGCACCCGATCTGTCTTCTGGCAATTGCCTGGTGTTGTTGACTCATGCTTGTGGTGCTCTGCTCTGACACCCAGCACTTTCCTGCAGCCCCGCTGTGTGCCTCTACACGTGGAGCCGGCACTCCCCGTTCCCGGATGGGGCCACGCAGCCATGCAGCATCCCCTTGGGCAAGGTGAGGGAAAAGTCCGCGAGTCTCCCCGGCACAGCCTCTGAGACAGCAGTAAGCTCTGGGGCCCAAAACAAAGACATGATTGAGAAAGCCTCGCAAAAGGAGAGGAAAGTGAGAAAACAAGAGCTGCAGCTAAGGAGCAAATAAAGCAGAACAAGCTTTAAAAAAAAACCTCAACTTTTAAAATAGCATCTCACTGGAGCATATCAAAATGCATGTGAAATTCACAAACTTTCCTTCTCTCTGCAAGAAGAGAATTAATACGTTAACTCATCAAACTGTGGGTGGAGCTGCCTGCTCCTACAGACAACAGCCCAGCCGAGCCTCCTCGGATGCTGGAGGGGCCAGCATTCACCTGCAGCCCCACTGGCTGGAACTCCATGCCAGTGCTCTGACCCTTTCGGAGCCCCTGGGCAAGCAGCAGGGCCTGCCTCTCCCCACATTCCCCACGTGGGAAGTGCATCTCCACAATAACAGTGATGCACATCAAAGTCCCATGGCTGAGAGCTCTGACCAGCATCTGCTAAGTAGGCGCAGGGATGTTGTTACCTGTCCTCCTTAGCACAAGGGAGGGGAGAAAAAAAAAAAAATCTGGGTTTTATGGCTCTACGCTACAACCTTTATATAATCAGGGGACCTATTTCTTGTTCAGTCCTGTCCCTCCCCTCCGCCCACAAGCTCCCTGACGGCACAAGCATGGCCACTGCAACCACTGCCAGGGGCTGCAGTTTTCCCCTACTGCAGGAAACACAAGTAAAACCTGCTGCAGAAGATCAGCAAGAGGAAGAGATGCTTCTCACCTCAGCCGTACAGTACACAGAACTCTGGGCTGGGATTTCTTGCTTGCTGCTGTAGCCCTAATGAAGGGAGCTGCCTCCTACAACACATTCTGCTCACTCCAGCCACTCCTCTGTGCTTTCTGAAGTACTTGACAGACTCCTTTCACTCAGCTCTGAGACCCTCACGTATTTTATGAAACTGATGTTACCACCATAAGCCTCATACACTCTTCTAATTAATACAAATAAACATTTTCTATCTTTTTATAGACCAGAATATAAATAGAACTACTGCTAAAACAATCATTTCTGACATGCAAAAAAGGATTTTCTATTTCATAGAAGTTATATTGCACCTTCGGGAAACAAACTGCATGTAGTATCTAAGGATTTTATTTCACAATCTGACATACAAACTCTCAAATCAGCATGTACAGTAAGATAAGATGACTCTCTTTCAAAATCTCAGTTTTCACAGAGCCTCTATTCCTTGCAATTAAAAAAAAAAAAAGCCAAACACTTGCTAGTCAACAGAAATCAGAACTGCATTCTCATTTAAAAGGTCCATTTGTTACACAGTTGAGGGGTTTGGTTTTTTTTTTTTTTTTTTTAGCAGTTGACAACTGCCCAGCAACAGCAGCCTATGTTTGCAGTCACTATTTTAGGCTGCATCACATGTCAATTACATAACCTTGTTTTACTGCTCTTGAACTGGTTCGAACAACCTGGGAAGCAGATCAGGGCCGTCGCTCCTGAGCTGCAGGCCTGGAGCAAATGCAGCCCCCTCCCCACTGCAGCCATGGCACTGCCCTGGTGCCAGCCGGTCTGCAGTGCAGGGACACACTGCCCATTAACCAGCCCGCCCCAACCATCATAAACTAACAAGGCTGGGACATCATGCTTTATGAGAAACGTGGAATCAGCTTACAAATGCCACAAATGAGGTGCAGAACTTAGATACGAATATTGCCTCTTTGTTTCATACAGCAAACACTCAGTTTGTATTTTAGGGTTTGAAAAATGCGGTCCCACTTTCACATCATCTCCTCCTCCACTCCACAGCCCTACTCACCTGGCCCTAGCAATCCCAGACCATGGGATTTTCAGTTGCAGGTAAAGGTCCTATCTGCCAAGCACTCAAGACAATATTAATCTAGTATTATAATTATTAGAGAGAGCGCCTATTGCACAGGTATAGTCTAAATCTTTCTCTGAAGCAAGAATTTCTATGCTTCCTTCCATTAAAGACTTAATTTGTTCTGATGTTTGGAAAAATATTCCCTACATTTAGGGTATTTCTGGCTTGCTTCTCATCCTTGATCACCTCCAGCTAGTTCCAGATCCCAAGGCATTTTTTGATTTCTTTAGTCTTTTACATTAATGGATCAGTTCATCTAAGATCATTATGCTTTTCTAATTCTCCTTTCTTTCTACTTCTTCCTACCACTTTTTTTCTTTCCTTCACTGAAATTTATTTTTTAACGTGGCCTTCTTCCTTCTACTTCCATCTACAGGGCTCTACCCCTCTCTTGTTTTACGTTTTCTTTTTGGTTTTTTGGTTTTTTTGTTTGTTTGTTTTTCATTTCCCTTGCAACTGCATCACTTCCTCCATTTAGCCAGTAACTATATCTCATCAGGCACTTTTACACCTCTTTCCAAGGTTGCAACGCATTTTGTACACCCAAACAAAGCACTACAACACCAGCTGGGATGTGGATAAAAGCACAGTCTTGATAGCATTGTTCTCTGTAGGGTCTACAGAGCCCAGCTAGGGTTCTTAACAGCACAGGCATACCACTTGTGTGATGCTCTAATAGTGAGGACAGCCTATAAACTTCCACAACACAGTATTTTTCCAAAATTTCCACAAGTTTAAAACTTAGTGTTTAACTGTTACTTCTCATTAACGCATCATATGTGCTACCAATTGAAATACATGCTAGTAATTCTTCCCAGGTATCCCAGAGAAAGAGCTACAGTTGTTCTTAGATGGGGATTGCATTATGATCAAACACTCTGTGCATGAACTACCACATTTCCTCCCAAAAGCTGAAGTTTGAAGGCAGAGATGAAGTACCAGTGCCTCCACCCGCGGTGACTGTGCATTTAAAGCCAATTCCCTTTCTTTCTGAAAGCGGAGCAGGGAGTGCTGCGTTCCCTCTAGCTCTTTACAGCACCACAGTTGCCTACCGTTAATAACTACATACAAATGCCTACTTTAAACCTCTTTGCCCAGGATTAGCCACCAGTGAATAGCTAATAAAACTACTCAGGAAATACAATAGGTGAAAGTTTTCATATTGCCATATGACTGCTCTCACCGTACACATCAAAAGAGTGCAGATCGCAGTGATCTACCCACTTCAATATAGCCACAGCCTGCTGCTGGAAACCTGCTTTCACCATGGGCTGAGACCAGGTTAACAAAAACAATTGGTACAGTCTGGTGATCCTGGCAAAGGATATGAGAAGATACAAAAATTGTTCTCACTCACTATTTTAAGCAGAGCGAAAGGGCACCAATGAGAGGGATCAAGGAGAGAGGAAATTTGGCAAGGGAGCATGGGATGTAGCCTAAAAGAAGCCACTGTGCTCTGCAGTAGAAACATCCAGCAGGGATGAAATCAATTAAGAACAGTGAGACAAGAGAGCAAACAAATATACACAAATAACTAATATTTGAGACACGTGCCTTTTCTTCCGTCATGCTTAAAACATGCTGCACAATCCTGAAAAGCTTCTCAAAGACTGTGCCTGGGGGATCCAGCTGTCCTATTACTCAGGGCACTGAACCACCAGTACAAGATACACGTCGAGCTGGAACCTGGTGAAAACCTGAGCTGAAACCATCCCTGGGGCTCCAGCTGCAGTGTCCCACTTTGATCCCCACAACAGAGGTAGAATTTGCACCAAGAAAACAGTTGGTCAAGGAGGGCAGCTGAGGCCGCCTGACGCTTGGAGCAGCTAACAAAACTCTTGGTTCAGTATGCTGGAAGTTAAAATCTAGCCTTGACTATGTGGTAATTCTCATGCAGTCAAAGAAATGTTGAATCATACTAAATTGCACAGAAAAGGAAGAGGAGAAAATACATTTCAGGAGACAAGGATCTGATTTTTGCAAAGCATTTCAGATTCAGTGAAATCACACTGAATTGGAAATATGGTTAGGATGAAAACCAAAGAAAAACATCTACAAACACCTAAATAATCTGTTAGAGAGCTAGATGATTTTTTCTGTTTTGAAGTCAGTTTTCTGTTCAATTGTTTATGATTTTAGCTTACACTGAACACAGTAAAAAAAAGAGTCAGAAGAGTCAGAATTAGAGCTCTGAATGATATTGTTTTGACAAACTCAGATATCTAATTTTTACAATATTTTTTTTTTGCAGCAACTTCCAAATTTTTCTTTTTGGTTTAAATTTTAAATGCAGACCAATTTCGAAGTCTATAAATTCTGTTATCTACAGAACAGTATACGTGATAGATTTACAAGAGATCATGTTGCATGCATGATGCTTACTTCTGCTTTCCCATGCTAAAAATCTGATAACGCATTCTTGACATAGTACAAAATGTAAAGCACTTTACTGGAAAATTTCAATATACAAGACATGTTCCAAAAGGACTGCAAATACTTCTTGCATTATGTTTCTTTGAAAATATTTGTGATATAAGCATATACATGGCAGAAGCTTGTTAGACAAATGGAGAGAGTCTACTTCAGACTACTTAGTCTGCCCTGCTATCCAGCTGATATACTCAGGCATGTGTCCAAGTACGGTCATAGTTACCATTTGAAACAGGCTAACTAAGAAAGAAATTGTATTCTCACAGGACAGAAGGGGAAATCAAGGTACACGGTCTTGATACTGGGTTTGTCAATTCCATTTTGTAATTTGCAGTGCTAGCCAGACACACTCAATATGATTCATGGCATTTTTATAAGGTACAGAAAAACAGGTATCTTGTTTTGCATGGTAAAACTTTTGTCCAACTCTTGGTGTCAATAAAAATACTGTTAACTTTTTATTTATTTCAGTAGTAACTCTTTGTTTTTTTTTTCCAAATAATTTGAACTTCAAGCCTGTATGTTCTTGCACGTTCAGCAGATTATAAATTTTATTCTGTGTGAATGACACATTATCTTCAAAGCATATTTTTCTCTTCCCTTTTTCATTTCTCTCTTACAGTTTACTACAGCTCAGATTGAAAATATGCTAAACCCATAAAACTGAATATTATTAGGAATAATAGTATCAATTTAAAAATATGGTCTGCACATATGTTGACATATTTTCCTCTGGAATTCTGGTTACTAGTAAACTTTTTTTTTTGAAGGATGCAAAAAATATAATCACAACAAAAGCTTTTAGCAGAATCTCAAGATCCTGCTGACGTGAACTTAGTCCATTTTTCACTTCTGAAATAAGTAAATGTTTATCTATTTAGGTTCTTCATTTATCTGAGCATGTATTTATTTCAACCAGGAACCTCAGCTCAGTGTTCTTTCAGGTAAAACTGAAAAAACAATTGGAAGGAAGAAGATGAGGGAATATCAGAAGACATCTTGATTTTAACGAGATTCCCAAACACACTGGCTGTTAAAATACTGTAATAACTTAAAATAAGTTAAAGTAGGTTAAAAGGATATTACACTGATCACAATACCTGTTTTTATCTTAACAGACATGACTAGGTCTGTGTAAGCCCCTCCTGAAAACAGTGCAGGATTTCCGTGCTACTGTACTGGTCAGCCATGAGTCCAAGGCCTCCTTCCCCTGAATTTAGGTCAAGCTTGCCGAGCAGCCTTGTCTACAGTCATCATTCACAACTCCTGAAAAGCAGCTTCTGAATGGAGCATGGCAATCCTCCCATGCCCCTGGAAACTGCTGCTTCACCCTCTGCTTATTCATCCCAATGCAAGAGGCTGAGCAAGAATAATTCATCAGCAAACACACAAAGCTTTGCTTTGCAGTTATCCCAAACTTCACCAGCAAGAGCAAGGCAGCTGTGCTGATGTTCTCAGTCTCATTCAGCCAGGCATGCTGGATTTGAGCCCCTCAGCCAGGGCAACCAGAGACATTTCACTCAGGAATCATCCCAAGACATAAACAGCTAAGACGACGGATAGCTCAATTCTCATGCTGCGTCATTTTCAATGCCTATAAAGTCATCATTGGGTGTTAATGAAAAAAGTAATCTACTAAAGCATACCAAATTTTTCAGACAAACTGCATACTTTCTAGCATAGGACTTAAAAGGGATAGTGCCTTTCTTGCACTATAAGAAAATGGATATTTAGCTAAAGACAAGTACAGCATTTCAGCCTGAAAGACAGTGGCCACTGAAAACAAAACTGACAAAAGAGACGTAGAACAACCAGAAAAAAGTCATTCCAGGGCATAATTACAGCATCACCAAGGCATAAACTGAATTATTTCATTCTACTTTCAAAGATCATTCTGCCTAATTGACATAATTACTGTTGCGAAATTTGTTTTGCTTAGTAAAAACTGAAGACCAATTATGATTTAATTTATATCCAAGAATTCACCTCTGAATTAGGGTAGCTGCTCCTTCACGGTATATATTCCTATTCCTTGCATTCATATTTAAGAAAAATAAAATAAAAAACTCCTCAGTATATTCACATTTAACCTCACACAGAACACGTCTAAACGCAGACTTCTTCAGTCCTAATTCAATTTCCATAATTAAAATTCTGGGAGTACTAAGCAGATTGAATTAATTTTAGTTTCTTGCAAGCAGCTATTTAATAAAAACTCACATGAACCAAAATGTCATTGCTTACAAGAAGAGTATGAATGGCATGAACATCCTCTGGGTTAACCTTAATGAAATACAGCAATTTTCTTATTACAATGAGATAAAGGTTCGATTTTGCCAAAATCAAATCTCTTTTCAGCAATAACCATATTATCAAGCCCATAAGTGAGGTCAACAGAGCAAATGGACGATTTAGGGTGGTGGTCACTTAGTACAAAGCCTTTGTGCAGGCTTATTTCAGTCTCACTTGGCTAACAATGTATTTTTATATGTACTAAGTGGTAGGTTTCACTACTAGCATCAAAAGCAGTTGCTGAATCTTTGAAGAATGATAATAACTGAAGGCAAAACTCCACTTGTCTAGAGCACGCGTTAAAAGTAAAGGTGATAAAATTTGAATTTAAAACAAAATTGGAAGTTTTGAAAAGGTCACTATCATCAAAAATCTGATCTACTTTCTACTCATGTGAGATTTCAGTGTAATATAGTCCACCCCAATTTCTAGTTTCAAGAGCACAGTCCAGTCCTCTACTTTTTCTAACACATCCTGAATTTCCTAGCTCCATTTTGCCATCTTTGGAAGTAACTTTGAAACTGACAAGAAGCAGTGCAGGCAGTCTTCCTGAGAAGGTATGCTTGCATCTGAAAACACACAAAGATGAAAATTAAAAGCAGATGCACTTCATGTACTAAAAGGTTTTTCCACTTTGATAAGTGGATAATAATGAAGTGCGGCACCATGTTTCATACAATGTATTTATCCAGTCCCGCTTATTTTCACTCCAAAGTAGCGCAATGATTTCAAATTTGGAGCACAACCAAAAGTCACAAGCAGAAATAATTAAGGAATTACGTTGAGAGATTGGTCGCTGTTGGGTTTTGGGGTTTTCCAAGAGGAAAACTGACTTTTGGCTACCAGAAGACCTGAGTTAAAGCAGTTCTAGTAAAAGATCAAGTACAGAAATGCACTAGTTTTTGAAACAGAATAGATGCTAAAAATATATAACTTGAGGATGACTTACTTCTGCCATGACTACCCTTCTAAGTCTGGGGAAGTTGGTAGAGAAGACTTCTCTTCACCAGAGCAAACCAGGGAACACTCGTTTTTTCAGACAGCATCTATGCCTTGGTCTTGATTTTACCTCACAAGGTACATAACCCAACAAACATGGTAAAAGAATAAAACTTGTAATGTCATAGAAGCATGGGTAGCATGAGTTCAAGGAAGACACAGGAAAGAGTATGCTCCTAGGAAGTGGAGCATGTTGGTGATGTTTAGGAGAGCATGTAACTAGCTGATGCCTCCAATGAAGTTCTCCAGCCACTGAAAGAGGTGCACCATCAGCCTCATGGCTTTCTTAGACTGCTTGAAAGTCCATGCTTTCTCCTATGTTAAGAGCTTTTGGTAATGCAGAGCTGAAATTATCCCAAGAATACAAAATCATTTGTAAATGTAAAATACAAGCTTAAGGCTCTGAAGGATAGGAATGACAGTGCTTAATCTCTAATTTGCCCACATGTAATTGTCTGCACAAAGAAAAAGGGGAGACAGAGCCACAAAAGTGTAAAAAAAACCCTGCTATTTCTCTGCAGAAAAAAATAGCGCTGGTTGGCAATTCCCTCTGGGCACACCATCTTTTTTCTGCTCCTAGGAGCACTGGCACCCCTGTTACTTCCAAGATAAAAGTCCCTGAAGACGTTGAGCCAGCCAGCAGATCAGCAATGCTTACTTTAGAGGGTGATATACACAGATATGGAAATACCGTCGGCAATGCAGTCATGCAAAAAATGTATTTTATTTATTTGCCAATGAGCAATGCCCTGTTCATTTTATCCCCTACATTTCTCATCCACTAAAGTCTAATTCCTCACCTGAAAAAAAAATATTTATATATTAAGCAAGAAACTGAAAATCCAGTTAATTGTTATTACTTGGCAAGATTTACTTGATAAGAAGACTCTGTATCAGCTCTGCCATTAAAAATTTCTACAGCCAGTTCCTCCTGAGGATAAGAAACCACCAAATGCTAATAGTTTATCACACTGAGAAGATATTCTGTGGAGTATCAGAGGGACTAGTGCTTATTTTGATCTCTCCACTGCAAGTAGGATAAAAGAAGGAGGAATTATCAGTGTAAGCGTGGATAGAGAAATAATACAAAAGAATATAGAGAAATTAGAAGCAAAGACAGGAAATAAGTAATAAAATTGCAGTTAGAAAAATGTTACTGCATGTACCCAGGGAATAATTTGAAATAAACAGTAAACAGTAAAGCAAAATTTGAAAAGCAGTAATGTCAAGAGACGTCTTGATAACAGGACAATTGAGATTTAAGAAGTAACGTAGCAGAGGAGATCTAAACACCAGTAACATATCTGGTTCCTTCTGTAGGAGCATTACACAACAGGGTAGGCTGGCACAGCAGAGCTGCCTTTATATTTCTTCAGCAGCCACACCTGGAATATTGTATGCAGTTCAGGCACTTCATTACTGGAAGATATAAACAAACTGGAGGAAGTCCAGAGAAGTGGAACAGAAATGATTAGAAGCTAGAAGAACTGATTTACCAAGAAAATTTAAAGTGCTCCTCTACCCATCTGTAACTTTTCTGATAATTAAAGACGGGAAATGATAATGGCCTAGTTCAAGTCTTCAGTCACATGCCTTAAACACTATGCCTTGGGCACTTAAGCATGTGCTTAGTTTTAAGAATAAAGAGCACGTGAAGATTTTGACCTCTTGTAGAGAATAAGATTAAGCAAAAGAAAAAAAGAAGAAAAAAATTGAGGTTACATCCTCCCAAGAATGAATTATGCCTAGCAACTACCATAAAAGAAGGAGGTTGTATTACTTGCGATTTCATGTTTTATTGCTAATAATGGAAAGACTTATTCACATGTACAAAGTTTATTTTTCTGCGAGACAACAGGACTTTGCAAAATGAACAGAGTTATTCACATATGTCTTAGCAGCCTTTGTCCCCAGTGTGTAGGCAGCATCAAGTCATCCTGTCAAGGATCAAGGTAAAGGACATAACAAGCAAGCAAATCCTTTTTCCCCACACCATGTAAACAAGTTGGAACGGTTCCGGAAAATGAAGAACAGTAACCCAGCAGGAAAGAAACTGGATTCTCCTAGCTCTTCACACACTGACATTGCTGGGAAGTGATTTTTAGAAAGGCAACATTTTATATAACTGTAGAGCTGTCAGCAGGGCTCTACTAAAAGACACTTTAAAAGTCATGTAGACACTGTCAGAGGCCGATCGAGGGAACGGGTGATTACCATCCACACGGGTTTTGCATGCAATCTCAACAAAAACACCCCAAGCCCCAGCTGCAGGAAGCCTGAAAACAAGCTCTATTAGATGCAGCTTACTATATAATCCCCACACAACACGCTAGGCCCACAAGAATGCCTGGGCACATAAAATTCCCCAGCCCCTGGATTCACAGGCTCAACCTCCCACAAGTGGGATCTCAAGAGTAACCATGTGCTGTCCCAAACCCAGACCTCTTCACCCTGATTGTGCTTAACACCATTTCTTGTGCTTCAAACAGTCAAACATTAGGGTTCTAGTCCAGACAAATACTCCTGGCAGATTTTACCTCATAGCTGGGAGAAAAACTGCGGAAGAGGGAGACCTGGAACAAGACCGAAGTCTACACTGTTTACTGGGAAGTCCACATTTATTACTAAAATTATTAGATATGCAAATCCGAATGGAATGCTGTCCGAGGCTTTTGTTGACGCAAGCTTCGTTACAATTTCTGCAATATTTTTGTAATTCAACATTTACCTGGAACCTACATTTAGATTTATGAGAATGAGATAAGAACTGGCACAAAGTCAACGGCTCTCAGCCTCAGTGCCTTGATTTTATATTACTATTTTTATGGACTTTCTGCAGTACTGTTTTAAAGGTTTGGCACAAGGTAAAATGACTGCATGGTTGAACATTGCTTTCACTACTTGTAAGATGGTATCTATGAACCTGAGAGCCCTACTCCAGGGACTTTTTTTTTTTTTCTTTTCTTTGCATAGTTTATGTCAAAATGAATCTGCAAATTGGATGAAATCTGCCAAAAAACAGATTATCATCAGTGGGTCTTGTAGGACTACATATAGTTAAGGTTGCCTGACACTTCTCATTTTAAGACCTCATTTTCTATTGCTTATAACTTTACCACACAGTAACAGTTAGGGCTGAAATTTTCAATGCTGGATGTCTGCCTCAGGCTGAATTTTATTTTGTGCGTGTAAGAAAGTATCAGCTAGAAGTACCAAGCTTAGTGCAAACTAAGTTCGTGAATAAGGGTAGGGAGAAACATGTTGGTTTCTCCCCGGTGTTACATTTGTCAAAGACATATTTAAGAAGCTCAAGAGCCTTCACACTTTGAGACAGGCCCTTTGAAGCATCACTGCTCTGATACCACAGATGTGCCTTTTGCCATCTCATACATTATCACTTAAAATTAAAACGGATCACAGTATAAAGCACTGAAAAGTTGCAGTTCGTACGTGATATGATTCTCAAAGGTTCTGGCGAAGACAGTCTGCCAACCTCCAAAGTTTCCTTCTGCATAGAGCACGATCAGGGCAGAAGGTCTGAGCAGAGCTCGTGCTCCACCTCTCTCCACTAGGCAATGCCTTGACATGGGGACTCTGCACAGAAAACCTCCATCATACTCCCGGTACATGGCAAAGAAAGCTCAGAGGGAAGAGTAACAAGGCACAGGTTGGAAAAGCAAAGAGAGTCACCAGGAGCTTAAAGAGTAATGAGGACAGGAGTTCGGGGAGTTAGTAGACTTAAAAGGAGAGAAGCTCCCCAAAAACTGTGGCCAGCAGAGGGACGGAAGGAGGCGTAGGCAGTGGGACAGCAGAGAATGGCCTGGAGAGCCTGACAGTGCAGGAGCTGATGACTAGAAGACAAGTTTAAAGGGAGGGGAGAAAAAGGTACAGAGGCATGTGCTGGCCAGAAACCAAAGGGGCAGGGAACACGGATGGTAACCAGACAAGGAGAAGCAGGGCAGAAGAAAATTACTTGGGAGCAGAAAGTCAAGCACATCTCTCCCTCTACACTGTTAAAGAGAAACTCAGAAATGCCTGGCCTGCTTGTGCAAGGGGCAGCTTCTGCCTACCTTGGCGTGGGTGCCCAGTGGCCAGCCAGGCCACCATGTTGGCTGCTAGCATGATTTCCTCACTTGGAGCTCACAATGCTCAGAAAAGACAGGGACTCCTGAATCATTACAGAAATGTTTTGTCTGGGGTGCTCCAGTAAGGCAGCCATACATCAAGCTCCTTTACGTCTGTAACTACACGCTCCTAAAACAGACTGTGCTAAGCCCAGCAATGCCCTCCCACACATACAATTAGATTGACTTAATTAGCTAACTGGCTCAGTGGTTTTGGCTGTTTCGGCTGGGTACACCTGTGACACAGACTGATCTACACAGATGAACGTTAAGATAAGCATTCATGCTCTGTGGTAGAAAGGACGTATGTTGCTGCCCAAGAACTGGGGGCATACAGACATGTTTCTGAACCAGTAGTGGATTTCAGACAAGTTGCAAGAGAGGTTCTCACTGCTTGACCTGGAATTGCTGACCTCTGCCTCTCCTTGTTAGTAGGAAGTGGTCAGTTCACCCTATAATTGATCCATAAAGCATGACAGAGAGCTAAGATTAATGCACTGCTCACAAATACAGTCAGGCATGAGGAGGAAACCACAGCAGCAGGCTTCTGGCACTTGTAAATGGCCATTAGTTTTAGTTGCGCAAAATGAAATTAACCCAGCTAATCAAGCACTGAGAAACCATAGTTCTGCTGAGGGCGAAGGGTTCCCAGCAAACAGAAGGTACAATATTGCTTACATGCCATTAAAAAAAAGGGAAAGGAAAAAAAAATAATAAATCTGACCAAACAGTGAATAAACACAGTATCTGCAGTGCATATACTGAGAGAAAAAGTTCGTATCTTAAAGAAAGAAAGGGAAGCAACAGATTGACTTCAGTCATCACCAAGTTTATGAGCAGTCTACTAAAACATGCCACAAAATAGCTGTTGCACTGCTGCAGATGACACTATCCCCCAAATTTTTTTTGACTGCCCTCTTTTGGAGACAGGTTTGCTATTTTTACCCCTTCGCAGATCCAGCCACATGGCTCCCTATGTCCCTCAGACTGAATTTTGGCAGTGCCTGGCTTATCACGCATATTCCTCACATTCTCAGATGGGTTTGCTATTTGTAAACCTTTCTCCTACTAGACCCTTCAAGCCAGAAAGCTGAAGAAACGTGCAGAGAAAATGGTTAAAAGCGTAAGAGAAAAACGCAAGCAAAACACACAATGCCAGCACCTTCTGTGATGGGTTCAAACACAAGGAGCTTTTCTGAACAAGAATTCTCCACTTACTTTAAACCTAATCTTCCCTTATTGGCCTCGTCAAGTTTCACTTTAAGAAGTCACCTCCATCTCCTGCAGAAACATGGGAGATTGGAGAAGCATTTTCCTGCAGCCTCTTCTGTGCCCCCTTTCTGGATTACAGGAGGCCAATCTCCTTTCTTTGGCTTTAGCTGACATCTTAGTTTGTCCCACATCTGGGTGGAAATAGTTCAATATTAAGTATATCCCTCACTTCTTCAGTTGACACACAACCTTCATTTTAAGTGATGTCTCCCTGGAATTCACATATGTATTGACTTTAGATAATGGATTTAAGATCTCTGCTGCACTGTAAAGCAATACTTCAGCTCTGTCTTTACCTGTGGAATCTAAGCAGGCACTCTTCCTTGTGAAAACACAGCATTTTCTTTCTTGGTGACTTACTGTTCTTGCATGATGAATATTTTACCAAAGACTTCAAGTATGGAAAGAATGGTGACAGTAACAAATATTGCCATCAATTCTTAGTAGAATGGCAATTAAAAGTATACTAAGTGAGAGAACAACAATAGCAAGAGTTGAAATGAAAGTTAGACACATGATGTTCTCCTTTGGTTCTCTATTTCTGCAACATTTTCTAACTCCAGATGCTGAAGTAAGCATCTCCAAAAACTGTTCAAAAACCCTATTCTGTCTTATCACAAAACTATTTGAGCATATACTAGTACATATATTTTCCTTGTGCTTTTATGTCCTTCACTTTTTCTTACCATTTCCATGAATGATATTTTATTATTACGCAGTCAGAGACCTCCTTGCCGTATTTCCTCTTCTGGCTGTGAATGAATTATTAGCGTGGAATAATCGGTGGGCATTCTTTCTAGACTTCTTCCACGAGAGTGGATTTTTTTTGGTTTTTTTTTTTGTGCAAAATAGAAGTGCAAGAAGGAGAGATGCAGCTCAGAATTATCAATATCTTCCAACATCCTAGTTTATATTATAAAACTGTATGCAACGCTGCTGCATGAAAATATTCTCAGAATTGTATGTGCCACACATATCTACCGTATTTGACAGACTGCCTGCTGCCCTACATTCAGCACAGAGTACCTGCATGATGACACTGCAGAAGTATGAGAATATTAAATATCACTCCTAGTTCCTAAGGCTCTATAAAACACTTGAATATCTGGAATTCAGCTACCTGGCAGTATGTACCTTGTATACAGACAAATCAATCTGCAGTGTTGGATAGTTTCATTCAGGAATATGAAGCCATCATGGCAGGGATAATGCCTTACTGTTATTTGAAAAACTGTAATAAAAAAAATATCTTTAAATAGGGTAGTATCTTTTTAAAATTTTATAAATAGTTTAGCATGCTAACGCACACAACATAAGGAGCACTTATTCATATCATTATCATTCTGTTGTATTAGAGAAAATTAGCACCTATCACATAATTTCAAGCAGTATTGTTAAGGCTGGAATTTGCATGCATGACATGGTGTATAGGCTAATGTAAGTCCATTTCCTAAATCCATGTGGTAAAATGGATGAATAAATAATTGAATGCTTAGCACCAAATATGTAATTACTTGTAGGAAAAAAAAACAGAGCACAAGTCTGTGAAAATGCATATAATAATACTCTACAGCTAAACACCGTAGACAAAAAATCCCCTATTGGAAATGAAATAATATAGTTAGGTTCCTAAAATGTTTATAGAAAACTTTCATAAAAGCCTGAGTTTTGAAAGGACAGGACCATTGCAATTCTTCCTGATAGTCATCAGCTTTAAATTACAACGGTTGTCCCAGCTTCATTTTGCTACCAAGAAGAAAAAGCTTAGCTGAGCACTTAGCAGAGCATACAAAAGGTCTGTAAAACCTTCAAACTGCTGTTTAAATTGTTCCTGTTAGATGAAGTTACAGCTCTGCTCCCCTGATCTGTTCCCCCACACCATATCATACAGCAACATTATCCTTTTTAATATCATCCATCACCCTGCTCTGTAATAAGCAGTGCTGTTCTGATGTTGCAAGAGCTGTTTGCCATATGTCTACTTCTAGCACAGCTTTCCATCCCAATACACGAGTTGCATTATTTATTTGTTACATGTGAAGAAATAAGGGAGTGGGTTTTGCAACACTTAAATACAAAACATCAAGTCCAGTTCTCTTCTGTACTAAAAATGCAACATAAATCAATTTCAAGATGAAATAAAATGAATAGCTAGATACAAATGAGAAAACTACACTCTTGTTCTTATGCCTCGTAATAGACTGACTGCAAATAATTGGAAATGAGTGCATATGGATTTCAGGAAGAATAGAAAAGAACTGCAGGCAAATGAAAATGCAGAAATCTGATTCAAGTGCATTAATGCTGATTATATATATATATATATATATATATATAACATTATAAGAATCCACAATATTCTGTTTCTAGTCAAATTCACAAACAACTATTCTTGTTGCGTGAACAGTACCAAATGTTTCAAAGAATCCTAATTTTTCTTCTAATTCAATCTTATACTCTTTTTCTGCTTTGTGAACATCAGGCTATATTTTAAACCAATGCATCTGCCTTCATACTGCAGAGGTTATTTCCATTTTGGTGTTTTTTCTCCCCCTGTGACTTTAAAATCAGCCTACATTCTACTTGTAAAATAAATTTCCAGAATATAACCTTCCCACGTTTATTTTCTAAGGCATTTATTTAGTACTCAATTACTTTAGATACTCTTCTACAGGCAAGAGTTATTGAACAGCTTCAATAAACATAAAAACCTACCGCCTAAATCAGTAATTTCATTATACTTTTCTGCTCTTATTACTCATCATCTGGTACACCATTGAAGAAAATCCATATATGGATTATTTATTTATTTTAATCAGAAAAAGATCATCTATTAGGAGACGCGAGTTACTCTTGAGACTCAGAATATCACTCAAACTTGATAAAGCCATTGGTTATTTTCTCTCTTTTGCATGCGCTTAATAATCAGCAGCATGAACCAGTTCGTCCAGTCCACCCAGAAGTCTGAGCTCCTATTACACTTATCCAGGGTAACACTGCTCTCCTGCACACTTTTCTTCTGGGTTGAGATTGGTTATTTTTCCACTACTAGTCTGTAATGCCCATCAACAAAAAGCAAACCAATTTGGCACAGCAAAAAACTTCAGAGTCAGGGACATTTTCTAGATGAGAATCAACTAATTCCAAAGCAGATTCTTTCACTTTGAAAAGTAACAGTGGAGGGAAAGTCTAGAACAAGGCAGGCTTACTCTGCAAGGACTATGATCATCCTAACGAACATTTTAACAATCTGGACATCACAGGCTGCACACACAAGTGTTAACAGAATTTGCTGATATCATTAAGAGGTGATTCTTGATTAAGTTTGACAGATAATGGCAGTCAAATAATGCTCCCAAGGAATGGAAGGGTACAAATATCATTTCTGTCTTCCAAAGCTCTTTTTTTATTGTGAGGGTGACCAAACAGTGTACAGATTGTCCAGAATGATTATGGAGTCTTAATCCTGAGAGACACACAGGACTCAACTAGACACAAAGCACAGCAACCTGCCCTGAGCAGCAGATTTGGACCAAAGAGTCTCAGTGATACTGCCCAAACTCTGCAATTCCACGATTATTGAACAACGCCCTCTAATCTGCAAAATGTTAATCCACACAAAATGCTGCTGATTTCATAAACTTCAGCACAGACTGTGATAGTCCCAACGGCATGAAGCGATTGAGGACCACCTTCTACACAAAATAAGCACGATACCCAACATTTACGGATAACTTAGACCAGGAATCTTGAAACAGAAAAAGAGGACACCCTGTACAGCTTCTAAAAAGAAAAATGATGCTGTGAAGCATCTGCAACATATTCAGAAAAGATCATACGCTGACCACATCATACTACCATGTTTCAGTAATCTGCGCAAGCAGCTTATACAATGTCAAGGTTCGAACTGAAATACTAAGCACGTTAGGATATACTGTATGAACAGAGAAGATAAGGAAGGATTAATCTTGAGGAACCCTAACAAACTCCCTCTAATGAAAGTTTCAGTATGTACTAGAGAACCTGGGTTACATCTTCCCAAAATCACTTCCTTGGAGCAGTTTCGCACAGTTCCAAAAAGCCTGAGGCAACTTGCCACTATTAAGCTGCACAAAGCTTTCCGCAGACAAAACCACCATCACTGTCCCTTCTTGCACAAGACCACCATATAAAAACCTCACTCAGGCCATAGTGCTAAAAGGGCAAGAAATTCCAGACTTGTGAACTCTGCAAAACATGAATTTCAATTCCCAGAATAAATTAATAGAAGCCTCTAAGTATATTATACCCTATGTTAACATCATTAAGTCCTCCTCCCTTACTAGACCTCCAGCTTATCCTGTGGACAATGTGAATGATGATTTAGGATGACTATGAACCACTAAGTTAAAAGGCCTGCAGCACTTAGAATACATGTTCATTTGCTACCAAAAGAAAAATAAAGTACATAAAGGATTACAAGAGAGAGATGAGAGAAAGTCGATACTTCAGGCAGTTGAATGGTGCCCTGGAGAACTGGATTGCATCTCCTTCTTTGCCATAGATTTTATAATAATAAGCAAGAAAACCATTAATTATATCATCCTTGTTTCCTGAATATCCAACTTGAGTTCCAGAGTCTGATTTGCAATAGTTAAAGCAATCATAGCTGCAAGTAAAATCAATGGGAATTGCACTTTGGACATATTAAGTGCTATAAAATGCCAAGTACCTCTGCCCCCTGTGGTTCTAGATATCATAAATTAGGAACACCAGATCAGTGGTTACGTATGGGCTTAATCTGTATCTCAACTCCTTGACTGTAAAACAGGAGTAATAACCACACATCTTATCTGGCATTGCAAGGACAAATTAAACAATGCTTGTGAAGCACCTGGATATGGAAGCACTTTCTATGGTGATGAGCACCGGAGAAAAGCTCTGTAAGAAATGAGTAATTAAGTCTTCTCAGCGAGGGATGAATACCAATCAGCAGTGAAGGCACAAGACTATATGTTGAGCAATGAGAAGAATACAAAATATTGAAAAGCTGCTCATTAATTGAACGCTATCCAACCTGTTCAATAAGCAAGGCACAGGTCTCATTGAAAACGTTGTATGCGATCATGTCATTAAGGCTGAGTTAGAAAGCATTACATATGGTGCAGATGAACAAAGATGAACAAAGACCACACGTGCTACCAGTATTCATTATTCTCACATTTAGCTGCAATTTTGTAACCTTGGTTATTGCTTTTTTTTTTTTTCTCTCAACACATTTGTTAAAAGAGTATTAAAAAAATTAAGTAGCTAAAAATGCAGAAATGCACCATTAGACCTCGTATAAAAACTCACACAGAGCAGAAGGAAGGGGTGGTAGAGGACAGAGCAACCTCCCGAAACTCTGGCATGCCTAAACCTGATACAGGAAGAGAAAGGGTCTGCCCTTAGCTCCCAGCCTCATTCAATCAGAACTAAAGAACGGCAAAGACAGGGGAACTCCTACCAAATCCTGCGTGTACAAAACACCTGCAGTAATCCAACTCACGCACCATGTTTATTAACACATACGTCACAACTGAAAGACAATACACAGGAACTACTAGTCCAGAATTTCAAAGTTCTACTTATTTTCCTTCTTCATAACATGGACTTTAGGCTTTAACTACACCTACGCTGCAGACAAGCATAATTGCAGGTGATGCACACACTAGGTCACACACCAGCTACTTCAAAGATTGCGCAAACCTCTGCAACTCTGCAGCAAGTTCACAGTTTCCCATTACAGAGCAGGCAGCTCTTGGCATCCCTTCTCAAGAAGATGGAATGCAAGCCTACTCATTTATGCCTGCTCTTCTAGCAGGGACACAGTGCATGGAAAAGCCTCATATCATGATTCCT
>JAOWBP010002392.1:11898321-11913533 GCA_028571105.1 Tragopan temminckii
TTTGTGGCTCTCCTCTGGACCCTCTCCAACAGCTCCCTGTCTTTCTTGTACTGGGGGCTCCAGACCTGGACACAGTAATTCAGATGGGGCCTCAAAAGAGCAGAATAGAGGGGGACAATCACCTCCCTGTTCCTGCTGGCCACCCCTCTTCTGAAGGAGATCAGGATACCATTTGCTTTTCGAGCTGCCATTCGAGACTTCCTCGTTTTATATTTCAAGGCAGTTGTTTTTGTTCTGTTTTTCCTTTTTTTCTGTCACAATCCCTCTCTTTCATAGTATTTCCACAGAGCACAAAGCAATCGGTACTCAAAAGCTGTTTAAGACAAGCTCAAAACACTCTAGCAATTCCAGCTGAGACCAGAAGAACTGAATGGTTTTCCACACCCCTTTCTCCAAAGCTTCCTTCTCTCTGTTTCCATACTGGTTTTTTTTTTGACACTTTTTGTCTACGAACTTGTTCTTCCACTTGAATGCCAGTTGGTCACCCCACGATTTCCAACCCACTATATCATTTGAATGCAACTTTTAGATCAAATCTAGATAATTAGGAGAAAAAAAAATTGTGCCCGTTTGTACACACATATGAATGTAAAATCTGTGGAAAAGTACTCAAAAGTTTTAGTATGATTTCAGGGAAATGACTAATGAAACTTGAGGCACCTCTTCTGTTAAATCTCTTAGAGAAGGAACAATTCATTTTTACTCAAATAAATTAGCCACTGTATTTGTAAATCCCCCCCCAAATTGCTTCTATGTTCACAATGGGAGCATTACTGTTTTCTTTGTAATAAAGGCAAGGATACAGTCACTTAAGTAAAGAATATACTTGTAGCCCAGAGCTGAGATAAATATGCCCAAGATCTGTTCTTCAGGTACTATTTCCACCTTGAATTATGTGCATTGAATTAACACTGTTTTAAAATTATTCTCACAAACATCTGATACAACACAGGAATTATCATAAATACTTCAATTGTAATAAGAACCCTCAAGATGAGTGATTTCATTGGTTGTGCACCCAACCGAAGAAGTTAGGATGACTACCAACCATTTGCTTTGCTACAAACCTACACACACGAATTTGTATTCACATTGATAGTTTCAGGATGTTTACAGCCAAAATACATACTGTGTTTTTTTGCTATGACCTACTCTGGCTATTACTGTACTGTGTACTTTTATATAAACAAATTAAGTACAAGCCAAACTTTCACTGTTTGCATAACATTACTGGTAGCATCAAGAGCTCACAATCATGTGCATACCAAGCAGGAGTCTAGACAATGTTCTGACACCACATGTAAGAACCCATATGTTAATGTAATCACTCTAAAAATAGATCTTATGCTAATTCAAAAACCACCATCTTTATTGTTCAGAACAACCCTGTATTCTTTTGTTTTTAAGCTCTTTTTGCTTAACTGGCAAACTCTCGGTTATTACTAGTAACTACATTTTTAAAACACGTTTTATGCCTGATTCCAGATCAATTATTTCGTAATAATCTTGGATTTTTCATCTTGGAGATGAAAGCTTGCTGCTTTGTTGACTCCTAAAGGAAATCCTCCGTAATTTTTCATAAATTTCTGTGAAACAGGATCTAATTATGACAGAAAAGACATCAAAAGTGAAGGTACAGTAAATGCAGATACCCAGTACGTATAAATTACAATGACTTAAGACTGGGAAAGAAGTTTTCTTGGGAGGTGGGAAAGGAGAAGGAAGGTAATAAAAGGTGCTACCAGTTCACACAGCAGATGTGTGCATACGCTAAAAAAAAAGCCACCGCCACCTCAACAATAACAACAAAAAGCCCTCACGGTTCAGATTTCACCAAGGCCAACTCAGACACAAATGTACAAATGTCCATGCATGATGTCATGTGGAAGTACATGGGGGGTGTACTTAAGTGCTACATAAAGGAACTGAAAACTCAAAGTCAGGGAATGAAAGCATCAAGGTCAACTACTGCACAACAGTAAGAGAAAGCTTTTGCAGAAATGAGGAAATCTCTTCCAGGTTGTTACAGCTTTGGGAAGCTTAATTCAATTAAATTGACAGTTTTTGATGATAGACAGATAAACAGATTGATAGAGAGGTATTACATGAGGCATTGACTTCAATGATGCACAAGCTCTCAAGGTCAACTTGAGAGAGCTATATCTTTATAGCCACCAATAGCAGACTGAGTGGCCACAGGAGATATTAATCACGTAACACACTGCCTCATTCTTCTAAGGGTACAAACTGGACACCCACTTAAGGGATTATTTTCTTCCAAGTTTTTCTTTACCAAAATAAATCACTAAGTAAATGCAGCTTGTTTCATCAGTGGTTATAGGAACACCTCCATTGGTAATGATTTCTTTTGCATGCCATGAATCAGGTACTAAAAAGTTAATTCATAGTGCTTGAGGCAGTTGCTTACTAAGTCTTCGAAGATCAAACATATCCTCACAACCCTGGACACTGAGACGCTACACCTACCAAAGATCCTGCAGCAATGTGAATGATACTAACTTCTTCCTAACAAGATATACAGGAAAGGTGAGCTATACCATAAACAGTATAAAATACGGAGATGTCAGCTAAGCACTCCTATGATGGCAAAGCTATCAAAACACAGACCACATGAAAATCCTAGTCCTTAATGAAGAAAAAGAGCATTGCAAAACCAAAGAAATGCACAGTGATCAATTTATGCACCCTCATCAATCCTTCACAGTACTGTAAAGTCACTTGTCTTTTGCTAAAACGCAGATGACGCACTACTGTGCCCGAAGACCTGAAGGTAGCCGCAAGCAGACAATTGACCTAAGTGAGTCGTACTGTCACATAAGATGTCAAAATGACGAGACAACCTTACTCAACCTCCAGTACAGGAGAAGCTTACTATGCTTAGAAGCACTATGCTTACACCAACTGTATTCACATCCAATTGAAATTACTAACAGCATCTTGGAGGGCTGGAGGAGCTGAAGCCTAATTCAGTAGTAGAATAAGTTACAGCAATGCATTCTTTTAAAAAAAAGGTTCAAAAAAGAATAACAACCTGGCATATTCTACTAAAATTTTATAACGCGTAATTAGAAGCCATTCAACAAAGGTGTTTTTACTTTTTTTTCCAGACTAACACAGAACTTTACCAACAGAAGAAAACAGATGAAAAACATGTGTGCATATACCTATTACTGCATTTAAAAAAAATGCACAAATTCCACCTTGTCTTTTTTGCTGATTTTTTTCTTGTTGTTGTTTTGTATTCTTACCTTCTACTGCTCTCTTGAAGAAAACTTTACAGCTGCCACATGTAACTACCCCATAGTGACATCCAGATGCTTCATCTCCACATACCAAACACACTTTGGAAGGCCTCGAAGAACCAGATGATACACTTCTCAATGAAGAGCTAGAGAAGAACAAAGCAAGACAAAAGTTATGAGTATTTCAGATCACACTGGCCACAATGCAAAGTTCAATTAAGAATTTACAACAGGTATATTGCTCAAGGTACCTAACAATTAGAAAACCACAACTCTTTCTGGCAGTGCCTCGTTCAACACATGCGCTGCTTTAATTAGTAGAAGAAATATTTTATTGTCTTCTTTAAAACACTCATAATATTATATCAATGTTAATGTGAGAAATTACCACAAGGGCAGCAGAATTTATTGGTAGCAGATGACTAAAACTGAAAATAAACAAACAAACTACTCTGGCAGTGTCCAGAAAACTATAAATTTTCTGGGTTTTTCTGATTTTTTTTATTTTTTTATTTTTTGTCTCAAAACCCTTACAGGCAAAGTACACCTGTAATGAAGCTGCTAAGACCATTTCATGAAACTGTACAGCACAGTGGTAACTTCTCTTCCCTTATTCATGGGCCTGCCTACCACTAGAGTGGCCCTTGAGTTTATAACTTATATTTCTGTAATTGAACAGCTTGCTTCCAAGAATAGTGAATTTGAAGCCTTTTTGCATTCAGCAAGAGTAGAATATTCTTCTTTATTATAGTAAGTGCCAGGAGAGCAGCCCTGATAGTTTAGAAAACATTCTTAAGTTTTGCAGACTGACGCAAACTCAACCTCAACTTAAAACACGGAGTATCTTATGTTGCTGGTTTCTGTTGTTGTTTTTTGAACTGTGACTTTCAGAAGATCTCTTTAATTAGTATTTTCTATTGGCAGCTCTAGAAGACAGTGCTCTTCAAAAACCAACCCCATTTCATAATGCAGCAAGTCTCCTCCCTCCCTTCTTCCCTGGGGAACTGGAAATGCCACCCTGATGTATAATTGGCATGTTCAGTGAAACATGTCAGATACCAAAGGAGGAGAGAGCTTTGGATCCCACCCACACCTGCAAAGGATTGGGGAGAATCTTCCCCTTGATACTGCCTCCCTTCTCCAGGTAAACATGACCTCTTGCATGTCTTCACACCTCATCTCTCTGAATCCTGTCAAGCAACTACAAAAACAACCCTGGAAAATTTTACACTGGTGGTGAAACAATCTGATAGTTCAAATTACAAATCAGAAGCTATTTGTCAGTCAGGTATTGGGCAACAAAGTTCACAGGTAGGCTTAATTCAAATGTAAGATAAGCAGCTGATTAAGAAATTCCAGGGATGCACTCTTTGCCTTTTGCATTCTGTATCTTCCTTCAAAGAGGTATACAGAGGCCAAATGATTTATCCAGGGGCACGGCAGGAATGTCACTCCAGATCAAGGACCACGAGTCCCCTTGCCTGCAGCTTCGCTGCAACATTCGAACTAAACATCTTTTTAAATGGCAACATTCAGATGTTAACCAAAAATGTTCCCGATAATATTCCTGTTCTTGTCTACTCGCTAGTCTGTTAGATTTAATAGCTTTATTCCCTGTGCTATTTATACTTTCATTACATAACGTAACACCACTTGATAATTGCTGGGTGATGGCATTAGCTCATCTGCCAGTGAGACAAAGGAAAGCCTCCCCAGACCTACAGTAAGAAAGTTTGATTTGCTCAAGTCACAGGCACGGTTACGCACACTGGGTGAGCAGAGCTGTAAGGCAGCTACTTTGGGATTTACCAAGACTATGCTGCTATTCAGCACTGCGTTTCAGCTCTGCATTTTGATTTGTTCAGGAAATGAATGCGACTAGGGTAAAAACCTCTTTTTCCCTGCAGCACATTGCATACTGCGTGAAAAAAATTAAATAAATAAATAAATAAATAAAAATCAAGCTTCTCATTAAACAAATTTCTTCAGAAGGTGTCTGCTTTCTAGAGAAAATGTCAGCAACCTGAAAAACTACCGAGTTGAAAATTCATGTTTTGCTTTCTCACTGCAAACTGCAGTATTTTCTCTGAAAAAGGAAACATTTCAGTTCTGACACACCACCAAAAATGTCTCAGGGCATTTGTAATTTCGGTGCCGCACGTCCCCATTTCTTCATAAGACTCACAGAAATTCTCCTACTGTATGACTACTGTAGTGCACAGTCTTTCTATCCTGAAAAAGGTCACTGTACTTTTTTAATATCTAAAAAGGTAATTCTGGTAGAGAACTCTTACTGTGCTGAAATGGAGGATCTCACAGCAGTGTGTACATACAGACACGGCTGTGTATATACACAGAGATATGCTCTTTTTAGTTGAAAATAAATTGTCATGTAGCATTTGCAGAAGGCGAGAGAGCCTTTTTAAGGTATTAACTACCCCATAAAATTCCACTTACATGAATTACTGGGTTAAAAAAAAGCCAGTAATGGTACATTGAGACATTGTTTGATCCATAACTATTATTAAATACCCACCTAAACCGTTATCTTTAGCATATTTTATACAGTGCTTATCGAGATAAAGGGCTTGAACAGAGCTGTATGACAAAAGTAGAGTTTGAATGCAAAGCATGTATTGAGCTATTCAGCCACAGCAGCACAGGTGGAAGCGTAACATTCTGAAATTAAATTTAATTAATTCCCATACATCCTTTTAATCAGATTAGAAGTGGAACAGGTTAAAACACAAATGAGATATTTTCATTCTTAATAGCAGTATCCAACATGGAGCAATTCTCAAATACTCTTCTCCAAAGAAACACTGATATTAGCTGTTGGTACTTAAATCTCCTCCAATTTGTGTCAGTTTAAGCTGCGATTGCCTTTTAATGTTTTGCTTGTTTGGTTTTAAGATGACTTATGTTCTCTTTCATCTATGCTACACCAAAGTACTTTGTAATTTAAAATGCTGTTACGTTACTTCATACAGGAGTTATAGTGGTGTTCGTCCACACCTGCAAATAATAAAATGCCAAATTCCAAAAATATGCTCAAATCATATTGCTAAGCTTCAAATTAAGCCATTTTCTCCACTGAAGCTATTCTGCTCTCAACAAGGGATGCATGGATGGTTACATCTTTTCTTCATAAATCTTTTTTACATTCACACCATCATTCTTTACTTAGAAACTTGACCATGGTGAATAAGATTTGTATGAAGGCCAGGGTGGTGAACAAACTTCTTCTCTGTCCTCAATTCAAGGCCAGATATCCAGCTTGTATGACACAAACATACTTGATCTATTCATTACTTGCAGTAAACCAACTACTTACTTCATCAGTATAATTACATAACCTATATGTATAGGCAGAAACACTACAGTAAAATACCCCCCTCTCTGAAAATGCTTCTTTCACGCGTGTTGTTCTCAGTTAAACATTTCCCTTTTCATTATTTTTGCCACTGAAACATTTCATTAATATTAAATAATTCTAACCTAAATTGGTATTTGGGAAAAATACTGTTACTGGGAGTAACAATAAAATCTAAATTTTGATTATAACAAATATACAAATTAATTCAGTTCTAATTTTTTTTAGTGTGCTCAGTCTGATTCGTAGCAACATATGAAAAGCTTAGTTACAACAATCTGATCACTCTGGTAGTATATTATTCTCTTGTTTAAAACAGTACAACAGTTGGTCCCAATAAGAAAAGATGCTGTAAATTCAGTGGAGACCTCATAAAACCTGACTCCCGGGACAGCAATTCGCCCAGTGTCAAACATCTATTTCAAAGACACCCTAAACCTAACAATATCCATAGGCCACAGCAGCAGGATTGAGTCTTAAAATGCTCAGCACAAGTAAAAACACTGCTTTCACACATTTGCAGAAGTCCAAACTAGAGCAACAAGTATTGCTCTATTATTCACAGGGTTTTTTTTTTTTAAGGTTTTGGACAGTGGGTTACTGCTGAACTGGAATTTTTTTTTGTGGACAGCAATCTACTTTTAATACAACCTTCTAACTGAAAGTACAAGAAAGACAGGATGAGATGCCACAGAGATTGGCTACTCATCGTTGCTTTCGTAAGCCAGTGGTTTCCAGTCTTACTAAGGGTTATCATTTTCATGCCTCTGTCACATTTCCAATGTAAAGAAAAATAAACAAGACAACATCCATACTAGAGGATGCAAAGAGAAATGATCTAACACAGCATACATATTTTATCACAGCAACATTACAGCCAGGGGCAGCATGGAGCAGTTTAACAATGTCAAATGTATCTTCTAAATTATTTGTAAAATGGTTGCTTAGATGGCTCTACTCACATTTGTCACGTTGTAGGGTGTGTGACGAGGAATAAGCCTGATTTATTAACTTCAACAGTGCAAATGTTGGCAGTTAAATACTGACCTTGACCAGCCGTTGCCATCAAATTCATTTGTGTTTCCACAAGTTGGTTTCAGTAATAGTTATATGGAGAATTAATTAGAAATAACAGATTTTGTAAAGAAGAGTCAATAAACCCACAGATAATCCAGCATTTTAAAAGCTGATTACATAGGTTATTATGCTTCTCACACCAGATGTCATACAGGAGCACCTTTATGATGATAAAATAACACACTTCAAAGAAGCACAAGGCACAGTATGAATCCTAAAGTTGTTCGTTCTAAGTACTTCCATTAATATGAGAGCTGGATGAGTCCTCTTCAAATTCCACATAATTGACTTCACTTTTTCATGCAGAAGTTTACCCACAGTAAAATAATCAGGAGGAACCTGGTTTCTTCAATAAGTACGTTATGAAAAAATAAAGGTAGAAAGTTGAGACTGGCAACAGGGTTTATTTGGTTTGCTGAAAATGTGGGAGGAAGAATAACCAGGAGCTGCCACAAGATGCAGACTGTCATGACCTCCAGCAGTGGCATGTACCATTCCCCTGATCTCTCTCCACGCCGCTAGTTTTATTGTCAATGCTGAGGTCTTACTCATGTAAATTCTGCCTTGTGCAGCCTGACATTCTTAAAAAGTTTCACTGCAGGAATGTACTCCGGTTCTCTGCTCTAACTACACGCATAAAGCAGATTAGCAGACTGGAAAATGGTATTTCTTAAATGTCAGACTACATAAACCAATCTTCTTGTCAGCAGACCAAGAAGGCATAGAGATGTGAAAAGGTAGAGAGATGAAGTGATTGGATTTTAGGAGGGGATGGCAGTCACATGAGACCTCCTGAATGCAGAGTTAAAGAAGCAATGCTGAAACCATACCAAAAAAAGCCTCAGAAACAAAACTCAGAGCAACATTTACCCTCTAATGCTTGGCACAGGGGCACACGAATTGCCAAATAACCTAGCAGCACATTCTGTTGACCGAGTTTCCTGGGGCTTTATCCCACTCCTACAAAGATGAAGACAGACATCGCAGAAGCGGTTATGTTTCCTTGACTAAAACAATCGGACCTGTGCTATGACCTCTACCAACCCCAACACCTAAAGGCTTAAAATAAAGCTTAAAGCCTTACCTTTAAAAACAAAAACAAATATCCTTTAAGAATCAGAGATCTAGATATTTTAGGAAAGCTAACTGTATTTTAGGGATGACACAGGCACCAAGTTAGTATCTGAGCCAGTGTATGCTTCTTCTGCCATGTGGAGTACTCTATCAGTCCGCAAGTAATGTGAGCAGCCAGGGAAAGACTTTTCTTTAAATGTTTTCTCTTTACTAGAATAACAAAAATTAACAGAAATACTTCTCCACTCCAGTTAATTATTCAGGAAATGCAATTAAGGGGTAAAAAAAAAAAAAAAAAAAAAAAAAAAAAATCAAAAAACAACCTGTAATCTAGTACCTTCTTGTCCCATAAATCTGTTACTGCTGAAACATCCCAGAATTCAGAATCTTGAGCTCTTGTATGGATTACCGTTTATTCACATTTGTTTGGTTTAGTTAATGATGAAGAACTCATGCTATCCTTTGCTGCTTGCTATAATTAAAAAAAAAGTAATCAGTATCTCACCAAAATAAATGCATTTTGTCACCTATGGACCGGAAGATGTCTTTTTAAGAAACGTTTTTAAAAATACCTTCAGCAGATAAATGCAATAGTTGTCATGCTACATTTAATTTAATAGTTAGTTTCAATCTCCTTTCTCTCCACAATTTCAATTTTCAACTGCTTGAAATTCAAATACTGCAGCACTAATACCAAAGTAGAGATTAAAAAAAAATTAAGCCAGTATTTATACTTTTTTATTCCCCACTCTTAAACACTTAATATGATGAAACACGTAGAGGAAAACAAAGAGGAAAGCACATACTGTTAAGAAAGATGTACGAGATCATATGGTTTCTTTCCTCAGCAGCTCCAGCTTTCACATCAAGTTACTTTATTTAGCAATGCTTAAGGGTCATACACAGCACTTTCATACCTGGATATTAATTACGCCAAGACGTGAGGTCTGATGTATAGTGATAGAAGAAAAGGCTCCACCCTCAAGCTCCCTAAATCTAAGAAAAGTTACTTATTATTTAAAAAGAAACATTTAAATTGCAATATTTACTCTGAAGATAGAAGCTGATGGGCTCTCTTTGCTGTAGCCACCAGTGAATAGGTTCCTGTATTTATCTTAACCTTAAGGCATGTGTTGATTTTACAAAACGAAGCAAGTGTACTAAGCTCCTTCAACTTCCATTTCCCTTAGTGGACGCTGATAGCAGAACCCAGCAGTTTCCTCAATCCAGCTGTAAGCCTTGACTTTTCCTTGACCTTCTCCACTGGAATCTTTTGGTAGCGGCTACAGTCTGCTATCACATTTTTACCTTAAAGTTAACTGTTGTCTACAGAAAAATAAAAACTTAAGCATAAATAAATGAGTGTTATGATGGCCTGAAACTGGTGGCACTTATCTTCTAGGGGAATAAATGGACTTCTAGCCCACTGACCCAGAGAAGCATAACGTCCTGCATATAGTCTTCTGAAAGGCACTTCTTCACAACAACTGCTGCAATGTAACAAAATCTCATGTCCCAAAGAGAAATAAGATTCACTAGTTCTGCAGTTTTTTTAGTATATAAATATAGTTATCAGTTGAAAATGAATGGCTGATGTATGTAGGAAGTTTACTACTAGGAGCTTTGGAACTCACAGAGCAACAGTAAGCTTAGCAACACATTTGCTCTAACTTATCATATTAGGCCCACTTACAGAATTAGTGCAGTTTAAATGCATGCAATGTTGGTTATTTTTCTGTTGATAATAAATTGCAATGTGCTGTATGGAAAGATAAGGCAGAAATACTTTATCTGGGACATAATCTAGTTAATTATTGCAAATCTAGGGGGAGAAGGGTGGAGGAGGGAGCAAGCAGGGGATATTTAACTCTCTCTTTTCCTCCACCAACTCACCTGTTGTGACTAAAGGGAAAGGGGCTGCTTTGAAAAGCCCATTTTTCCTAGCACCACTGAAAAAATATTTCAGCTCATTATGCATCCTGATCACTCCTGTAGGAGAGCACAGTAGTGTTTACTTGGTGAGGCTCTGCTGCCTTCTTGGTCCAACTGTTTGTGAACTGCACAAAATGCAATGATTTGAAGGACTTCCTCCTGCTCTTGGTCACACCGGTAGAAGAACACTGCTGTAAGGCATTACAGGTAAGACATGACAGTTACGCTCTGCTGCTGAGGACTCTTAAGACAAAGAAAAACTGAACAAAAAAGAATGGAGAATACACTAACAAGCCAAATGCAGGGAGGTGCTACAGTGACATGAACATCTCCCTCTTTATGAAGTCTCCCCTTTATAAAATGAAGCTCACTTCTTTTTTTGAACATTCTTCCTTCAGAGTCTAACCAAGCAATTCCCACAAACGCTTTCCTTGGCCTGAAAACCTTATTAAATGAAATCCTTATTAAAACAATCTGAAATGGCATTAAAAAGCAGAGTACTGACCATTTTCAACCTAAAGAAATGTCATTCTGTCGCCAAGCCAGAAATCTGACTGATGTGCCTGCCAAGGGCTTGGCACTGTAAGTCCTAGAAGAACACAAGTCCTAAAAAATTTTATCAGAAAAATTAGTCTAAAACAAAAACAGCTTGGTCCTATCAGACCAACTTTCCTATTAGAAACTGTGTGCTTTACCTTCTAAGTGCACGTAATTTACTGAGAAAGCCACCACAGCATTAATGTCCTAGCCAGACAATAAAGTTTATAAGAGTTCCATATTGAAATAAAAGAGAAAAATTAAAATACTTCAGAATAGCAAAAAGTAAACTGAACTGCCATCCCAGTCTAATGGGGATTAAAATACCACAAGAGAAAAACCTCCAGAGCAACCATGAAGCCATAGGGAAAAAATGCACCAAAGCACAAAAAGGGTTACCATGGGAACAAAGGCTATTTTCCAACTTGTCAAATAAAAGCCCCAGTATGGCAGACCTTTACTCATAAGAGCAATTCCGCAGGCTTCTAAAGGCAACATGTATAATTATTACACGAGCTGAAAGACATTAATGGGGGGTGGGAGGATTTTGCCCTTTCAACTCCCTTTTGCCCCCACATCCAACAAGACAAAATTAGAACGTATGTCAAAAGCGTATTGGCATTCAGTGCCTGTGTGTGTTATAGTGTAATTCCTCGCAGGAACAGAAAACAGAGGTAAGAAATCCTGCACAGTAATCTAAATTTTATAACACGACCCAGGGGAAATGAAAGGCACTAGGCAGCTCACAGCACTGTTTAGTATGAATTAACACACAAAACCAAGTAAAATGACTGAAGCCCAAAACCGTACCAGAAGAGTTCCTGACATGACTGGCCTTCACGTGCCCTATGTGGATTTGCCAAAGGAAGGCTGGGAAAAGATAAAGCCCTCTGAAGATAATCTTACTAACTGAAAGGTAATAATCCTCAATAAGGCTCAGCTCGATGTTGTATGTTTTACTGGAAGCAGCCAGCGTGGCACCTGCTTCAGGCACTACAGTAAAAGCAGAACTCCAACTTTACCATGTCTCTGATTAACAGGTGCTTTAAGTCATATTATTTTGAAATAGATTCTGCCATATCTAAAAACACAGTTTGAAATAATGAAGGTTTCATTTTAACAAATTATTTTTCTATTTTAAGAAATTCAAGCTGTTCAACGCTTGAATGCATATAATTCTTATTTGATAAAAGAAATACAATGGCTTGCAGTTAGAAAACGACACAGCTGTAGGGGTAGTTTCTACCTTCCTAATCCCATAATCCCAATAAAGCATCTTCTCTTGCTATGTAAAGGTGGAAAAGCCAGGGTGATTTCGTCTTCTGTCTCCTTTACTACTACCCCCTTGACACTTCTGAAAGCTTTTGCTACCTTTTGACAGTGCGAGGAATTTGGAGCAAAGTGCAAGCATTACAGGGAGAAGAACATGCCTGCATCATAGGCAATACAGGGCAGGCATGTAGGGGACTCACACCTGTCAGCTTCTTTCCTTTCTTCTTCCTAACTCCAAAAGGTAAGTTGGACAACTTCAAGAGAAAGAGAAGCTGTGAGCCACTCATCTTCCTAGGGCCACCCATTCTTCACTGTGCTCACTTGCAGACGAGCTTGTTTTGAAATGGATGTACAGAAAAACATGCTTTAAACTTATCACTATCACCAGTTGGAAAAGCATCCAGGAGGACGGTATTGCTAAAGCCCCTGACATCATATTCCAACATGCATGTAACCTGCCTGTAAATGCACAAACATGCTGTACAGTCTTAGTGATTCAGTTTTTAACTTTACATACCTTGGATTCACATGGACTTGTATCTATTTTAGACACAGGAATGGCTCAGGTCAAGAAGCGACATCAGAGATCAGACTTTTGAGCAGAAGTACTACTCGATATTGGAAGATACAAGTTACAGTTACTAAGTACACAGCTAACTTTCAAGAATCCTTTTAAAATCCTCAATAATTACGCAACAGGAAATCTCTGCTCCCATTAAACTGAGTAAGAATTCTATTGATATCAGAGGCAGCAGAAAAAAAATAATCAATTCCAAGCGTAGTTTTAAAATATTCCCCAGTAGAAGTGCTTTCAAATCCCCATTTTCACAGCAAGTCTAACCGCTGACATGTAATACAGTTACACTGTATTAAATAACTGTAGTTTTTACTTTTAAATCAATTAAAATATCCCTCCATTATATGTCAAAGTGACAAGTAATAGCCTGCTGAGTGCCACGGAAAATTTTGGTCAAATAGCAGATGAGGGTTGCAATCACTGACTGATACCTAAAGCAAAGACTTTTGGTAATTCTCCCACAAGCAATCGCAAATGCTGACAAAGTTCAAATTTGTCTTGACAGGATTGTCAAGGCAAACTAGAAATGTTCCCAATTGCAAGTCAAAGAATTCATTTTTATTCAACTGAAATTCATTCTACTGCTCCCATACTAATGATACGCAACACTGTACCTACCTATCTCTCTGGCTGAAAAGCTGAAACTCATACAGCAAAGATTAAAAGAAAATGGGAGTGTTAAACAAAACACAGACCAAGGAAGTTATGCTCTGCAACAAACGCAACCACAGTTTATTTCTTAAATCCTCTGCTGTACAGTGCCAAAGCTCTCTACCAGTACATAGTAGGTCTTGATTTTAGAAGGCAGCTTACATTTAACTTCAGTGGGAATTATAGCTTGTACAATAATTAAAAATACCACCAATTTTTCCCTTCTCAAGAAAACTATGTTTAACTGTTTATGGACAGAAGCGCATTACTGTAGAGGCAAACTGACAGTTGAGTGCGTGTAATCATGTGTTTATGCATGAATTTACAGAATTTACATAGTAATCAAGGTGTATAGCAGATGGAGCAGTGTTACTCGCTAAGCCATCACCCTTCAGATCCTACTCACAGAGCCTACCTGTGACACAGGCTTTCCATTCTCCATAGCAAGGACTGCAGTATTAAATTCATTGTTAAACTACAGCATCACACACTGACACAACAGGTTCCACACAGAGCACAATTAAAACCAAACAGAAAGAACCTGACGACACACATTCTTTGCTTCATTAAGCATTTTCTGCCTGTTCTTAAACAATCTTTTTTTTTTTTTCCTCCTTCGCCTGCAGCCACTGAAATAATTTCTGCTATGAACAGGTGTACAATGTGCAGAATAAGCACACAGGAAAGAAAGAAGACGACTCAACAAAGAGCTTCACAGTTTCAAACACTGCAGCAATCACAATACAGGAGAACTTTATAACATTGCTGAAGGAGCCCAGAATCCCCTACTGCAACCCCTCTGCATCCCCTTACCATCCACGCAGTTCCTGGTGCAAGACCCCACAGCTCTGCGTTATAAGACTTAAAATGCTTCTTTGCTTATGTATCTGCTTTCCAGACAGCCAGCGCTAAGCTCCGAAGTGTACAAAAAAGGTTATATTATGCTTTTTTAGCAAAAGATTAGCTGCTATTTGGGAAATCAGTGAGTAGTGGGATTCACGAAACAGTTTCCTAAAACTGCCTCCTTCACACATAGTGTCTACAATGCTTAGTAGGAGAAAAATGCACGTAGCACTTTTTTCTTTTTATTTTTTTAGCAAGAACTCTAACTGGACACTTACTGCAAAGGAAGGTATAAAAGATAATCACCCAAACTGGAACAGGTAGTAGCTATCCACCAACAAATTTAGATGAACTTGGATGACAGTCAAAGCTTTTTAGGTGGTGAATGCGTAGTCAGCCCAGTTACAGAATCACAGAATGGCCAGGGTTGGAAGGGACCTCAAGGATCATCCATCTCCAACCCCCCTGCCACACGCAGGCCCACCAACCTCCACATTTCATACTAGACCAGGCTGCTCAGGGCCCCATCCCACCTGGCCTTGAACACCTCCAGGGACAGGGCATCCACAACCTCTCTGGGCAGCCTGTTCCTGCACCTCACCACTCTCTCTGT